>JANAVB010043171.1:62500-127551 GCA_029216955.1 Iris pallida | reverse complement strand
AGGCATGCCATCATCATTTCAAGACTCTTAAGAAGCCTGCACCTGCTTATGTATATCTGGAGTCTGTAATAAGTTTTACAAATAATGCAAACACAAAAAATGGATAGCAAAATCGAAAGCTAGGGTAAAAAATAGTCTAGGATCATTTTCGGATGGAAATCAGTATACCAACGGTACACCGGTCCGTACTAACGGTATATCGATTTTATGTAAAATCTGCTCTCGGCCTAATGAACCGGCATACCAACGGTACATTAAAAATCCAACTGTCAGATTCTGAGCATTTAATGATCCCAACGGCTATATTTCTAGCCGTTGCATTCCATATTGGTATTCCAACGGTACACCGGTTCGTATCGACAGTATATCGGTCGCTGGTTGAAAAGTTGTCTTTGAGATCATTTCAATGCTTTGGTTATAAATAGCCTTGAACCTCTTCATTCAAGGATGATGCTTTGAGCCTAAAAAATTCTAAATCACCAAAGCCTATCCACAAACAACTCTACAAAGCTTTCATTTGTCATCCATGAATTATGTTAGAGTTATTTAGTTGAAAAAGAAAGATCTTTATCTTGTTGTAAGAAGATAAAAAATCATCTTGTGAAAAGGTTGAAGTTGAAGTGTCTTCGGATAAAATCTCTCGGTTGAAGTTAGAGTATCTTCGGATAAAAGCTCTCGGTTTGAAGTCGGAGAGGCCTTCGAATAAAAGCTCTCGTGTAAGAAGTTGGTGAGCCTTCGGATAAAAACTCACGTTGTCCTATTTGCATAATAGTAGATTTAATTCGGAGAAAGTTCCGGGACTAGAGTGCCCCTTGGGAGAATACCAGGATACATCGGGTGCCGGTATTGTTGTTGCTTCTTCTCTAGCACTCTTAATCTTTAAATTGTCTATAAGCAATCATTTAGTGCTTGATTAGCTAGCTTATCCCTATTCACCACCCAGGGGATTATACCTTTATTAGGTGACATGTGCATATATACGTCTAAAGGATTCTGGGCACGACGCTTCCTCATGTCCAAAGCAATGACACATTGGGCATAGAGTATGAGTGCCCTTATATATGATGACACTTTTATTTTCCATCAAGAAGGAAGACCGAAATATCTGTGGGCAATGGCTGAAAAGCGATAACTTCAACTTGTACCCGAGTATAAGCCAAGCGTGAGTAGTCTGCCGTCGGAGCATCCAATCGGATCGGGCTACCCATGAACCTTCATAGTTTGTGCAATATCGACTCCATCTATTGGACCAAAGTAGACCAAGCATCTGAATCCAAATCAGGACGGATGCGACCAAATCACGTCGTTCAAGTAAAATATCAAGAGTTCATCTGTTGAGGACCATCAACCTCCTTTGGAATAACTAAGGTCCTCTTTAAATAACTGATTCTAGATCATGCTCTTCAACAAACCTGGTGAATAAATATCCATTCTCACGGAAGAACAACTCCATTCTTTATATTAGCTGCCACATATAACGGATGCTTGTTGCGAGATTAATATAGGAAGGTCGATCCCCGACCACAGAAATGGATAGTGTTCTCCTCTACTTTAATGTTGCTTCCGCAACATCCAAAAAGGATATATCTACTACTATCATGACCTATTTCTGCCTTTTGGGATACGAGTACATGACCAAGTTTTACCTACGTCACAGTATCGGTGGTAATATGCTGTCTAGACATCAATGGCAATCATCAATCCAAATATTCAATATTTGATCACAAAATAACTTATGCTCCTTCACAAGAACTATACAATTCATAAATCTAATATTTCATTTAAATTAAATTTTGGGAACAAACTTGCGGAATATTAAATTTCAAATTCTAAGAACTTTTTAACTATCTATAGTCTAGAGTCATCCTTTAAACATCCAATCTCCGTCAAAGGATCCATAGCATAGAAGATCAAGTCACATAAAATTGTCAACGTATCCAGTCAAGATTGGAACAAAGCACGTCAATAACTCTAACTACACAGTATGATATACATACTTATATGAAAAGAAAGACAAGATATCTACATGTGTACCATGGCAAGTAAATGAACATAACTAAGATGCTACTTAACAATATTCAATATACTATGAGAAGACAAAGAACTCGACAAAACAACAACAACAACAACAACAACAACAACAATCAATGTATCTTATACAACGTGTTTTAGAAGACAAGACTTTTGTATGTAGATGCGTTAGGACATACAAAAGTCGATACATGAGGTACAATAACTACTATCAATATTGACATTATGGAATTAAGCATTGTTTAAAGCACGTGCATACTAATTGTATTCCCCTTCCCCACTCACTAACAAGTAAACATGATCACTGTAACATTAACTTTAAACTTGAACATTGAATAAAAAATATTTAGTGGACATAAATGGTGATACCAAGCATAACTTTCATGCACAAATCATTATGAAGTAAGAACAAGAACTAAGACATGAAGATATAGGGAACAAACAACGAACAGTGACAAGAATTTATATACAAAATAAATACACGTAATAAAACTCTGTAACAAACCTATTTGGCTCATCAAACCTGATAGAGTGATACAAAATTACCTATTTTATGTCAGTCCAATGGTACCGTATTTACCATTGAAGATGCCTTATATTCTTCTCGTTTCAAAAAAACATTGGTTAATTTTAAGGACATCTCCAGAAATTTTTTTATCTCGAGTAGATATCTTTGCATAACTTCTAATACATACGGCTAGAAATCTATATCTTGGAAAAGATGGCTCTCCTCCCAAATGGGTTATATTCTATAACCATTTTAGAGGTAGAGGTCAATCACGTGACCGGCCATTCTTTGGCCAATATTAGCACGTTTATGATTCGTTATGACCGTCTCTGCCACCCGGGTTAAAACTTAATGCACCATATCCTTAAATCTACACACAACTGTACTTGCCTTACCCTTCAATGTATCAAAAGAACTATGCATGAAGATATATGGAATAAACAACGAACAGTAACAAGAATTTATATACAATATAGATACATGTATCAAAAGAATTAAAGTTGTACTTGCCTTAATCTTCAATGGTGCAAATGATTAAGTATCCAAAAACTCATCTATTAACCCCAAATCTAGATAATCCAAGATCCGAACAAAGTTTACTATTGAATTTAAAATATTGTAAATAAATTTCTATTGAGTTTTATGATAGTTATACCTTGTCAATTATTACTTGTAGATAATACTGAATATAATAAATAAATTTGAGTGTTTATGAAATTAAACTATGTTATAGTTCTTCGTGTCAGCTTACAAAAACTAAATAGATAGTGTTTTCGTATTCGAAAACTTCCAAAATTATGAAAACACTGAAATACGTTTATTTAAATACTCTAATTTTTTAGTGATATTCATGGTTTGAAATAAATATATTAGAATACATATTATGAAAGTTTACATTGATACGGTTCTACCAAAAAATTGGAGTCGAATTGGAATCTGGAGCTAGGAGATATCTCACATTCAAAATTGCTAGAGCTGCTGAAAAATAGGGCTGATTTTGTGGCAAAATTTAGGGGCTATTTTGGATGGAAAAAAGAAGGGGTGTTTCACTTTTAGAAAGGAATAAATGATATATATATATATATATATTTTATATATATATATATATATATATATATATATATATATATATATATATATATATATATTGTTTTTTTGTTTTTTTGTTTTTTTGGGGTGTCCTTTTTACTAGAGCTTAGGCGCGTGCGCCTAAGGAGGGGTTCGAACCCGGGCCTCCCGCCCGGGGACCCTCGTCGCTACCAACAGGCCACGACCCCGCGGACATATATATATATATATATATATATATATATATATATATATATATATATATATATATATATATATATATTGAAGCAATGGGTGGGTAATTTTATATATATATAGGTAATTATGGCGAACTCGCCTCCACTGGGGCTCGAACTTCCGACCACTTGGACCACATGCATCTCTCTTAACCACTAGGCTAGAGGTCATTTGCAATATATATATATATATATATATATATATATATATATATATATATATATATATATATATATATATATATTATTTTAGAATTTTTACTTATATATAGGATTATGATGGGTATGGATTGACTAATAATGATAGGATATAGGTGAAGTTGCGTTTCTAGTGAATTTAGGATTATGATAGGCTCAAAAATTCAATTACTAATCCTTTAGGCTTAGGATTAAAAGATGTGACCAAATTTAGATGCTTATGACCTAGTTTAAAATTAGAGGATATGCATAAATACTTTATTTAAATAATAATATCTTAAATTTTATAATATAAATTGTTATTCTTCCTTAATTAATTTAAAATAACAATCATTATCTATAATATTATTATAAATACTTTGTTTAAGTTATTGAACTAGTAATCTAGGATATTTTGTTTTCTTTTATTAGGATTAGATTTGATTTATTTAAACAAAGATAAGATCAATAATATATGAATTCTAAGTATACACTTAGAAACACTAGATATGATATGTTGCATATATGTCTAAGCTTACTTAAATATTCATATAGATTTTATTCTATTTTTATTTAAAAAAGTTATCTACTAATATATATATATATATATATATATATATATATATATATATATATATATATATATATATATATATAATTAAAATCTTTAATTTATTTAAAACCATTTATATTTCATTCTTATTTTAGTTTATATAGTTAACAATTTGTTTTAACTATTCTCAATTGAAAAAATAACAAAAATTAAATTATAGGATAAGGGGCTTACAACTACCCTCTGTCCCTCTCATGTTCAGGGAGGGAAAGTACGCAACGCTTAGTCGATCCTCATGTTGCTTGACCTTGCATCTTTCTCAGCTTTGCCAGGGCCGGCTCTAAGCTGATAGGGGTCCGAGGTGGACCTTTCAAAATGGCGTCCCAATAGGGCACATCTATAATGTAAAAAAAAATGTAAACAAACAAAAATTTGTTTCAATCAAGATTTGAACACAAGACCTCTAAAGTAGAAGTCTAAAATTTTAAGCGCTACATCACAATATTTTTTGTTGAATAAACACATGATACATACTAGTTATATTGTCGATATATCCATATTGGTACCCTCTTTCGTCTGGGGGCCTTGGACCTTCGCCTGGCCTGTCCTGGGCCAGGGCCGCCTTTGGCTTTTGCAACCTGCATAACAGTTTTACGGTGTACAGGATGTCCGCGACATTTTATGCAGAAGGAAAAAAAAAAAGAGATCAAGCAAAAGAAAAAAAAAAGAAAAAGAAAAGGAGGGGAAATATAACCTTTTAATTACTTATGTATTTATTTATTAAAACTACTTGGTTGAAAGAGTACTAGAAAATTGTCGACAAAAAGATGTATCGTGTTTTAAAATGTTGAAGGGGACTGTACAAAATTTCCTCTTTAACCTTATATATGAAGTCTAGGGTTTTGTCAAGGGAGAGAGAAGGAGTTGGCCTTTGCACGAATGGAAAAACTTTGAAGTTTCATCCCTAGTGACCCGTGGAAAAGATCTATATATGGAACCTACTAACCTGGCTTAGAGTTTGAAGGACCACCCTCCACTTCAAGGGCTGGTGTGGTCCTAGCTAGAAGGCGATTATTTGAGAGAAGTTATTGTCACCTACCTCTATAGTGGATTCTCTCTAGGGGGCTGTTTAGAGCTGAGAATTAGTTACTCCCAACATGTATGTCCTACTTCAACTTTTCCAGTGAGTTTGGGAACTTTACTGAGAAAGGGAAGAAAAATTTGACAAAAAAAAAAATAAAGCTGAGTAAAATAAAGGTAAAATTAAAATTTTTTTTTTCCACTTGTTTTGATAGCTAAAAAGTAGGGGAAAAAATTTTAAAAATAATATTTTGTTTGTTAATGGAGAAAGATATATTTACCATTTAGACCTTAATTTTTTCAAATTATAATTAATACTTATTTTATTAAAGGGTGGTTGGATAATTTTCTTCACAATCCTCTCAACTCTTTGCATTTTTCTCCCACTATTGGGTGAATTTTTTTTGGGTGGGGCCCATATGAATTTTTCTCTCAAATTCATCTTCTTCATTTTCTCTCTCCCTTCCCAAACACCACCTTTTAATTTTTCTCCATTTTTTCCTCAACATTTTTCTTCCCCCCATTTTCCTTTCTTCCCAAACAATACCTTACACTGTATCTCATTAAACATGCTAGTTTGTAGCAATGTCAGCTGGGTGGTGGTTTACTTTCATACACGCTATGGTTATTACTAGGTACGAGCATTATTCGGTTTTGGACCGAAAATTGAATCGAAACGAACCAAATAAAAGATTCGGTTTGAAAAATACTAAAAAAAATTATTCGGTTTCGGTATCGATTTCGGTTTTAGATTTTAATTTTCGGTCCAAAACCGAATATAACTTATGCAATTATTTAAATACCTACAATTCTATACATATTTTATGATTAAAAGTGTATATTTTGAAAATAACAGTTCTAGGTATGTATTTGAAGTCCAACTTTGATAATTTAATAACTAACCAACTTTGGACACAAACTTTGAAATACAACAATTTTTTTTATAAAAATTATAATTTATAATATAATTTAAATACGATTGCAACTTTGCATCCGACCTATTAAACAATGGAAATAGCCCAACCAAACAAATCGAATAATTTATTCGGTTCGTTTTGGTTTAGTCTTTGCCTAATTTTGGTTCAATTTCGGTTTAGATTTTTGTTTTATTAGATTTTGAGTATTTCGATTGGTTGAACCCGAATAAACCGAAGGATCACCTCTCATAAACAACAGAGTGATTCATGTTATTGTCTCTTTATTTGATTGGTATTTTGTTGATCTTCATCTTATATTGTAAGATCCTGATCGTCAGGATGGTGATCACTTTGGTTTCTGAACCGGTAACCCTGAAGGATTACCATGTAAGGAATTATGTTGGAAACCCAATTAATTAATGGTGCCGAATTTGACAAGCGGAATAAAGATGGAAATTCGTTGGAGATCATAATATTGAAATTTGATACTCGAAAACAAGATTAACCGAGATTAAGATTGAGCCATCATTAGATACTACAAAACATGCTTAAATTGAGAGTAAGAATATTGAGCCATCAAAATGGTTGTAGAAGTCCGAGCTCTCTAGCCTAGTGGTATTAGAGTGGACGTCCGGAGAGGCCGGCAAGGTTCGAGCCTCCCAATTGTGTGTGTGTGTGTAAAATTTCAAAAAAAATGGTTGTAGAATCTTACTGTTGAATGCTATAATATTTTGATACAGGAAACAAAAGGAGTCGCTGTGAAGAATTCTAAATTTATACGAAAAGTATTTAAATTTTTTTTATAAATAAAGTGTAAATACAATCACCCTCACTAGAACAACACGTTTAAGTTATGCAAGTAAGATCATAGATCAGCCACAAGAAGTTTGATCCTTATTCAACTGTAGACTTCTTTGTCATATTTAAACATATTTTGACAATAAGATGCAAGTGGACAAAATTTCTCCTATATCTAGCAGATTGTGTGTCAAAGTTGGCTTCCAAAATTCTCCTTACTTGAGAGTGAAGGAATAAAGTGTGTTCCTAATTTTGGTAACTAGCTCAGCTTTAAAGGAAGTATGTTTACTTAGTACTTAAATTTTGTTTTTTTATATCGACTTGGCTAGTGACCACTTACATTGTTCTTCACCATCACTCTTTGTTAGCTGCCCAAGGGAATGACCATATTTCTGAGGCTTTTTTGCAGGGCCGGCCTGGAGTAAATCTGACAAGATTTTGAACTGGGACAATCCCGCTTTATAGGGCAACCTTCCAGACAATTTGGTTCTCTTAGAACTGGTCTAGTCCAAACCCAACTTAAATCTGTATCTAGGAATGTCAACGGATGATTATCGGTAAGGATAGTGCAACGTATCCGTATATATCCGATTAATTTTTATAATATCTGAATCTGATCCGATATCCGAACGGATATCTCTTTTGACACTTTGAATTCGTATCCGTCTAGTTTAGCGGATATCGGATAATATCCGATTCGATCAGCTAAAAAAATTTGAATACTATTATTCGAAGATCCGAAATCCTAAATATTAAAATTTTAGTTATTATCTGAATATCCTAAAACCAAATTAATTAAATTGTTCTGTTTTAGCCCTTTCGTCTTCTCTTGAAAATTCCAAAAATGTTTAACTGACTTGCTCTACATATTGATCTATTTCACTCTTTCATCTTTTGTTGAAAATTTCAAAGATGCTCAATTTGAGTCGACGACATATAGATATTGCTCTACATATTTGAGCCATTTCATCTTCTGTTGTAAATTATAATTATTATATATTACTACTATATATACATTATATTATAATATAGAAGTAGAAAAGTAATAAATGAATTAAATTATATAAAATTTAGTTAAGAATAAAATTCTTTAATCTTCTCTAGTAATTAATATATATATATATATATATATATATATATATATATAATTTTGGATATCCGAATCCAATATCTGAAATTTGCAATTTAAAGTTGGATCAGATATTAACGGATGAGAGTGCCTTAATATCCGAATTCGTATCTGAATAGGGATAATATTCGAAAAATATTCGGATATCCGAATCAGATACACGAAATTTCGAGTAATATCCGAAATTTTAGATACGAAATCGAATCGGATTCGAATTTTCGATAATCCATTGACAGATCTATCCGTATATTTACAATAAAGATAAATAACAACCAAAATTAACTTCGACTAAGACAACCAAACCGACTAGGGCCCTGCTTTTATGTAGGCAAAACACCATACTAGTTTCGTTCCCTACTAAAGCTAAAGTTCATTAGGTGAGAATATAGTACGATTTGGTGGCAAGGAGGAACTCATGAACTTTTCCTAAAGAAGTAAACATACAACTTGTTTAAGGACTAGTTTAAACATTTGCATGTTTAGGGATTAGTTTAACTTGATTAGTACCGTCTTTGAGGAAAGGAATTGTCCTAAAAACACTTTCTATACATACAAGGAATGAAGTGCATCATTTGCTTTCCTTGAAGGAGGTACTTGTGTCATTCTTAATATCAAATACCAATGCATGTCCTGAGAAGTTTGTACGTATGTCCATTATTATTCTAGACGACCGTAGTGGTACGAAAACATCAAACGTCCAAAACAATGTCTCGATGCTGTACGAGGTGATATGAGCCAAGCATAATTCCAGCTTCTCATGAATAAAATTAAAATGTCCACCTATTTATTTAACTATGCTTGGTTTCAACGCACTTGACTTAGATCACTAGCAACCGTACTCGCCACCTTGTGTCACACTATAGTCGAAAATGTAAATTTGATTTCAAACCAATTCTATTAGTAATCTCTACAACTATAAAATCCTTTTGTCACACTTTGCGCTTGCAGTTATACTTTACTTTGGCAGTTGTTAATTGGGTCTCTCTCTCACCTCCTTTCCGCATGAAGAGAGGAAGATCCAATTGACAACTGCCACCTAGATGGTTTAAGAAAATTATAATACTTTTTGTTATAATCCTAGCATTGTTTTTCACATGATTATCGTTCACTCCAGCAATATCCTCATTAGTACGTAGAGCACTTGTCATATACTGCTCCGACAGAATGTACATTTAAAAAATGTCAACTCTAAAAAGAGCAAATTCCAATTTGTATCTAAGAAAAGTTTTCTCCTCCCCTTCTTGTCAATGGTGGCTACTCTGGGGTTATATTTCCAATAGGCACTCTTACCAGTTGACATATCATGACAGATAGAATACCGACACATCATAACTAATTAATCTTTGAAATAATTTTCTTTGTATTAATTGGTATAAAAAATCGTCTTCGGAATTACAATAACGAGAGTTGAATTTGACCAACCTTTTTATCACAAGATTTTGCGAGTTACTATGTCCTCATTTGCACCTTTTTCAATCATTAAACAGAACTCAACTAGCTCTTGTGGTCAGCGAGAATAGGTATAACCTTATTGGCTAGGTGGATGGTCTCGAAATCGAACCGCGCGTGAGAACATATGTGTGTATGTGAAAATTACGAGTAGTGAATCCAACTGACATGCAACACAGTGTACACAAGATTTCGGGTGTTATGTCAAATATGGCAAAAAAAAAAAAAAAAAAAAAAAAACAATCATTGAAAAAAGACAATTGTTGAGTTTTATGCTAAGAGAAAAATAATATACAATTCTCTACTTGGTGTTTAAGACGAAATTCAATGGTGGTTAGGTTATATTTTAAGAAAATGTCCTTGTCATGCCATAATTTACTTAATGCAGGTTGAGACAACTGAATTGTCTAACCAAGTTTCTTCAAGTAGAAAACTATGCCAAAAATAGTATTGTTTTTTGCATAATGACAAGATAAACAAAGGCACCCTTGCAAATGGGGATACATTGGGATCATGGATGACCAATCATAACAAATATTATATGGGCGTGTGTGTTTTGGGTGTCATGTTCCACCTTCTCTATTATGTAATTGATTATTTATGGAGAGGAACACGTTGGAAACTCCCATGTATGTTGGAATTTTTGTTGTTGTCTTTTGGCCTTTACCACTAGAAACATAGTCCTACATTGCCTAAACCAAATAGTTGATATCTCTTTATATAGCTTTGCTTGTTGAGAGATTCACATGTGGTTGTAGAGAGGCACATGGGTGTCATGTGAGGTATTTTTCTAGTGGGAAGAAGTCTAACTCAACAATTAAACATTAATGTTTTTTGTCATGCTCTTGGAATTTATTCCATTCGACTCGGACTCGGACTCATGAGGCATAATGTTGCATTTTATTGGCGCAATTTGTACTTTGCTGGCGTAGTTAGCGCAGGTGACGCCAATTGGCGCAGTCGTGTCTGTGCAAATTTGAACAATTACGAAACGTTCGGAAATGATTTTTCCCACATCCCGAATGCTTTGCTTACTGGGGCGGTTACTGCACACGCCTATATAAGTCCCTCTCTTCTCTCTCAGACTACAAGTTCATTCCATATATTTTTTTATGAAATTCACAAGAGCAGAGAAGAGAGGAACATCGCCATTTCGTACAATCCGAGGAGTCTTCGCACTATCCGAGGAGTCAGAAGAGCAAAGTGTTTCGAAGTTCTTCTCCGAACTTGCTGGTTCCTGGAAGCTGATCATGTGGGGGCGAATCTGGCTTTGAGTTCCGGTGATACATCACCCCAGCAGGACTTCATTCTGTTTACTTCTTCTTCCGTTCATTTCTTCTCCACTTCTAACTCGTTCTAAACGAGATCTTCTCTGATCTAATAAGAAAAGTTTTTATGGAGTTTTGTCGCTGCTTCTACGAATCATTTGTGCCTTCTTGGAAGTGTTGCATTTGATTTTATTTCTCAGAATCCACTGGGATCTCTTTTGTGCACCTTCCTTGAAGTGTTGCGCTAAATTCAGTTTTTCATCTTAAAATTACACCCCCGGGATTAACAATCTCAAAGCTGGATTTAGCAAGATGGAAAACTATCGTGCTTTGCTCATCGATCCTAATATTAAAAATTTAGAGAAATTTGATGGAGAACACTACCAAGTCTGGAAGAGGAATGCTAGTCTCAATCTCCAACTCGTGAACGTCGATCACGTGCTAACTGAGGAAGAACCAAAAGTTCTAAAAACTGGAACTGCAGCCGCAATTACTGCTGCTAATTCCAATCAGTCCAAATTGAGAAGGGAGAATAGCCTATATAGGCTTCTAATTCTAAATGCTATGGAGGACTCCTGGCAGAATCTTACACAAAGAAGACCATTGCCAGAGAGATATGAGAGTCTCTGGAGAAGTTGTATGAAGATGAAAAGAACAGGAGCAAGATATTTATTGTTAAAAAAATATCACAAATGGCTCTTTGAAGTCGAGAAGACAATGCTGTCTCAGGTGAAGGAATTCCTGAAGCTGCGTCAAAAATTAAAAGATGAGGGGATGTCCCTCAACGACAAGTTCATTGTTGGAGAGATCATCTCCAAGCTCTCCGCTGGTTGGAGCAAATTCGGTACAAATATGCATAGGAAGAAACTGGATATTAGTCTGGAAGATCTCCTTCAAGAAATCTATGTTAAGGAACAGATGAGGGCTCAACTAAAGGTGGACGCTCTGTCCAAACAAATGGCTAATGCCAATTTGGTCCACACGAAGGAATTCAAGGGAAAGCAGGCGACTTCCCACAATAAGAAGAAGGACCTCAATAATCTGAAAGTAAAGGAGACTTATTTTAAACAACATAAGCGAAAGTCCCATATGACTTACTTCAAATGTGACAAGAAGGGCCACTACAAGAGTGAATGCAAGTCCAAGCCCAAGAAATTAGAGCAAGGTGAGCCTAGTAAGGTTTTCATGATTATTGACATAATTTCTATGATTGCTCAGGTCATTGCGGTGGGGACTAATTCTGATTAGTAGGTAGACAAAGAAATGGTTCACCACATACATACCAACTTCTGAAAGTGTTATGGTGGCGAACCAGACACAAGCTGAAGTGCAAGGGGTTGGGACGGTGGTACTGAAGCTGAATTTAGGGAAGTCTCTGACGCTTCAAGACGTTAAGCATGTACCTGCTATCGCAATGAACCTAATCTCTGGAGGCCTACTCTGTAACGTAGGCCTAAGGATGGACATCTATGCTGGCCAGATGGTGATGTCCATAAAAGGTACATACTTCGGGAAAGCTTTTTATACCGAAGGAATATTTAAACTTCAGCTTGTAAATCAGTCTAATGTAATTAATGGAATCACTCATTCTGATTATACTCTTGAGTTGTGGCATAATAGACTAGGGCATGTTCATTGTAAAAGAATAAACAAAATGTCTACTCTAGGACTTACTCCAAATGTGGGGTAAGGTAGATAAATGTGAAGTATGTGCTCAGACAAATATCATAAGGAAACCATTTCATAGGGTTAATCGAAGCACAGATCTTTAGAGTTGGTACACTCCAATATTTATGACTTTAAACAATTCTCTACAAAGGTCGGGATGAAGTATTTTATAACCTTCATCGATGACTTCTCAAAATACGCGTTCGTATACTTGCTGAAGTCTAAAGACGAAGCGTTCGACGAGTTCAAAAAGTTCTGGTCCGAGGCTGAACGGCAAACTGGACAGCAGCTCAAGTGAATAAGAAGTGATCGAGGTGGAGAGTATCGGTCTCATGAATTCGCATCGTTCTGCAAAGAACATGGAATCATCAATGAGACTACTGCTCCGTATTCTCCTTAATCTTATGGTGTAGCAGAAAGGAAGAACATAACGTTGACAGAAATGATAAACTCAATGTTGTTGACTGCGGGTCTTCCAAAATGCTAGTTGGATGAAGCTGCATTGACGGACATTTTTATTCTGAATAGAGTGTCGCATGCAACTTTGAACGTCACTCCTCATGAACTCTGGTTCAAAGTCAGACCTAACTTGAATATCGGTGTGCGGGTGTCTGGCATATGTAAAGCTCACAGATCTGAAGATTCAGAAGCTAGGGATAAGGACTATGAAGACGATCTTCTTGGGTTATGCCGAGAAGAGTGATGCTCGGAGATTTCTTGATATTGAATCAAATCATATCATTGAATCTCGCAACGAAGAATATTTTGAAGATAAATTTGCAAGGCACAAAAATATTATTCTTGCAGATATTTCGGAGAATATTGAGGGTGCACAAAAAATTGAAGTTTCCAATGAGAACGTAGTCTAAGGAGAACTTGTTGCTGCAGAAACAACTGTTGAACCAGAACTCGCTTAACCGTCAACTAAGTGTGAGAAGACCGAAGGACTTCGGAGATGACTTTGTCACCTATCATATGGAAGCAGATCCGCTTACCTATGATGAGACGATAAATACCAGAGACCTATTTTTGGAAAGAGGCGATAGACAGTAAAATTGATTCAATTACCTCTAATAGTACTTGGGTGTTGGTTGTTCTTCCTGAATGAGTGAAAGCCATCGGATACAAATGGATCTTCAAGTAGAAGATGAAAGCAGATGAAACTATTGACAATTTCAAGGCTAGGCTAGTAGCTACAGGATTTTCTCAGAAGCAAGGGATCGACTACTTCGACACGTATACTCCAGTAGCCCGGATGACCACCATCAGAATGTTTATTACTTTCGCAGCAGTACATAAGTTGGTGATACATCAGATGGATGTAAAAATAGCTTTTCTGAATGGCAAGCTGACCGAAGAGATTTACATACAACATCCAGATGGATTTGTCATTAAGGGTCTTGAAGACAAAGTCTGCAAGTTGGTGAAAATCCTTGTACGGTCTTAAACAGGCTCCCAAAATATGGCATAAGAAGTTTGATAAGGTCATAAGGTCAAATAGCTACAAGGTTAGAGAGACGGACAAGTATGTTTACATGAAGTTCACTGATGGAAGAGGTGTAATCGTTTGTCTGTACGTGGACGACATGCTGATCCTAGGTACGAATATGGGCTGTGTCACGGAGACAAAGAAGTTCATCTCGACAAAGTTTAGTATTAAGGACTTGGAAGGAAGCTGATGTGATCTTAGGCATTAAGATCATCCAGATTGACACTGGACTGACGCTGTCACAGTCTCATTATATTGAGAAGATGGTCACACGCTACGGGTATCAGGATCTTCTAGTGATCGATACACCTTTCAGGTGTGACCTAAAACTGAAGCCTAATTCGAGGTAAAGCGTCAGGTAGCTAGAGTATGCAAGCGTCATCGGGAGTTTGATGTATGCTACTACTGTCACTAGGCCTGTCATAGCTTTTGCCGTAGGAATGCTGAGTCAATTCACAAGCAACCCAGGCGTTGAGTACTGAAAAGCTGTAAAACGGATAATGAGATATCTCAAGAAGACTCAGACTTATGCACTACACTACAATGAAGATCTGTAAATAGTAGAAGGCTTCAGTGATGCCAGTTGGTGCACAAAATTGTAGAGCGAGAGATCCATAGGTGGATTCATTTTCATATTGGATGGAGCTGCTATATCATGGAAGTCAAAAAAGCAGACTATGCTTCTCTCGTTCCTCCATGGAATTTGAGTTTTTTGTACTTGATTATGTAGCAAAAGAAGCAGAATGGCTTCGAGAGCTCATGTATGATCTTCTAGTGGTTGGGGCGTAGATACCGACGATACCTGTCATGCCCCGCTTCCAAAACATATGGGATTTGGGCATAACCTGGCCAGCTGATACGACCTAGAGTGAGCTGCCCAATTTAATGGACTCACTTAGGCGTAATATGCTGTAAAAATAACTATACTACACAGACAAGTGGTAACATCTAGATCTCATCCACAGGAACAAAAAAAGTAATGCTGAAATATAAAACTGGAAATAACATGGAGTCTGAAATAAATACAACTGAATAGTCTGGTAGGGTACAAGCCCACGAAGTACAATAATGAATAAAAATACTGAAAGCAGAAAGATAATAGTCATGAGCATCGACTAACTAGATAATGATGCTCATAACCTAAAGAACACCATACCCTGAGTCAAGGAAACTCCTCAGGAAGTACCTCGTCATCTTCTGCAGCAAGTCCTGTCTCACATCCCTGTTCACACCCAGTCAACTGCAAGTGCTCGTCTAAATCTGGAAAGCAACCAGGTCCTCAGGGGACATAGCAAGATACAGAGGAAACATGCCATAAAGTAAATACTGAATAACTGTAAAGGGTAACTAACCAGCTAAGTGAATACACTTTAAAGACAATCCTAGTACATATGGATAGGTAAATAAGGATTTGGCGTCGAAGCACGGGTCGACCTCGGATCACGAGCCGAGGCCCCACCGGGTAACACTGAACCTACAAGGGCCCTTACTGAATGTTGTCGTCCCATACGCCTACTAATCGGCTTCCCCTGTCCCTCGAAATTATACAAGTCGTATCCGCCACTTGAACGTCCTGACTCTCAATGCAAGGTCACAATAACTAGACACAACCTAACCATTCTATGTACCAAAACACGAACCCATTGCACTGGTAGCTAGCCAGATGCGCAAGCCCGTGCCATGGTATGAACTCACTCAGTACCGTGTCATAACACGTATCAAGGTCATGGGAATCATGACTATGATTCTCCAACTTAGGGATGTCACCTAGGACTAAGTCAGATACATGAAACTCGATGACAATGCCGTCATCGACTGTATCCGAGGGGTCACTCGGACACGCAACTACGTCCACTTTACCAAGTGCACAATATAAGTATGAATGAATAAAACCAGTAATACAAGGCAAGGTATACTTACCTAAACTCTGGGTGGCGCAAGCGAAGATCCGGGCTCCTCAATCAAGATCGTATCATCTCGAGCACCTACAAATACACAATCAAAGCTCACGTTATGCTAATTGAACATTCAGGACCATACATTTATCCACACACAAAGTAGAGAGTACGTTATTCGTACGGGATACCACATTCAAATACTGAGTTACATTTATCTAAAAAAGTGCACATACAACTCTTCCTACATGTTAGGGACATACACCTACAAGAATAAGGGCATAACCACAAGTTGCTCATGAGAAGCATATATGTACAAGCGTAGAAATTATACATACTCGAATTCTATTTTATATATAATACACAAGTATCCCTAGAGCATATATATATACAAGTATAGGAATTTATGTACGTAAGTCCTATATTTAAGATGGTCCGTAGGTACATGTGTACATAGAGCCACTACAAGAAAATTGATTTTTTCCAACGTTTTATAAACGTCGAAAAAAGGTCAAAAAACGGTTGGCATTGATTAACCCAACGTTTGTTCAACATTTTCGACAAACATCGTCGTTGTTGCAGTTGGAAATTTACGACGTTTTATATAAACGTCGGTAGAGGTAAAGACGACGTTTGCAACAACGTTTAATAAACGTCGAAAATTTTGCCAATAATGGATAATAATTTTCCAACATTTTTTAAAACGTTGGAAACTAGACTTCTTTTCCAATATTTTGCAAAAACATTGGGATTTGCTTTCCCAACCTTCTTCCAATAATTTTCTAACATTTAACAAAAACGTCGGTATAGGTAAAGACAATTTAAAAAAAATGGAATATATTTGCCATGAACACTCCAATTAAAATTATATATTCAACAATATATAATTTACAAAATAAACTTTATTGATCGAAATACAACATTTTACTATACCTCCGAGTTTAAAAAAGAAGAAGTTCAAATTCATTGCACTGACGTCCCATAGCTCTTCCTTGAATTGCAAGTGACTTATTCATCGAAGTCATCTTTTCTAGCATTTTTATTTTTTTTGGTTTCAGAAGTTGCGGAGAAGAACCTGTGCCTGCACAAACAATCGATACATAACAAAATCTTAAGGCCTCTATGACTATAACAGTGGCATATATAGAGTATATAAAGTATCAAGATAATGAACTTTAATGAGAACAACTATCGAAAGGTGGTTTTTAGTATTATACACAAACAAATGGATAGCTATCAAAGTATATTTCAGTCCTAATAGTTCAAAAAATACCAGGTATAAGTTAGGACCCCAAATCCTCACGAGCTGATGACATACTTGGGTGCTCAATAACCTGGGACATCTTTGGAGAGAGGCTATGTAGCTAGATCCTTTTGGAAAGAATATTGCTTCTTCACATACAAGGTGCTCATCGGTTCAGTTCACTTCAAGAGGAACAATAATAGCAAAGATAACAAAAGGGGAAAATGGTGAATCTAGATAGTATCACAGGGTAGACTATGTCGTCCTCAGAGATTGTCTTCTTGTTAGGAATGCAACAACCTTCCACAATTGGGTATAGCCATTTTGAACCATATGAACCTAGAAAAATTAAGACCAAATTAGTGTAGTATTTGGAATTTGAATCACAAGGTAGTATTTATGAACCAAGTATTTCGCAAGCACATGACCATGATACCTAATGAACATAATCCATAACATAATCATATAAGTATATACACATACATGTCGAGAGAGAAATATAATTGTATGCAAAAACAAAATTCAAAGAGAAATATGTGTCACCCCCGTTTCCGTTCTACGTATTTTCAGTATACGTATACGGAATCCTGACCTGTATTTTATTTTCCTGCCTGGGTAGCTAATTTCAGTTTAATCATGATTAGGTTCATCATGGCATGTAATAATTTAACTTGGTTTATTTTGGGTTGGCTTGGTTTATTCTTTGGTTCATCATGTTAAACCCACCACCATCCCCCTTTATAACCCACCTACCTTTTCTCTCTCCTCCACTTTCTCATTAACTTTCTTCCTTCTCCATTAAACCCACCACCAACTAAGAACACCCCTTAGGCAAGTGCAACTTGCTTCCATAAAAGAATCCATTTTATTGTTCCAATAGCTTCTTCTCATGTTTCTAAGACACATTAGAACTTATCATTTTCTATTTAGAGGCTTTAATTTTTGTAGATCTAGAAATTGGTCATTTTCGGATTTTGGTGATTTTGATCTATCAAACTTCTTTGTTTTCAAATTTTGATGATTCCATGTTGAAGAGAATTTCATTCTACCCAATTCTGACCATTTGAAAGTTGGATTTGAACTTGTTTTGACCAAGTTATAGACTTTTGAAGCTATGGGTTCAACCATGGAGTTCTTGTTGATTTGGAGAAGAAAGTGAGCAGTGTGTACGAGCTTTTTAGCTTGCGCCACTGAGTTGCGTGCGCACTTTAGCGCAGCGCAGTCTGACTCGTGCACAGTCTGACTCGTACGCAGCCTGACTCGTGCGCAGTCTGACCTCGTGCGCAGTCTGACTCGTGTGCAGTCTGACCTCGTACGTTGTCTGACTCGTGCACAGTCTGACTCGTGCGTAGTCTGACTCGTACGCAGTCTGACTCGTGCGCAGTCTGACCTCGTGTGCAGTCTGACTCAGGCGCAACCTAGCCTCGCGCAGTCTAGTGCCTGGCGCAACATGACGTGGCCTGACTCTTCCTGGCACAACTTGACCCGACCTGGTACATTTTAGTGATTGGCACCCCTAGTGCCTAGGCGCAACCTGACGTTCAGACGCAACTGGACTTGACCCTACTAGCCTTGGCGCAACCTGTTATCCTGGCGCAACTTGGCTAATGCCACTTGTTGGCCATAGTACCCCTTGCTTCTCCCCCTTGGGCGCATTATGTCCCCATATCCCCCTTTTTAGGATTTTTGCACCCATTTTATATCCTTACGCCTTTGTGATATAAACACGACATGAACCCGATGTGATTATGACATTATTTATGAATGTTAATCTGAACGCGGCTTAGTGATGGAATTGCATGATCAGTGACCCGTTGTTGTGCACTTGCATAAACACGAAATGGCATTATGACCTTACAGGATAACTCTTGATAGTGACCCGCAGTGGTGCACTCTTGACAAGTAAATTGGCATAATAATTCTTGATGATGGTCCGTTGGGACGCACCCTTGTCGTGATAAGTAATCTTGATAAGTAACATGACATGATGGTGACCTGCCGTGGTGCACCCTTGACAAGTAATCTTGAAATGATAACCTTGATATGCTGTTACGACAGCTAACCTGACATGCTAAGTAAATTCTTGACACCGTGGGTGATTGTATTGAATATGCTTGTATAAGCAACCAGTCTTGTCTCGCATCATGTCTAGGACATGTATCCCTGGTTACCACGGTCAGGGATTCATACTGAATCTGACTAGGTTAATGACTAGATTGATCAAGTAGAGCATATAGAGAGGTATTTCGGCTACAAGCAGTCCCGTTATCTGGGCACCTTCCTTGATGGACTTGTAGCCTACCGACGAGTAGAGAACATTTCCAGCTCACTGCTATGTGGGGCACTACATGAAACGATTACTATGCACACTGTCATGTGTTGCATCCAAGTCATCTAACAAGACATGATAACTCTAATCTTGAACCTTGCGTCTGGATAACCTGGATAGTCTGCAGGGCTTGTGGCCGTAGGCGTACCTCGTTGCATCTTGCTAGTAACTAAGCTTGTAATAACCCTAGTTAGTTAAGTATCAAGCCGTTCTCTTTGCTTGGCCGTGAATGATGGATAAAGTCCTATCTTGTCTAGTCTTGCCCAGATCCGGTGCATGGATATCTCCGGACATGCTTGTTTATGCTTTACTTTATCGATAATTGGTTCGAGGCTAAGTTCTGTTCATGTGAAGGGTTACAACCCCGGTCCTTGTTTGGTTTACAGGTTGTAACTTGTTTACCAGAATAGTCCTCTAGTTATCTTATCGTTTATCATCCTGTTTTCTTTAACTCATGTCTTATGTTATTTTACCTATGACTTTATGTGCTGACATGCTAGTTTTAGTTCTTAAGTGAAGCCCCCTTTGTGGCACTTGCTCTTTCTGGGGTCTGACCCAGCTGGTTTTGTATGGCCAGATTTCGGAGCAGCTATCGAGGATCTCCCAACTTTCCTGCCAGATGGTGAACACTAGAAGGAATCCCGACAATGAGTGGGTTTTTATTTTGCTCTCCCACTCCCTTGTAAAAATATTCTTTTGAGGCGTTTAGCCGCCGAGCAAGTGTTAGCTCGTTTGTAACTTTACTTACTGTCTGCCTACGGGCTGTAGCATGATTGACAAATCCTAGGGTTGATCATGTATGACTTAAACTCTTGCTAGTCTTCGTATTTTGTATGACTAGCTTCATGATCATCTGAATATGTAATGTATGGGACGCCTTACTTTGTATGTCTGATGATCTACCATCTTGTTATATCTACTCGCTTGCTGGAGATTGAGACACTAGGCTTGTTATTGACCTTAAGAGACTAATGGCTTGTAGTAAACCCTCATGCATCTAGACAGCCGTAACCGTATTGTGAGGTGAGATTCACTTCAATGTACGTAGCTGGCTGTGTCTGTCCCCCGCTCTCCAGTATTCTGGTTCTGGGACGTGATACGGTTTATGTGGTAGCCCATGCAGGTCTTGTAGATCAAGATGTGTGAGGGTTTTACCGGATAGATGTCTCAATCGGTACTCGCCCTTGATCTCTACTCGTGCCTTCTGATCTTTCAGAATCATTGACCTGATCATATGTTTATATCCTCGATCTATCATGGTCCATTCTTATTGTTCCCCATGTCGTTTCTTCAGCGGCATTGTTCTTGGTCCTACCGATCAGCAAGGCGGAGCACCTCCAGTGGACCAGCAGTAACCTGGAGACCAAGCCCAGTACTCTGGAGCGGCCTTCCGAGTCATGCATTCCGGAGACCTCGAGCCCCCAGTTCAGCCAGTCCAGCCTGCAGAGCCTGATGATGGCACCTTGGTGGGTCTCATCAGGACATTGCTTGCGTCTCAAGATCATCGGGGCGATGCCCTGCACTAGGCAGTACAGGATGCCATGGGCCGTGTTGGTTATCAAGGAAACAGTGCGGCTAGCAGTTTCAAGCGCCTCAACCCTTCCTTCTTCGACGGCAGTGAAGACGCTATTGCAGCTGATGCGTGGCTCCAGGACATTGAGATTATCTTGGATGCAGCCAAGACTCCAGAAGGAGAGAAGGTAGCTGTGGTACGCCTACAGTTATTGGACCTAGCCCGCACCTGGTGGGCGATTGTAGCAGTTGGGTTGGCAACGCCTGTCCCGTGGGCGGTGTTCAGTGACAAGTTTTAGATCAAGTACTTCGATGCTGTAGCTCGGCACGAGCTACAGACGAGGTTCACCAATCTCAGGCAGATGAGCAGGACAGTCGATGGATATGCGGCCGAGTTTTCAAGACTGAGTCAGTTTGCTCCCACTTTGGTGGCAACCGAGTTTGATCGAGCGCAGCGGTTACAGCAGGGACTCCACCTAGAGATCATTCTAGCAGTGGAGCAGTTTGAGCATCAGACCTTTGATGCTGTTTTGCGGGCAGCTAAGAGGCATGAGTATACCTCGCAGAGAATTGTAGACAGAACTGGAGGACGGAAGCGGTCCCATGGTCAGATGACCCAGTCCTCAGCCCCAGCCCCGGCAGCTTGGGCCTTGACCATTGGAGCTCCGAGGAGGACAGCATCAGTGACGTCGGTTCAGCATTCGACTCCGACGTATCCTCAGCAGCAGAAGCGGAGGCAGTCTTCTGCAATGGACTTCACTCATTGTGGGAAGCCAGGACATGTAGTATCAGAATATCGCCGAGCACAAGGATTGTATTTGGCTTGTGGGGCACCGGATCACATGATAGGGTCCTGTCCACAGAGAGCCGGTTCATCCTCATCAGCCCAGACTAGTCCCTCGGTGAGGGGACCAGCACCAGTGCAGCAGCAGCAGTATCAGCCTCCGAGGCCATTGCCGCCTCAGGTTCAGGCATTCCAGCAGCAGCGACCACAACAATATGCCCAGGTCCAAGCTCAGGTTCAGAATCGCCAGAGAGGTTTCCAGCAGAGGGGACCAGCACCCAGAGGGCACGGTCAAGCGATCGCTTTGACCGTAGAAGAGGAGTTGGCATCAGGTGAGGTGGTGGCAGGTACCATTCTCGTCAACTCTTTTCCTGCATCAGTATTATTCGATTCAGGTGCATCGCATTCATTTATGTCTGCACGATTTGCGATACGGATAGGACTAGAGCTCGAGTCATTATCAGTAAGGCTCAATATACTTACTGGTAATAGACTTGTGGGTGTAGATAGGGTGTTTTTCTCGTGTCGAATCGTAGTTAGCGGTAGAGAGTTTCCCGCTAGGTTGATAGAGTTTTCGATGGCCGATTATGATGTGGTCCTAGGAATGGATTGGTTGAGGGACCAGTATGCTAGAATAGATTGCCATGTCGGCAAGATTATTTTTAGTATTCCTGGTGAGCCAAAGTTTTCATTTTCTCGAGGCGGAGTAGAACCTTCTTCCCCAGCACTGCGGATGGCCGTAGCAGCAGCAGTTCAGTTGCCCAGAGTTGTAAAAGAGTTTTCTGACGTATTTCTCGAAGAGCTTCCAGGCATGCCCCCAGAGAGAGAGATAGAGTTCACTATCGACTTGATTCCAGGGACGGCACCAGTGTCAGAGAGAGTCTATAGGATGGCACCATCAGAGTTGGAGGTCCTGTACAAGATGATTGAAGAACTTAGAACCAAGGGATTCATTCGTGCTAGCGGATCACCTTGGGGAGCTCCGATGCTTCTTGTGAAGAAGAAGGATGGTACGTCAAGATTCACTACCAAAATTTATCGTTTTAGCGACGGCCACATCCGTCGCTAAGACGACGGTAAATACAATTAGCGACCGAGTACCGACGGATATTGGTCAAAAACATCCGTCGGCAATTAGCTCGTCGCTAATAACATTTCGTCGCTAAGTTGTCGTCACATGACGGACTAGCGACGGATACTCGACGTTACAATACGAAGCCTTAGCGACGGATGTCCGACGGACTGTCGTCCACTTCAGCTTTTAAGTACTGAACTGTGTAGGCTATAGCGACGTACATTTTCGTCGGTAAACCGTCGTAACAGCGTATCAGATTGTATCATTCCGTCGCTAATGCGTCGCAAGGCGTCGGAAATTAACGACCGCTTTCCGACGGATTCCTGACGGACTATCCGTCGAGCAGGTTCTGGAAAAGCTTGGCATTTCCAGCACCACGGCGACACCACAGCGACGGAGTTCTGACTGATTATTCGTCGCCATGGTTCTGAAATTGTTATGCATTTCCAGAACCATGTCGACGGTTTTGCCGTCGCTACGCCGTCACTATTTAGAGCGACTGATTAGCGGCGGTCTACCAGTCGCCCTGGCGACGGCTTTTCCGTCGCTAGTCCGTCGAAGCTTATACCACCAGAACGTTACCGACGGATAATCCGTCGATAACCCGTCGCTGCCTGGAAACATTTTAAAAACTCCAGATAGCGACGGATTACCCGTCGACAACTCGTCGGAAACTGGGAGTATCCGTCGCTACACGGTCACTAGTCCGTCGCTAACTGGGTTTTTTGGGAAAAAAAATTGCAGCACTTTCCCTGTTCACAAATATATGCATAAACCAAACCAATATATAATGCACACCAATTATCCAACAATCACACAGACCAAATATATAATACAGTCACATTATCCAAGAATCACATAGACCAAGTAATGCACATACGAATTTAATGCACACCAATTATCCAAGAATCATATAGACCAAACCAAATTAATATAAAATAGACATCAATTATCCGGAAGAGTAACCTAATATCCATCGTTATAATCCGATCATTGCACAAATATTCCAAATTTTTCACAAATATTCCAAAACACATAGGAAAGAGTTGGCCAGTTACAGTAACCTAATATCCAATCCTGGCGACCGATCATAACACAAATATTCCAAAATTTTCACAAATATTCCAAAACACATAGGAAAATCGACTTTCGTCTCAACAATGACCACAAGTCAGACGATGAATTCTCACAGCCAGGGACGATAGTTGCGTTGAGGCATGTACCATTCTATCAGCCACTTTGCATACGAAGGCTCAATCTGGTTGAGGTCTTCTGTAGGGACAGGAGGGTTGGTCCCGATGCTACTACTCTCTGATGGTGGCTCCTCCTTAGCTTCAAGCTTGGGAGCAATCTCTTCCCTGATGGTCATCGGTTCTTCCTTGACCTCGACCTTTGGTAACACCTTCTCCTTAACAGTCATCGGCTCTTGTTTGACGATGGAGACTTCCTCCGTGTCGACCTCCAAGGGTTTCTTGCCTCGACCCCTTCCTCGACTAGCAGCACCACCTCGACGAGTCCTAGGAGCCATCTTTCTGACAACAGAAATTTTTATATAGGGTAAAGAAATTTACTCAAGTTATAAAAGTTGTGACGTTGGTTTTTTGCGTTCATCATCATTAAAGGAAGCAGCACTGGAAAAGTTGTGACGTTGGTAGCATGAGTAAAAATCTGTATCACAAGACTAATAGAATTACTATGTAATCATGTACTCACCAATAACCGGATGTAACTGGAGTCGTTGGGCCTATCGTGCAGTAATTTGTGGATCCGCTGGTATAGGCCAGATGTACTTAGTATCTAGTGTATCAAGCCTGTATCGGTCTATCGGATTGGTATAGGACGTATCATATTGGTATTGGCCTTAACAAATTGGTATCGTCCTATATCCGATATGTACATGTATCGGCCGTATAGCTAGGATTCATATTGGCCTTATCGATTTGGTATCGGTCATATCCGATATGTATCGGCCGTGTTGGATTATTATATACCATTTCGGATTAGTTTCATGGAAGGTTTAGTAACAACTGTACTTGGATTTCTCTCTTCTCGAGCTAGAATACCATTGCAAGAGAATCACCAGATCATGATTGGCCAGTTACAGTAACATACATACTTCCTTTTCCATCAGAAAAAGCGAGATTAAAAAGGAAGTATGTATGTTCTGTAATTGGCCATTTACGCTCTCGTGACTCTCTTGCAATGGTAATCTAGCTCTAGAAGAGAGAAATCCAAGTACAGTTGTTACTAAACCTTCTACGAAACTAATCCGAAATGGTATATAATAATCCAACACGGCCGATACCTATCGGATATGACAGATACCAAATCGATAAGGCCAATATGAATCCTAGCTATACGGCCAATACATATCGGATAGGACGATACTAATTCGCTATGACCAATACCAACCGATACGGCCCATACCAAAATGATAGATCGATACTAATCCGATACGGTCAATACTTATAAGTACCTACGGTCCAGGAGGTTGATCCGCTATAGTACACCCATGTACGATCAACGAAGTAACGATCCATTTCAATTTGGATGTGAAAATCTGTATCGTAAGACAAACTAAACATAATCAGTTCTATTTCACATGCTTAATTGCCAAGTATGGGAATGAATGGCTCAGAACACAACCCAAAATTTATTCTAGCATACATTAGTGTGAATCATCTACGTTCTGTACATATAGTATAGTATATGTTCTTATCGTATCTAGTATCTGAAAGATGTAACAGAATCAAGATGAACTCACATAGATTACAGGTGCCCCACATTTGAGTGCTACACCAAGACTCACCGTGATGAGGTTAGTAATTTATTTAACCTAATATAGTAATCTTGTAATTTAAAGTTGGAAGAACGTGCAAGTAGCCTTATAGTTTCTGTCTCGCCAGTCGAATGGCTTAATTGCCAAGTATCGGAACGAATGGCTCAGAACACAACCCGAGATTCATTCTAGCATACATTAGTGAGTTCATCTTGATTCTGTTACGTCCTTCAGATACTAGATACGATAAGAACATATACTACACCATATGTACATAACATAGATGATTCACACTAATGTATGGTAGAATGAATCTTGGCTTGTGTTCTGAGTCATCCGTTCTGATCAAGCATCTTCCTTCTCCTCTCCTCCACCATGGCTCTGAACAAATCTGCTCCTCCCTCTACTTCCCTTCTTCTTATTTGACTCTCTTAGCAACATATGACATCCAGCTCAAGTGTAGAGTCGGGGGAGAAAAAGTGGGCAGAAAGAGGAGGGAGAAGCAGCACAGCCGGCGGCATGA
Organism: Iris pallida; assembly: GCA_029216955.1. Classification (NCBI taxonomy): domain Eukaryota; kingdom Viridiplantae; phylum Streptophyta; class Magnoliopsida; order Asparagales; family Iridaceae; genus Iris; species Iris pallida. The sequence continues at coordinate 101,040 of JANAVB010043171.1, read as the reverse complement.
CCCGGAGGAAGTACAGAGGTTTTCTTCAACAGCCGTAGGAGAACTATAAGGATATATCTTTTTAGCGACATATCACATTGTCAAAGACCCTTAATGTGACAATCATGTTACCGCGGTGTCGGAAGACTAACATGTCAAGCGAGATTCTAAGCCGTGTGTTTTGACATAATCCTCAAAACTCTTTCCTGCTATGTAATAATGCAAGATTACTACAGAGGAGGAAAGAGTTGGGAAGATTATATCACACGGCTTAAAAACTTATGACATGTTAGTCTTCCGACACCGCGGGTAACATGATATTCACATGAAGGGTCTTTGACAAGATGACATGTCGCTAAAAAGATATATCCTTATAGTTCTCCTACGGCTGTTGAAGAAAACCTCTGTACTTCCTCCAGGTCATGCCGTCGGCTGTGCTGCTTCCCCTCCTCTTCCTGTCCACTTCTTCTCCTCCGACTCTACACTTGAGGTGGATGTCATATGTTGCTGAGAGAGTCAAATAAGAAGAAATGAAGTAGAGGGAGGAGCAGATTTGTTCAGAGCCATAGTGGAGGAGAGGAGAAGGAAGATGCTTGATCAGAACAGACGGCTCAGAACAAAAGCCAAGATTCATTCTAGCATACAATAGTGTGAATCATCTATGTTCTGTACATATGGTGTAGTATATGTTCTTATCGTATCTAGTATCTGAAGGACGTAACAGAATCAAGATGAACTCACTAATGTAATACTAAGACATCATCTACTACTATATAAGATATAGTGATAGGTTGTCGTATCATCATTGCCGAGGGATGAGGGTCGGAGGACAGTCAACTTTATCTAAGGCTACTTGCATAGTTTCTGCCTCGTCAGTCGAATGGCTGCAGGGGACTATGTCCTGATCACCATTAGTGTGAATCATCTATGTTCTGTACATATGGTGTAACACTTTTCCTGTTCACAAAAATATGCATAAACCAAATCAATATATAATGCACACCAATTATCCAAGAATCACATAGACCAAATATGCACATACGAATGGCTGCAGGGACTATGTCCTGATCACCATGTCGTACCGTAGATTAATGCAAATGGAGCTGGAGCCAAAATACAGAAACCAAAATACAAAATATAGAATTCAAAATAGGACCCTCTGTGAGAACGGATGGCTCAGAACACAACCAACCGGAGAGGATACTCTAAGAGATCCATCTGAGTAGGACGTATACTCTGAGAGATCACCTTTATAAGAATGATATCAGTAGTAGGATTGAGTGCTGGAGGGGATACTATCAGAGTATACGTCCTACTCAGATGGGTCTCTCACCGTTACTATTTTTTTCTGACAGCATGGTGGATGTGCTCCGTCAACAGAATCTGACTCCAAGCCAAAACTTTGCCCCAGAGCTCAAGTAGACATCCTTCGTGTAGAGCTCGCGTAAGAGGTTCCTGACAGCATGGTGGTCTCCTTTGTCAAAGTATCCGTGCTCGTCCCACAACCAATGTGGGATGAGCACGGATACTTTGACAAATGAGACCACCATGCTGTCAGGAACCTCTCACTCGAGCTCTACACGAATGATGTCCACTTGAGCTCCGGGACAAAGTTTTAGCTCGGAGCAAGAATCTGTTGACGGAGCACATCTACTATGCTGTCAGAAAAAATTAGTAACGGTGGGAGACCCATCTGAGTAGGACGTATTCTCTGATAATATCTCCTCCAGCACTCAATCCCACTACTGATATCATTCTTGTAATTGTGATCTATCAGAGTATACGTCATACTGAGATGGATCTAGTATTCTCTCTTGTTGGTTGTCGTATCATCATTGTCGAAGGATGAGGGTCGGAGGACAGTACAAATAGTCTAATACAAAAACAACTCAATATGTAGTCCAATACAAATAGTCTAATACAAAAACAACCCAATACAAATAGTCCAATACAAATAAGTACTAATAGCTAATGAGAACCACGCTGCTCACGCAAACGCTCAGTGATACGTTCACGCAACCACCTCAAAAAAGTGAGATTTTTGGCGCGAGGAGAGCTGTCGCCCCTTGCAAGGACTACATGAAGAGTCCTCTCGGTCTCACTAGCTACCGGTGCTGGATGAATAGAACTCCCGGTCTCACTAGCAACCGGTGCCACTTCCTCCTTAACTGTAGGAGGAGCCACCTCAGCATTTACTATTTTTCTCAAACAACGTGCCGCTCCTCGGGTCATGGGTGCCATCTGGTAAGATCGATAGTCACAAATAATATAATTGTAACAGAAGCAAGCTAACTAAAGGAACCATCATGTAATTTGAGTACATTTTCGAAAGCCGATAAAGTATAAAAAATTCAATTTTTTGCCAAGTGTGAGAACGGATGGCTCAGAAGACAACCCAAGATTCATTCAAGCATATATGAATCATCTATGTTCTGTACATATGGTGTAGTATATGTTCTTATCGTATCTAGTATCTGAAGGACGTACTTAACAGAATCAAGATGAACTCACATAATGTAATACTAAGACATCATCTACTACTATATAAGATATAGTGATAGGTTGTCGTATCATCATTGCCGAGGGATGAGGGTCGGAAGACAGTCAACTTTATCTACGGCTACATAGTTTCTGCCTCGCCAGTCGAATGGCTGTAGGTACTATGTCCTGATCACCATGTCGTATCGTAGATCAAATGGAGCTGGAACTGGAGCCAAAATATAATACTACTTCACCATGTCGTACCATTTTACTCTCTCCTCCTCCCCCCCTCCGGCGCTCTCACTCTCTCTGGCGCTCTCACACTTCTAATCCCTATGTGTTTTAAGTATGAGAACGGATGGCTCAGAACACAACCCAAGATTCATTCTAGCATACATTAGTGTGAATCATCTATATTCTGTATACATATCATGTAGTATATGTTAACCTTATCGTATCTAGTATCTGAAGGACGTACGTAACAGAATCAAGATGAACTCACTAATGTAATACTAAGACATCATCTACTACTATATAAGATATAGTGATAGGTCGTCGTATCATCATTGCCGAGGGATGAGGGTCGGAGGACAGGCAACTTTATCTACGGCAACATAGTTTCTGCCTCGCCAGTCGAATGGCTGCAGGGAATATCCGTCACCATGTCGTACCGTAGATTAATGCAATTAATGGAGCTGGAAATATCCGTCGCTAACCGGTAACTAGACCGTCGCTAACTGAGATTGTCACACACACATATGTATATCACAGCTAGATGTATAGATATATACATCTATACAGAAGCACACAACTGATAGAACTCGTACTGTCCTTGAGACAGTGAACATATACACCATGAATCCAAACCCCATATATATTCACATTTACTAATCCAAACACCACCAAACTAATAGAACACCCAATATGGATAACACATTATTTAGCCAATATATAAACTCAGATGAATTTGAGAAGCAAAGCCACCCGCCGCCCCCGACCAAAGCCCGCCGCCCAGTAGTTCGGTTGCATATATATATGAAGAGTGCTTATGTGTGTGCGTCGGTTGCAAATAGCCCCGACGCACCCGCCCCAAGCCAGCCGCCCAGCCCCCGACGCCGCCGCCCCAAGCCAGCCGCCAAGCCCCCAACCCAAGCCAGCCGCCCAGCCCCCAACCCAAGCCAGCCGTCCAGCCCCGACGCCCCCGCCCCAAGCCAGCCGCCCAGCCCCCGACGCCCCCGCCCCAAGCCAGCCGCCCAGCCCCCGACCCAAGCCAGCCGCCCAGCCCCCGACGCCCCAACCCCAAGCCCACCGCCCAGCCCACCGCCCCAAGCCCATCCGCCTCCCAGACCCCGACGCCCCCGCCCCAAGCCCACCGCCCAGACCCCGACCCAAGCCAGCCGCCCAGCCCCCGACGCCCCAACCCCAAGCCAGCCTCCCAGACCCCGACGCCCCCACCCAGCCCCCGACGCCCCAACCCCAAGCCCGCCTCCCAGACCGCGACGCCTCCGCCCCAAGCCCACCGCCCAGCCCCCGACCCAAGCCAGCCGCCAAGCCACGAACGGCCCAGCCCCAATCACGACGGACAGACCCTATAACCGAGCGAGAGAGAGAGAGAGAGAGAGAGAGAGAAAGAAAGAGAGAGAGAAAGAGATCGAGATCGAGAGAGAGAGAGAGAGGGGGGGTTACCTTCGGGAGAGAGAGAGGAGAGGACGCCGACGCCGACGATGACACCGACGTCGATCACCGAAGCCGACACCGGCGAGAGAGAGAGAGAGAGAGAGAGAGAGAGAGAGAGAGAGAGAGAGAGGAGAGAGAGTGAATTTGGGGGGAATACGAAAAGTTCCCTCCGCCGTTCCATTTAAAGTCTGGAACGTTTATTTAGCGACGGACGAGCGACTGGTAAAACACCGTCGCCAATCGGTCGCCTTTTTGGATAAGTGTCGACTGCACATCCGTCGCTAAGGCGTCGAAAATATGACCCGCCAATTTTCTACACAATTCCTGCCAAAATAATCGACTGTGTAGCGACGACTAAAACTCCGTCGCTAAACACCGACACTCTAGCGACGGATGTGCGACCTTTTCTCCCCCTAAAATTAAAATAAAAATGACAAAGGATTGTAGTCTGTAAGCAGTCGCTGAGCTGCCACGAAACCGTCGCTAATACCGACGGAATAAGTCCGTCGCTAATAATCTGTCGCTAAATGAGTGTATTTTGGTAGTGATTATGTGTTGATTATCGTACCTCGAACTCTGTAACAATTAAGAACAGATATCCTTTGCCAAGGATAGATAATTTATTTGATCAGCTCAGGGGAGCGGCAGTATTCTCAAAGATTGACTTGCGGTCGGGGTACCATCACAGAGTCAGAGAGCAGGACATCCCGAAGACAGCATTCAGATCTAGATACGGACATTGGGAGTTCCTTGTTATGCCATTTGGAGCGACCAATGCGCCGGCCGTATTCATGGACCTCATGAATCGTATCTTCATGCCCTATTTGGACCAGTTCGTGATAGTGTTCATAGACGACATCTTAGTCTATAGCAAGAACGAGGCAGAACATGAGCAGCATCTTCGTGTAGTTCTTCAGATTCTCAGGGAGCACTAGTTGTACGCGTAGTTCAGTAAGTACGAGTTTTGGTTGGATCGTATCTCGTACTTGGGTCATATCATCACCAGAGGTGGAGTGGAAGTTGATCCCCAGAAGATAGTGGCTATAGAGACATGGCCAGTACCTAGCACCGTCGCAGAAGTTCGGAGTTTCCTCGGATTGGCCGGCTATTACCGACGGTTTGTATCAGACTTTGCTCGAATTTCAGCGCCACTGACGCAGTTGACCCGTAAGGATATGCAGTTTGCTTGGACAGCAGAGTGTCAGAGTTTATTTGAGAAGTTGAAGCGAAGATTGATGACGGCTCCCATTCTCACTCTTTCCGACGGGATGGGAGGATTTTCAGTTTATTGCGACGTATCCGGCAAGGGATTAGGATGTGTCTTGATGCAGCATGGTAAGGTAGTCGCTTATGCGTCACGTCAACTTCATAATCATGAGAGGAATTACCCAACCCATGACCTGGAGTTAGCAGTCGTAGTTTTTTCCTTGAAACTTTAGAGGCATTATTTGTATGGAGATCGGGTGGAGATTTTTACCGACCACAAGAGTCTGAAGTATGTGTTTACCTAGAAGGATCTTAATATGCGTCAGAGGAGATGGCTAGAGCTACTTGTGGATTATGACATCAGCTTGTAGTATCATCCTGGAAAGGCCAACGTAGTGGCAGATGCATTGAGCAGGAGAGCTGGAGTTTATTTTCTAACGGCGCAGCCAGAGTTGTTAGCAGATCTTCAGAAGATGGGTATTGAAGTTGTTCTTCCTTCCAGTGTGGCATTGATGGCCAGTATACAAGTTCAGTCCAGTATAGTTGAGAGGATCAAGTTAGCTCAATCAGTAGACTCTAAGCTTCAGCGGGTTAGGGCAGAATGTGTGGCAGGACAGAGACCAGAGTTATGCATTCATGAAGATGGTACACTACAACATGGGAGGCGTCTTTGTGTACCCAGTGGTAATATCAGACAGAAGATCATGGCAGAAGCCCACAGTTCTCAGTATTCAATTCATTCCGGCGGTACGAAGATGTATCGTGATATTCGGCAGCATTTTTGGTGGAATGGCATGAAGAGGGAGATAGCCCGGTTTGTCTCTCGTTGTTTAGTTTGTCAACAAGTTAAGGCCGAACATCAGAGACCAGCTGGACTTCTTCAATCTTTACCGATCCCAGAATGGAAGTGGGAGCACATTACCATAGATTTTGTAACTGGATTACCTAGATCCCCAGCTGGAAGAGATGCCATCTGGGTTATAGTTGATCGTCTCACGAAGGTAGCTCATTTTCTTCCTTTCAGAATCGGCCAGTCGAAGGATCAGCTTGCAGAGATGTACCTCAGGCAGATAGTCAGATTGCATGGAGTGCCAGTGTGGCATTTGGGTTCCTAGAATTTATTTTCTATTTTGGAGATTTTTTTTTATTTTAGTTAGAATCAATTATTTACTAGGATGTTGATTTGGGATCGTAAGATTTTTTGGCCTAAGTCTATAAGTTAGATATAAGGATATTAGGTTGTATATAGCCTCTGGGTCCTCTAGATAGTCCCTAGAATATTATTTCACCATTTTAGAATTTTCAGGATTTTATGGAGATTTTTAGAGAATTTTATATATGATTTTATTAATTTTTTAATCTTCTAGGAATTTCTGTGAGAGCACCCGAGGGTATTTTGAGGTCAATCAATTTATTTAGGCTCTAGAATCCTTAAAATATTTTCTATATTTTTCTAGGAATTTTTAGAAATTTTTTGGGATTTATTTGGAATTTTTAGGATTTTTCTGGAATTTTTATTTAATTTTCTGCATTTAAAAACCTATTTTCTAAAAATATACCCAGTCAGCCAGGGGGGACCCACCCGTCAGCCGCTGAAGCGGAAAGGGCGGGCCCCACGTGGCAGTGAGTGGGGGCGGGGGCGGCTCGGTCTCCGAGCCACAGTAGGATTCCAAGCCGAGCTGGCTTTAGCTACACCAAAGCCGAGCTAAGCTCAGATTGATCACAGCTGTTCGATCAAAGCTTTGGGCGCACGAGATTGCGCCATGTGGCGACTCAGCCACCGTTTGGACAGGAGTCCACCGACTCTCTTTTTCCCCTATATATATAATAGTATATTCCGAAACCCTATTTTATTTTCAGCAGCTTTAGTGGGAGAGTTTGATTGGGACCTTCGACTTCGCGGAGCGATTGCCGTTGATCTAGAAATCCTTTTTACGCGCCATTTTTTTTTGTTGGAAGCATATTGAGGTTAGGTTTCGGATTATATAATTTATTTTCTGGTATTTTGATCTCGAATTTCTGAATAATTATTTGAGTGTCGGTTGTCCAAAAATCAATACGTCGCACGGTTTTTGAGATTTCGAGCGATCCCGAACTCCGTTTCGTGATCCGTTTAAAGTTTTGGAAAGCTGACACCGATCCCTAAAACATATAATTTTTCCAGAAATTCAGAGTTTCATCTAGTATTTTATTTTATTCATAGAAGTCAGATTTGGTCAACGGTTCATCGATTTGGTCATGATTAGCCATAATGGCGATAACTTTTGACCAAATCGTGATTTTGCGGCACGGTCGATTCCGGTGCACTCATGGCGCTGAAATCTATTATGTCGCACACTCAAACTTGAATTCATATTATTTGACCAGTTAGTCAACCGTATGTCTCGGTTTGCGTGCCACGAGTCCCGAATTTGGAACCGTGAATTTCCTTGGCCAAATTTTTGTGTGTAGATTGTTATTTCAGAATTATATAGGATAAAATAGGATTTTAGGTGATTTATTCCAGAATTAGAATAGTATTAATTGACTTAACCCATTAGCCACTTTCTAGGATTTTAGAGTGGGAATCGTTGATCTAACGTGTGGTTTTTCTGTGACGGGGTAGATCGGACTACGACGTCTTGACTTGTGACTTTATCATCTATCGGAGCAGGCAAGTATCACTATGACCTATGTTTCCTTTATTTTATGCTGCATGTATCTTCGTGTCGTCTTTTCACTATTACTTCCTTTTGGTTCATGGTTGTCATTGCTCATGATTACTATTGTGCACGAGAGTTAGAATCGTTAGGATATATACATGTTCATCCTTTACTCATTGTTTTCTATTGTTTACAGTTTATCGTATTGCTAATGTTTATCATAGTGGACATGTATTGTGAGTGAGTCGGGCGGGAGAATACAACAAGTAAGCATGTGGTCAACGAATTGAATATAGACCCCCTATACATTGATTGCATAATATCAGTCATGCACCACACGTATGACTGACGGATATCCCAAGCCGTCTACATGCTGAAAGTTGATATTCTAAAACACACAGTACACATGACTTAATTATTGTTACTCTATTGTCTATTGTTCTTCTTTCGTCAAGTCTACATTCTTGTCGTCATCATGTCTTAGTGGTATGTCAAAGTCTACCTTCATATTGTTATCACGTCTCAAAGGTACTTTTTTATCATACAATATCATGCCTATACTTATCTTCAGTTAAATCCCTTTTATCTTTCCATCATGCTTGTATACTATATTGTGTAATGTAGTGTTATGGTGATCTTGCTCCAATCCTGACTGGATAACTATTTTTCAGCTTTAGACGAAGAGATTTGCCCCGAGGTCTACGGTGAGTATGTTGGCGACCCTGACGTCACTGGCGTACCCGGTTCCAGCACTGATGCGAATTAGCATATTTTCTCCCTTGTGGATTCGCATTAGTTAGTAGTTAGAGTTACGGAGTTAGTGGTCTATTTTATTTTTCTGCTATCCGAGTTTGTTCCCGAGACTTTCTGAGTTGTAGTGGATTTTTCATATTTACAATATTGAGACTATTAAATATTTTGGTGATTATTACTGGCTTAGTTGTGGATGATATATATGTGTGTTGTGCTTGTTGTGGACCATTGTTATCATAGACAGCGTACTACCGCCGATGCTGCGGCGTAGGCTGGACTTGACCACGTACTCGTATCCCAAAATTGGGAGCAAGTCGTGACAAGTTTTTATGGTGGCCCATGCAGGTCCTATTTCGCAAAAGACTGCGAACTCGTGGTAGTGCTTAAGTTAGCTGTACTACTACGAGCCTGCGAATAGAGTTGAAGTTAGGAGATTGTATCATCCACAAAATAGGACTTCTAACCTTATGAGTCTATTTTATCTTAGAATCTTATTGTATCTTATTTGCATCCTGCTTGATTCCGTCCGTGATTTCTTCGATATGTTTGTATCTACCGTTCTAACCATATCCTTTCTTTCCTTTTAGTTGCAATGGTTGAGACAAGGCGCAGTACGATCCGTAAGGGAAAAAAGGGTAGCTAACCCTTATGCTACTCCCGAACCCGAGGGATCGACAGCAGAGAGTATCGAGTTCGTAGAGCCTTCTTTAGCTTTAGTTGTTATGCAAGCTTAGTGAGTTGTAGTATGTTCCTAGCCATTATCTCTCCGTGACTTAGCTTAAGAAATTATTGCTTGTAAGAGTTAGGTATTATACTATGCTATTTGTGATGTTTTGATTTTTGAGGACAAAAATCTTTTAAGGGGGATAGTTTGTGGCATTTGGGTTCCTAGAATTTATTTTCTATTTTGGAGATTTTTTTTTATTTTAGTTAGAATCAATTATTTACTAGGATGTTGATTTGGGATCGTAAGATTTTTTGGCCTAAGTCTATAAGTTAGATATAAGGATATTAGGTTGTATATAGCCTCTGGGGCCTCTAGATAGTCCCTAGAATATTATTTCACCATTTTAGAATTTTCAGGATTTTATGGAGATTTTTAGAGAATTTTATATATGATTTTATTAATTTTTTAATCTTCTAGGAATTTCTGTGAGAGCACCCGAGGGTATTTTGTGGTCAATCAATTTATTTAGGCTCTAAAACCCTTAAAATATTTTCTATATTTTTCTAGGAATTTTTAGAAATTTTTTGGGATTTATTTGGAATTTTTAGGATTTTTCTGGAATTTTTATTTAATTTTCTGCATTTAAAAACCTATTTTCTAAAAATATACCCAGTCAGCCAGGGGGGACCCACCCGTCAGCCGCTAAAGCAGGGAGGGCGGGCCCCACGTGGCAGTGAGTGGGGGCGGGGGCGGCTCGGTCTCCGAGCCGCAGTAGGATTCCAAGCCGAGCTGGCTTTAGCTACACCAAAGCCGAGCTAAGCTCAGATTGATCACAGCTGTTCGATCAAAGCTTTGGGCGCACGAGATCGCGCCACGTGGTGACTCAGCCACCGTTTGGACAGGAGTCCACCGACTCTCTTTTTCCCCTATATATATAATAGTATATTCCGAAACCCTATTTTATTTTCAGCAGCTTTAGTGGGAGAGTTTGATTGGGATCTTTGACTTCGCGGAGCGATTGCCGTTGATCTAGAAATCCTTTTTGTGCGCTGTTTTTTTTGTTGGAAGCGTATTGAGGTTAGGTTTCGGATTATATAATTTATTTTCTGGTATTTTGATCTCGAATTTCTGAATAATTATTTGAGTGTCGGTTGTCCAAAAATCAACACGTCGCACGGTTTTTCGAGATTCCGAGCGATCCCGAACTCCGTTTCGCGATCCGTTTAAAGTTTTGGAAAGCTGACACCGAGCCCTAAAACATATAATTGTCCCAGAAATTCAGAGTTTCATCTAGTATTTTATTTTATTCATAGAAGTCAGATTTGGTCAACGGTTCATCGATTTGGTCATGGTTAGCCATAATGGCGATAACTTTTGACCAAATCGTGATTTTGCGGCACGATCGATTCCGGTGCACTCATGGCACTGAAATCTATTATGTCGCACACTCAAACTTGAATTCATATTATTTGACCAGTTAGTCAACCGTATGTCTCGGTTTGCATGCCACGAGTCCCGAATTTGGAACCGTGAATTTCCTTGGCCAAATTTTGTGTGTAGATTGTTATTTCAGAATTAAATAGGATAAAATAGGATTTTAGATGATTTATTCCAGAATTAGAATAGTATTAATTGACTTAACCCATTAGCCACTTTCTAGGATTTTAGAGTGGGAATCGTTGATCTAACTTGTGGTTTTTATGTGACGGGGTAGATCGGACTACGACGTCTTGACTTGTGACTTTATCATATATCGGAGCAGGCAAGTATCACTATGACCTATGTTTCCTTTATTTTATGCTGCATGTATCTTCGTGTCGTCTTTTCACTATTACTTCCTTTTGGTTCATGGTTGTCATTGCTCATGATTACTATTGTGCACGAGAGTTAGAATCGTTAGGATATATACATGTTCATCCTTTACTCATTGTTTTCTATTGTTTACAGTTTATCGTATTGCTAATGTTTATCATAGTGGACATGTATTGTGAGTGAGTCGGGCGGGGGAATACAACAAGTAAGCATGTGGTCAACGAATTGAATACAGACCCCCTATACATTGATTGTATAATATCAGTCATGCACCACACGTATGACTGACGGATATCCCAAGCCGTCTACATGCTGAAAGTTGGTATTCTAAAACACACAGTACACATGACTTAATTATTGTTACTCTATTGTCTATTGTTCTTCTTTCGTCAAATCTACATTCTTGTCGTCATCATGTCTTAGTGGTATGTCAAAGTCTACCTTCATATTGTTATCATGTCTCAAAGGTACTTTCTTATCATACAATATCATGCCTATACTTATCTTCAGTTAAATCCCTTTTATCTTTCCTTCATGCTTGTATACTATATTGTGTAATGTAGTGTTATGGTGATCTTGCTCCAATCCTGACTGGATAACTATTTTTCAGCTTTAGACGAAAAGATTTGCCCCGAGGTCTACGGTGAGTATGTTGGCGACCCTGACGTCACTGGCGTACCCGGTTCCAGTACTGATGCGAATTAGCATATTTTCTTCCTTGTGGATTCGCATTAGTTAGTAGTTAGAGTTATGGAGTTAGTGGTCTATTTTATTTTTCTGCTATCCGGGTTTGTTCCCGAGACTTTCTGAGTTGTAGTGGATTTTTCATATTTACAATATTGAGACTATTAAATATTTTGGTAATTATTACTGGCTTAGTTGTGGATGATATATATATGTGTTGTGCTTGTTGTGGACCATTGTTATCATAGACAGCGTACTACCGCCGATGCTGCGGCGTAGGCTGGACTTGGCCACGTACTCGTATCCCAAAATTGGGAGCAGGTCGTGATAAGTTTTTATGGTGGCCCATGCAGGTCCAATTTTGCAAAAGACTGCGAACTCGTGGTAGTGCTTAAGTTAGCTGTACTACTACGAGCCTGCGAATAGAGTTGAAGTTAGGAGATTGTATCATCCACAAAATAGGACTTCTAACCTTATGAGTCTATTTTATCTTAGAATCTTATTGTATCTTATTTGCATCCTGCTTGATTCCGTCTGTGATTTTTTCAATATGTTTGTATCTACCGTTCTAACCATATCCTTTCTTTCTTTTTAGTTGCAATGATTGAGACAAGGCGCAGTGCGATCCGTAAGGGAAAAAGGGTAGCTAACCCTTATGCTACTCCCGAACCCGAGGGATCGACAGCAGAGAGTATCGAGTTCGTAGAGCCTTCTTTAGCTTTAGTTGTTATGCAAGCTTAGTGAGTTGTAGTATGCTCCTAGCCATTATCTCTCCGTGACTTAGCTTAAGAAATTATTGCTTGTAAGAGTTAGGTATTATACTATGCTATTTGTGATGTTTTGATTTTTGAGGACAAAAATCTTTTAAGGGGGATAGTTTGTGGCATTTGGGTTCCTAGAATTTATTTTCTATTTTGGAGATTTTTTTTTATTTTAGTTAGAATCAATTATTTACTAGGATGTTGATTTGGGATCGTAAGATTTTTTGGACTAAGTCTATAAGTTAGATATAAGGATATTAGGTTGTATATAGCCTCTGGGGCCTCTAGATAGTCCCTAGAATATTATTTCACCATTTTAGAATTTTCAGGATTTTATGGAGATTTTTAGAGAATTTTATATATGATTTTATTAATTTTTTAATCTTCTAGGAATTTCTGTGAGAGCACCCGAGGGTATTTTGAGGTCAATCAATTTATTTAGGCTCTAGAACCCTTAAAATATTTTCTATATTTTTCTAGGAATTTTTAGAAATTTTTTGGGATTTATTTGGAATTTTTAGGATTTTTCTGGAATTTTTATTTAATTTTCTGCATTTAAAAACCTATTTTCTAAAAATATACCCAGTCAGCCAGGGGGGACCCACCCGTCAGCCGCTGAAGCGGGGAGGGCGGGCCCCACGTGGCAGTGAGTGGGGGCGGGGGCGGCTCGGTCTCCGAGCCGCAGTAGGATTCCAAGCCGAGCTGGCTTTAGCTACACCAAAGCCGAGCTAAGCTCAGATTGATCATAGCTGTTCAATCAAAGCTTTGGGCGCACGAGATCGCGCCACGTGGTGACTCAGCCACCGTTTGGACAGGAGTCCACCGACTCTCTTTTTCCCCTATATATATATAATAGTATATTCCGAAACCCTATTTTATTTTCAGCAGCTTTAGTGGGAGAGTTTGATTGGGATCTTCGACTTCGCGGAGCGATTGCCGTTGATCTAGAAATCCTTTTTGCGTGCCGTTTTTTTTGTTGGAAGCGTATTGAGGTTAGGTTTCGGATTATATAATTTATTTTCTGGTATTTTGATCTCGAATTTCTCAATAATTATTTGAGTGTCGGTTGTCCAAAAATTAACACGTCGCACGGTTTTCGAGATTCTGAGCGATCCCGAACTCCGTTTCGTGATCCGTTTAAAGTTTTGGAAAGCTGACACCGAGCCCTAAAACATATAATTTTTCCAGAAATTCAGAGTTTCATCTAATATTTATTTTATTCATAGAAGTCAGATTTGGTCAACGGTTCATCGATTTGGTCATGGTTAGCCATAATGGCGATAACTTTTGACCAAATCGTGATTTTGCGGCACGGTCGATTCCGGTGCACTCATGGCGCTGAAATCTATTATGTCGCACACTCAAACTTGAATTCATATTATTTGACCAGTTAGTCAACTGTATGTCTCGGTTTGCGTGCCACGAGTCCCGAATTTGGAACCGTGAATTTTCTTGGCCAAATTTTTGTGTGTAGATTGTTATTTCAGAATTAAATAGGATAAAATAGGATTTTAGATAATTTATTCCAGAATTAAAATAGTATTAATTGACTTAACCCATTAGCCACTTTCTAGGATTTTAGAGTGGGAATCGTTGATCTAACTTGTGGTTTTTATGTGACGGGGTAGATCGAACTACGACGTCTTGACTTGTGACTTTATCATCTATCGGAGCAGGCAAGTATCACTATGACCTATGTTTCCTTTATTTTATGCTGCATGTATCTTCGTGTCGTCTTTTCACTATTACTTCCTTTTGGTTCATGGTTGTCATTGCTCATGATTACTATTGTGCACGAGAGTTAGAATCGTTAGGATATATACATGTTCATCCTTTACTCATTGTTTTCTATTGTTTACAGTTTATCGTATTGCTAATGTTTATCATAGTGGACATGTATTGTGAGTGAGTCGGGCGGGGGAATACAACAAGTAAGCATGTGGTCAACGAATTGAATACAGACCCCCTATACATTGATTGCATAATATCAGTCATGCACCACACGTATGACTGACGGATATCCCAAGCCGTCTACATGCTGAAAGTTGGTATTCTAAAACACACAGTACACATGACTTAATTATTGTTACTCTATTGTCTATTGTTCTTCTTTCGTCAAGTCTACATTCTTGTCGTCATCATGTCTTAGTGGTATGTCAAAGTCTACCTTCATATTGTTATCACGTCTCAAAGGTACTTTCTTATCATACAATATCATGCCTATACTTATCTTCAGTTAAATCCCTTTTATCTTTTCTTCATGCTTGTATACTATATTGTGTAATGTAGTGTTATGGTGATCTTGCTCCAATCCTGACTGGATAACTATTTTTCAGCTTTAGACGAAGAGATTTGCCCCGAGGTCTACGGTGAGTATGTTGGCGACCCTGACGTCACTGGCGTACCCGGTTCTAGCACTGATGCGAATTAGCATATTTCTTCCTTGTGGATTCGCATTAGTTAGTAGTTAGAGTTATGGAGTTAGTGGTCTATTTTATTTTTCTGCTATCCGGGTTTGTTCCCGAGACTTTCTGAGTTGTAGTAGATTTTTTATATTTACAATATTGAGACTATTAAATATTTTGGTGATTATTACTGGCTTAGTTGTGGATGATATATATGTGTGTTGTGCTTGTTGTGGACCATTGTTATCATAGACATCGTACTACCGCCGATGCTGCGGCGTAGGCTGGAATTGGCCACGTACTCGTATCCCAAAATTGGGAGCGGGTCGTGACAGCCAGTCAGTATTGTTTTCGACAGAGATTCAAGATTCACATCTCACTTTTGGCGAAGTCTTCAGGAAAGTTTGGGGACTCGTCTCAAGTTCAGTTCAGCCTACCATCCGCAGACAGATGGTCAGTCAGAACGTACGATCCAGACTCTTAAAGACATGCTGTGGTCATATACACTCGACTTCGGTGGTTCATGGGAAGATCACCTACATCTCGTGGAGTTCTCCTATAACAACAGTTTCCAGGCTAGTATCCAGATGGCACCTTTCGAGGCCTTGTACGGCAGGAAGTGCAGATCTCCTTTAGCTTGGGACGATATCGGTGAGAGGAAAATGCTTGGACCAGAGATGGTGACGGGGACTATTCAGGTGGTCAGACAAGTCAGAGATCATCTTCGAGTTGCCCAAGATCGCCAGCGTCATTGGGCCGATTCCCATCGGCGCCCTCTTGAATTTTCTGTCGGCGACCACGTATTCCTTATTATCTCGCCTACCCGTGGCGTCATTCGATTCGGCGTACGGGGAAAGCTTAGTCCTAGGTATAGATGGCCGTTTGATATCCTTGAGCGAGTAGATGATGTGTCCTATCGTCTCGCTCTTCCACCGTCGTTACGTGAGGTGCATGATGTCTTCCATGTATTCCAATTACGATGGTATATCCCGGATCCGAGTCATGTCCTTGATCATTCAGAATTGGTTGTTGGTACCAACCTTTCGTATGAGGAGAGACCCATATCCATATTGGACCGGAGGGAGAAGATACTCAAGAACAAGACTATTAGTTTAGTCCGTGTTGCTTGGGGTCATCACTATTTGGGTGAGTCAACGTAGGAGCGTGAGGATGATATCCGATCACGATATCCCGACCTATTTGACACGTAAGGTATAATGTCTTTCTTATGCCTTATGCTTAAGTTCCTTGCTTGCATGAATGATTGCTTGATTGACTGCTAGTCATATATTGCCTGCAATTGATATAGCTTGCTCGACATCTCTAGCCTCTTGATTAAATTCCGAGGACGGAATTCTTTTAAGGTGGGTAGAGTTGTCACCCCCCGTTTTCCGTTCTACGTATTTTCAGTATACGTATACGGAATCCTGACCTGTATTTTATTTTCCTGCCTGGCTAGCTAATTTCAGTTTAATCATGATTAGGTTCATCATGGCATGTAATGGTTTAACTTGGTTTATTTTAGGTTGGCTTGGTTTATTCCTTGGTTCATCATGTTAAACCCATCACCATCCCTCTTTATAACCCACCTAACTTTTCTCTCTCCTCCACTTTCCCATTAACTCTTCTTCCTTCCCCATTAAACCCACCACCAACCAAGAACACCCCTTAGACAAGTGCAACTTGCTTCCACAAAAGAACCCATTTTTATTGTTCCAATAGCTTCTTCTCATGTTTCTAAGACACATTAGAACTTGTCATTTTCTATTTTGAGGCTTTAATTTTTGTAGATCTAGAAATTGGTCATTTTCAGATTTTGGTGGTTTTGATCTATCAAACTTCTTTGTTTTCAAATTTTGATGATTCCATGTTGAAGAGAATTTCATTCTACCCAATTTTGACCATTTGAAAGTTGGATTTGGACTTGTTTTGACCAAGTTATAGACTTTTGAAGCTATGGGTTCAACCATGGAGTTCTTGCTGATCTAGAGAAGACAGTGAGCAGTATGTACGAGCTTTTTAGCTTGCGCCACTGAGTTGCGCACGCTCTTTAGCGCAGCGCAGTCTGACTCGTGCGTATTCTGACTCGTGGGCAGTCTGACCTCGTGCGTAGTCTGACTCGTGCGCAGTCTGACCTCGTGCGCAGTCTGACTCGTGCGCAATCTGACCTCGTGCGTAGTCTAACTCGTACGCAGTCTGACTCGTGCACAGTCTGACCTCGTGCGCAGTCTGACTCATGCGCAGTCTGACTCGTGCGCAGTCTGACTCGTGCGCAGTCTGACTCAGGCACAACCTAGCCTCGCGCAGTCTAGTGCCTAGCGCAACATGACGTGGCCTGACTCTTCCTGGCACAACTTGACCCGACCTGGTGCATTTTAGTGATTGGCACCTCTAGTGCCTAGGCGCAACCTGACGTTCAGACGCAACTGGACTTGACCCTACTAGCCTTGGCGCAACCTGTTACCCTGGCGCAACTTGGCTAATGCCACTTGTTGGCCATAGTACCCCTTGCTCCTCCCCCTTGGGCGCATTATGTCCCTATATCCCCTTTTTTAGGATTTTTGCACCCATTTTATATCCTTACGGCTTTGTGATATAAACTCGACATGAACCCGATATGATTATGACATTATTTATGAATGTTAATCTGAACGCAGCTTAGTGATGGAATTGCATGATCAGTGACCCATTGTGGTGCACTTGCATAAACACGAAATGGCATTATGACCTTACAGGATAACTCTTGATAGTGACCCGCCGTGGTGCACTCTTGACAAGTAAATTGGCATGATAATTCTTGATGATGGTCCGTTGGGACGCACCCTTGCCGTGATAAGTAATCTTGATAAGTAACATGACATGATGGTGACCTGCCGTGGTGCACCCTTGACAAGTATTCTTGAAATGATAACCTTGATACGCTGTTACGACAGCTAACCTGACATGCTAAGTGAATTCTTGACACCGTGGGTGATTGTATTGAATATGCTTGTATAAGAAACCAGTCTTGTCTCGCATCATGTCTAGGACATGTATCCCTGGTTACCACGGTCAGGGATTCATACTGAATCTGACTAGGTTAATAACTAGATTGATCAAGTAGAGCATATAGAGAGGTATTCCGGCTACAAGCAATCCCGTTATCTGGGCGCCTTCCTTGATAGACTTGTAGCCTACTGACGAGTAGGGCACATTTCCAGCTCTCTGCTATGTGGGGCACTACATGAAACGATTACTATGCACACTGTCATGTGTTGCATCTAAGTCACCTAACAAGACATGATAACTCTAATCTTGAACCTTGCATCTGGATAACCTGGATAGTCTGCAGGGCTTGTGGCCGTAGGCGTACCTCATTGCATCTTGCTAGTAACTAAGCTTGTGATAACCCTAGTTAGTTAAGTATCAAGCCGTACTCTTTGCTTGGCCGTGAATGATGGATGGAGTCCTATCTTGTCTAGTCTTGCCCAGATCCGGTGCATGGATAACTCCGGACATGCTTGTTTATGCTTTACTTTATCGATAATTGGTTCGAGGCTAAGTTCTGTTCAGGTGAAGGGTTACAACCCCGGTCCTTGTTTGGTTTATGGGTTGTAACTTGGTTACCGGAGTAGTCCTCTAGTTATCTTATCGTTTATCATCCTGTTTTCTTTAACTCATGTCTTATGTTATTTCACCTATGACTTTATGTGCTGACATGCTAGTTTTAGTTCTTAAGTGAAATCCCCTTTGTGGCACTTGCTCTTTCTGTGGTCTGACCCAGCTGGTTTTGTATGGCCAGATTTTGGAGCAGCTATCGAGGATCTCCCAACTTTCCTGCCAGATGGTGAATACTAGAAGGAATCCCGACAATGAGTAGGTTTTTATTTTGCTCTCCCACTCCCTTGTAAAAATATTCTTTTAAGGCGTTTAGCCACCGAGCAAGTGTTAGCTCGTTTGCAACTTTACATACTGTCTGCCTACGGGCTGTAGCATGATTGACAAATCCTAGGGTTGATCATGTATGACTTAAACTCTTGCTAGTCTTTGTATTTTGTATGACTAGCTTCATGATCATCTGAATATGTAATGTATGGGACGCCTTACTTTGTATGTCTGATGATCTACCATCTTGTTATATCTACTCGCTTGTTGGAGATTGAGATACTAGGCTTGTTATTGACCTTAAGAGACTAATGGCTTGTAGTAAACCCTCATGCATCTAGACAGCCGTGACCGTATTGTGAGGTGAGATTCACTTCAATGTACGTAGCTGGCTGTGTCTGTCCCCCGCTCTCCAGTATTCTGGTTCTGGGCGTGACAATATGCAACTCTGATCAAAAGCATTCGAAAATATTCATCAAATTGATACAATTTTGTATATCCCCATCCCTGAGTTTCGATTTTGAGGTTTCGTGGGTTTTGAATCAGTCAGTATGACGCTTCCATAATGAGTTCCGGCTGATACTTAAAACCTTGATTCATTAATCTTTCTCAGTAACCAAACCTTCAGTTATGAGTAGTCCAATAAATAATATTGATCCTAAAAGTACTATTACCAATTACAATAGACCAAACACCTAGTTAACATCATGTGCAATTACCAAGCAGTGATTTTAAGAAGAACTAGAAATAGAAAAAGTTCAGTCATAAAAAATACACTAAGACAACTCCAAGTTTCAACAAAACTAGTTTGAGTATTATATTTGGACATATTAGTGGGGACTACCTATGACATGACAGGAAACAAAATTCTTACTTGTGATTGCAGTTGCAACTTTTCTTGTTTTAGAAGTGTTCTCTCTATTTCAGCCTACAAATACATAAAAATCAGAAGTACGGTAGAAAGTCAAGGTAAGAAATTTCTAGCTCCATAATCGAGCTTAATATGGCATCTTGAATAGAATACATGTTGGTTGCCTAGACTCTAGTTTCAGTTGCAATGCCTGTAGGGAAGGAGACCCAAGGGATTTAAAACAAAGTGCATGTATTATAGACTAAAATTTGACACTCAATGTAAAGGCATCAGTTTCTACAAGTTTTTTCACAAGAGCTGGTGTCTTGGTTACTTTCTATGGATGATTAAGTTGATATGTGTTGCTTCTGCTACCATTCCATATATTAGAGACATCCCTTGCAAATAATAACATGAAGTAGGCAATCTATATATCAGATGAAATTACAAATGAATATGTTTAGATAATAGGCACATGCAAAAAATACTTAACCAGTATCGTGGGTAAGCCTACTAGAGGAAGAAAGGTCCCTCTTGTCAGTTTCTTGTTGCTCCCTTAAGCTCCTTTTTAAGCTTGGTGGAGGTTTGTGTCTTGTGGATTTAGCATATTCTGATGAAGATGCCCCATATGTCTAAAAAATTAAAATACTGAACTGAAAATCATTTTAATGGGATAAAACTTTGCTTAGTCATCTGTTTTAATGGGATAAACTTTTGCCTAGTCATCTATTTTTCTGTTTACATTAATTTTTTTTTCCAAAACCTCATTGCTATCATATCATTTTAACTTGATCTGAATTGGAAATCATTTTGCACCAACACCTCTTTTCTCATAGCACAAGAAGTATATTCCTATCAACTCCTAGACTTATAGTATAGTTACTAACTTATGGGTACCTCGCTGATTTTCCTACCTTTTACTTGACCTTTATTCAACTCTTGATTAGAATAGGTCTTCACCCTTGCAGTCATCAAACTTTGACAATGTTAGTATGTTACAAATTATTGTGTTAATATGGTTTCAAGATGCTTTACATTATGAAAAAGTACATCATAAAGATCAAATTAGCAAGGGACAACAACATGCATACATATCAAGAATTTTCTCAACCGAACAAATTATTGGAAAGGAAACCTCAAATGACATACCAATACACCAGCACCGTCTCCCATTACAAATCCATCTCGACCTTGGTCCCATGGCCTTGATGCAGTTTGGGGGTCATTATTCCTTTGGGATAGAGCTCAGCAGGCAATAAACCCTCCAAGTCCAACAAGAACAATTGTAGCTTCAGTTCTACAAACAAGCATTATACCAGCCTCACCTCGACGAATATGATTCACAGCAAGGAAACAAAAATTTGAGGTAGCACAAGTAGTTAAAATTGAATAATTAGCACCCATGAATCCTATATCCATGGCAAGTAGAGCAGAACCCATGTTTGTTATGGAATAGGGGATGAAAATGGACTGATTTTCATATGAACTTTATCTACAAGATTTTGAACACCATTAGAAAATATTGCATGTCCACCCATGCACGTTCCAACAAGCATACCAGCTCGAACTTTGTCAATCTGGCAAAGGAAAATGAATCATAATAAGACTAAAAAGAGGAAGTTGGATACTCTAACAAAAGAACTATAGGACTTAAACAAGGAACATATTCTTTTGTGGACATATTCTTTCGTGGATATGTACTAGTGAGTGGTTTAGAGTACAGATTCTGATAGAGGTTGAACTTGATACTCATCTTGGACGTGTACAATATAAACCATGATTTCTTTTCAAGTGTGCGAATAACAAATCAAACAAATAAAAATAACTGGACATTTTGCTTTATTAAGAGTCAGAACTAAATGCAAGCCTTACAAGATAATTGAAGTTCTAGCTAACGGATTAAGCGCCTAAGTTGATACTTTGGTTGCTAGGGCTCAATTATATTTTCTCAAAGAGAGATTTTGTTCAGACATGGTTATTACTTATTATTGCTCCCAAAACCATTAATGGTTATTTTGAAAACAGATAGTTAGGTTTGGGAATTTTATGAAACTTAAGTTTGCAAAGGCATATGACATGTTGGATTAGTAATGTTTTGTTCCAGTAATGGCAAACACAGGTTATGGATGAAAGTTTTTATTTCTAGCAACTTATGAGGGTTCATGGAACAAACAATTACCTAAGTCATTCATTCTATAGGATGATATAGTAAGGTTCTCTATTGCCACTCTCATTTCTTGTCCATGTTTCTGATGTCATTTCCAGGACTAATCTTTGTGTTAAATCAAATAATCTTACTCATGGATCAAGTTTGGAGGTCATATGGTTTGTACTTTGTAGTGGTAAGCTGCCACACTATCTGGAAACTTAAGTAGTCATTAGAAAAAGAAAAAGGGATCAATAATGTATTTTACTGCACATTTACAAATAAGATAGTTAAATAAATACACGCATACAAAATGGAGAGACCAATATGTGGAGAGAATTTGAAGCCAACTAAACCTCTTCAACTTCCATCACTCCTTTGTGTCTCCTC
Organism: Iris pallida; assembly: GCA_029216955.1. Taxonomy (NCBI): domain Eukaryota; kingdom Viridiplantae; phylum Streptophyta; class Magnoliopsida; order Asparagales; family Iridaceae; genus Iris; species Iris pallida. The sequence goes on along the minus strand of JANAVB010043171.1, from coordinate 78,723 downwards.
TTGAATGTCTAAAAAATTTCCTCTGATGTAGATAAGCTGAACATTAACAGAATCATGACATAATATACAGTAAGTTTTCATTTTTTTGAACTCTGAATTATAAGATGTAGCTTAATGCTTTTAACCTACAAGTAACATTATGGCTCTTTCCACTAAAAAAGAAGATAATAAAAAAAAGAAAGTAAAAGAAAAGATGGAAACAACAATAATGAAACTAAGGTATCAACAAATATGTATACGTGGCAGATAAAGAGACGAGCCACACTTAGTAAAAGCAAATGCCAAAGCCAATATGTATTAAGTCTAAAGACTCTAAACTGATTAATACCTTTAAACCCAAAGCCACACTTAGTAAAAGCCTGATCAGTTATAAATAACACCTCACTTAATCAATTTTAGCCCAAATAAGATTAAGCCCATCTATACTAATTATTCTTATTTGACTATTCCATTCACTAAACCTTAGTAAATCCGTTTATACTAATTAGAACTAAAGCTCATCTCTTTTACCTATATTAATCAATTGGACCCTTATTAAATATAACTCCACATAGAGTGATATTGTTATTGCATAGTGCATTGCTGACCTTTAGGCATTCTTGCATCAACTCAATAGAAAGGATTTGGGCACATTAAAGTTTATACTTGGTGTTGAGATGGCTCGTCTCAAGGTTGCACTAATCCCTTACAAGAAAAATCTGTACTATATATGTTGGAAGAGACTAGACTACGGGCTAAACTTGTTAAGGCTCCTAGAGAAATGAATACCAAATTGTATATAGTAATCGGTTTAAAACCCATAATTTATATTATGTCTCCAAGTCCTGGCCCAAACTTCCCTTTACTTAGTTTAGTCCACCTGAAGTTATATGTCCACAAAATTCTGAAGTTTACTCTTAAGTTCATTCCAACTCCCAACGGACCCAATTTAAACTTCTACTTTTCTTTCAACCAAATTCCGAAAGCCCATATTGAACCATTTAATCTTTCTTCCATCTAATTGTCATTCAGGTAACAATGTAGGTTTCATTTGTAGGAACTTACTAAAATTTTGTTATGCATTATTGAATTTCCTAAGTACCATTTGCAAGTCAATAACCAAAGCAATTTCTATTCATATTTCTATGGAAATAATTTATCTGTTCAATCATTTCTTAAGTTTACTCGATCTGAGCTGCACAAATATAAGGCGTTGCATTTCAAATCTGAACTCAGACACAAGACTTTGTTGACAACGTAGGTTCATTTTAAGTGATTCAAAACTGCCCGTGACATAGACGAACGATCACCCGATGATAGCAGCTCGTAACATTATAATTCTCTCGATCGGAGTTTGTGTGCAGACTTTGATCGAACAATACATGGCCATACGTGAGTAACAAACTATTATGAACGAACTGAACCTGTTCTTGCAATTTGAAATAGGAAAGAAGAATCTATCAAAGTTGATGATATTGAATACTCACCGAAGATTGGCGCTCGTGATCGTTGATGACGACCAGAGCTACCTTGACGTTGTTGAAGTCTCTGGCCTTGAAAATCTCAGAGAAAAAACTCAACCGCTCAGGGAAGACGATCCCGCCAAGAGCGACTTAGTCAGAGGCGACCGAGTCGAATCAACGGAGAAGGAGCGACGAAGAAGTGGAGAAGTCGCCGCTCGATCGGAGTCCGCCGTCGATCCGATGTGGAGCCATTATTGAAGAAGATCGTCTACTCCTGGTCAACGCCTGTTGGAGCAGAGCACCTAACCCTGATCGAGAATGGTAGAGCCACGCTTGGAGTTTGCTCCTCTCATTCCAAAAAAGAAAGAAAGATGAGGGCCATGCGGAGATGGAGGATTTAGGTAGAGTATCTAATATTAGGGTTAAGGTTTTGGATGATTTGAAGGACGGGAGGGGTGGGGGAGGAGGGAGAGGATCCTTGGGATAGAGAGAGAGAGAGAGAGAGAGAGGGAGAGAGAGAGAAAGGAAGGAGAGGGAAAGATGGAAACCCAGTACGACCCAAAAAAATTATGAAGGTAGGGTTAGGGCATGAGCTAGATTTTTATCTGTTAGAAATAGTGTGTTTTAAGAGGGAAAGAAACAATATTAGAGGAGGGAAAGCAAAATAATGTTACCTTTCCTTTCATAATAGTCGACGTTTTTGATAAAATGTCAGTAAATTTTCGACTTTAAACGTTTTATAAAAATCGTCGGAAAGCAAATATTTCTCAACGTTTAATACAGAAGGTCGGTATTTGCTTATCTAAGCCGACTTAAACATAAACTTTGGACAAAAAAATGCCAATAATCCTCGAAGTTTAAGAAAAAATATTGGTATTTTTTCAACGTTTATTGTCAAATGTCGGTGTATCATATCTAAGCCGACGTTTCCATAAATGTCGGGAGAAAAAACGTCGAAAAAGCCCTATTTTCTTGTAGTGAGCATATATATATATAGAAAGTACATACGTGTATATATACATTTTGATATATGAAAAATTATTTGTATATATATATATATATATATATATATATATATATATATATATATATATATATATATATATATATATATATTTATATATACGTAATGAGGCTAAGAGTACGTATATACACATACATATATATTTATGTGTACAAAATGAGGTAAAGTATATATATATATATATATATATATATATATATATATATATATATATATATATATATATATATATATATATATATACTACAAAGAGTTTCACCTATGTACTAATGGCATACACTTTACTACTTCATGTGTGTGTGCACACACACATGAAGTAGTAAAGTGTATGCCATTAGTACATAGGTGAAACTCTTTGTACATATATATATATATATATATATATATATATATATATATATATATATATATATATATATATATATATATATATATATATATATATATGAGCTATTTGACATATATTTGTAACCATAATACATAGATGTATATATGAAACAATACACATGCACACATATATGTAGCCTTCTACATATCACATTATTCCTAAACATGTAAAAAGAGCACTCTATCACACTCAATGTTAATCACCTCCTTTGTGTTCAAGCATCATGGAGATATATATACACATTCATATATTTCTATATAAATCATTTATTTTAGTAAACATATATAGCTATTTATATAAATACATGACCCATTTATATATAAACACAATGCATTCACAAGAAATGTTTACCACATAATCCTCCCAAAATTTGACATGTTCTTCATGCAATATTTAATTATCAAAATCACCACACCACTACATATTCACATTATATATATATATATATATATATATATATATATACACATAAGAATATTCATGGAAGGAGGGAGAGGAGTTTACCTAGGAGAAAGTGATGGAGGTGAGTGGTGGTGCTCCGGCCAAGGGGAGTGGCTGCTGCCATGGAGGTGGCGGAGGAATGGCTGTTGTGGTGGAGAAGAGATGGTGGTGAAGAGTGAAGGAGATGGTGGTGGTGGTGAGTTGATGATGAAGAAGGAGAAGTGGGAGGGACGGAAGCTCTCGGTTTAGAGAGGGAAGAGTGTGGCCGAGAGGAGAGAGAGAGGGAGGAGAGAGAGTTGAAAGAGGGGGGTGTTATGGTTGGCTGTAGGGGGGGTGAGGGAAGAGAGTATGGTGGTGGTGGTGATGTGTGTTTTAATATATGGAGAGCGAGAGAGAGAGAGAGAGAGAAGTGATGGTGATGGTATTGGGTTGTATGTGTATTTAAATTATAGGAAGAGAGAGAGAGTGATGGTGATGTGTAAAGAGAGGGGGGATGTGCTTGCTGCTGGTTATGGGGGGTTAGGGTGTGGGAAGAGAGAGAGAGAGAGTGTGAGATGGGGTGTGATATTAGTTTAAGGAAATGAGAGAGAGTGTGATAGTGATGTGTGTGTTTTTGGTATTTGGTGTTTTGTAAGATTTATATGGTATTGTGTGTATGTGTACGTATGTTGTAGGGGAGATGTCATGGTGCTTGGGTTGAGTCCCGTTGGGTCACAATTAGATCTAATTGGGTCTCGATAATTAAATGACTTAAATTAGCCATTTATAATCATTGATAAATAAATAGTACACGAGAACTCAATTGGATGAGACACAAGTGGCAGGTGTGTAGTAGGCTCAAAATGGTCCGTGTCCATAACTTGGGTCGACTAGTTTGAGTCAAAATGGTGTCTCCAATACAAGTTGGAATTAAATGTGACTCGGTGGGGTAATTCGGGATTGGGTCAATTGTCCGAAAAGTTGTGCGATAAAAATGAAGCACAAGTGGATGTGTCTGAGTGGGACACGAAGGTCATGGGTGTAGAGCGTCTCGAGTAGATCGTACATAACAAGTTGGTTTGGAGAAAACGACTAGCCTTGTGGTCCTAATTTAAAAGTCACCGTAACGTGTAGGCAATAATGAAAAATAAAAGTAGGAAATTATAATTACTTAGAAAATCATTTATAAATAAAATAAATTCCTAATTAAATACGATTACTCTAATTAAATCTAATTAAATTCCAGAGGGCTTACAATACCGATACTGCGACAACTAAGCGACTGCAGTGGTGGCATCAAATGACCTCTTCAAAGGAAAGAAGAAACGATGCGGTTAAAGTACAGGGCAGTGCACGATCTCATCAAGTGATATGTCATTTCAGTGATTGATGTTCGGAGTCAAGAACCTGGCAGATCCGTTCACAAAAGGCCTCAAACGCCAGCTGGTCGAAGACACAACAAGTAAAATGGGCTTGAAGGCATTCTAATATTGTGTTATTGTAATCCTACCATAAAGTTTTATTTTATTCGTTGAAAGAGAAATCTACTAGGCATCTAGCTTTTGGTTCAAGGAATGACCACTAACTTAAAAAATCTCAGAAACAGTGGGTACATGTCCTACGTGACATGAAAATGATATGGACCTACAACCACTGTTGTCTACTATATATTTTCTACGGAGAACAGATCCTGTGTTGAGGATGGCTTAAACGCCTTAATGAGTTCTCAGGCAAAGTGAATGCATATTGTGCTTTACAGGAAGCACGGTAGCGTAGCACTACAAGGAGTGTAACTCCATGCTACAGTGGGGTGACTCCACTATGAGGTTTCCAAGTAGGGGTATTGCCTCGGCTTTGCGAGCTAAGTTACAGCGTCGTAGCACCACAAATAGGCAGGTAGCCTAATGTCGTATATGAAATTAAAGAGTTGTAGACAACACTTTAAAGGAGACGATGTCCTCATGTTACGGCGGTACGACACCACGAAGAGGTACCCAGATAGGGGTAAAGCCTCGGCCTCGTAAGTCTTGTCGTCATGGCGTAACACCGCAAGGAAGCGCAAGGCTTCATGCTGGGTAGTTTGGAACTATAGAGAGGCCTGTGACCTCATGCTACTGAGGTTCTCGGGTAGGGGTAATGCCTCGGCTTTAAGCCATGTAATAGCGACGTCGCACCGCAAGGAAGCGCAAGGCTTCATGCCATTTCTCTTTAATAAAGAACTCACCTAGAGTGTATGAACAGAGATATCAGGCCGTCTCTTGAGGGTAAACTTGTAGACGCCCAAAATATATACATCGAAACCAGGATAGCACAAGGCCTTTAATATACAGCCAGAAGCACATGTGACTACATTATATGAGTGGGAAGAATTACAGCTATGGTGCAGAATTCAGGGCATAGTCCATCTTATATCATACTGTTGTTTAACCCATACGGAAAGATTCAAGTCGTCAGCGACATCTATCCTAATGTATGATTGACAGTTACTGTAGGGAACACTCAAACCCATATAAAGAGATATGTTGGAGATTGTTGTTGTTTTTTGGCCTTTAGCACTAGAAACGTAGTCCCACATTGCCTAGGCCAAATGGTTGGTATCTCTTTATATAGCTTTGCTTGTTAAGAGATTCACATGTGGTTGTAGAGAGGCACATGAGTGCCATATGAGAGTATTTTTCCAGTTGAAGAAGGCTAACTCAATAATTAAGCATTAATGCTTTTTGTCATGCTCTCGGAATTTATTCCATTGGAGCTAAGCCCAGTAGGGGCTTAGCGACTCGGACTCGGGCTCATGAGGCGTAATATCGCATTTTGTTGGCGCACTTTACACTTAGCACGTCAGCATCATCGCCAGGCATATAGTGCGCTTAAGTTGCGCTCGTTGCACGAGCCTCTACGCTGCTGATCGTGCGAACTGTTTGCGCTGCAGTTCGTGCGCCAGTTTGTACGATCAGTTGGCGCGTAGTTGGCGCACAGTACTGCAGCGCACGGTGTGTGCATTTGGTGCGGTGTGTGCGTTTTGTGTAGTTAGCGCAGGTGGCATGCGTTGTGAGACAATTGGCGCAGTCGTGTCTGTGCATGATTTGAACGATTACGAAACGTTCGGGAACGATTTTTTTTCACGTCCTGAATGCTTAGCTTACTGTGCTGTTACTGTGCACGCCTATATCTCTTTCAGACTACAAGTTGATTCTAAATAATTTTCCTACGAAATTCACCAGTGCAGAGAAGAGAGGAACATCGCCATTTTGCACCATCCGAGGAGTCTTTGTGCTATCCGAGGAGTCAGAAGAGCAGAGTGTTCCGAAGTTATTCTTCGAACTTGCTGATTCCTGGAAGCTGATCGTGTGTGACGAATCTAGCTTTGAGCTCCGGTGATCCGTCACTCCAGCAGGACTTCATTCTATTCACTTCTTCTTCTGTTCATTTCTTCTCCACTTCTAACTCGTTCTAAACGAGATCTTATCTGATCTAATCAGAAAAGTTTTTGTGGAGTTTCGTCGCTGCTGCTACGAATCATTTATGCCTTCTTCGAAGTGTTGTATTTGATTTCGTTTTTTAAAATCCCCCGAATCTCTTTTGTGCACCTTCCTTGAAGTGTTGCGCTAAATTCAGTTTTTTTATCTTAAATTATGTCCCGGGAATAACAAGTTTTGATACAAATCAGAGTCCATTCTATTTTCGAATTTACTGTGCTTAGGATTAGTTGGTTTTTATGGACTGGGATTGTATTTTACTTTTTCTTTTAGATGCCGGCGATACGTATGGAACTTTGTGTACGTTGCATTGTATATTTTTTTGATCCACTGTTCCAACTTTCACCATTTTATAAATAGAAAAAATAATACGCCTCCATGGTTCGATTCATCGATCTTCCGCCACCTAGACATGATCTTACGCCTCTCCTCGGTAACCACAAGGGTCACTCGTGTTTGGATATAATTGTATTTTGTTAAAATTATAATCTTTAACACTTGTTGATAACTGCTAATACTTTACAAAAATAAAGAGGAAAAGAAGGAAGATTGACAAAATAAAGATTGAGGTTAGATCTCTTTTATATTTACGGTTTGTAATTGTCAAGGTCGTCGTTTAATCGTAAGCACAATTAATCGTAGAGACTAGTATTTGTTTTCCAACGAGTGGTACATGAACTTTGCCGTTTTTTATACCAATAAATATAATAACTTTCTAAATACAATTATATGCACTCACTGGTCAAGGACGAAGTCAAGATTTTAGTCTATCCCGATCTGAACTTAAAACGTCCTGATTTTTTAACACAAAAAATTATTTACGTAATATGTTAAACTAAACATTCAACATTTAATTTCTTAGAATGTCATCAAAATCCAAATGTGTGAATCAAATATTATTTTGAACAAAAAAATAGTCATAAAAAAGACATGGGATGATTTCATAAATAGATATGTTGTTTAAGATATGTTACCATCATAATCTAGCATCATAAATACTTAAAGTTGTCAAAGACTCTAAAATATCAGAAGAGCACAAGTAGCATTAGAGTATGAAGAGTTATACAAAAAGTCCCGTACGTTACGTCGGATATCGTAAAAAAAAAACAAATATTAAATGTTGGTTAGGTTATTTTAAGAAAATGTCCTTGTCATGTCATAATTTACCGTACCGTACATTACGTCGGACATCGCAAAAAAATATATTAAAAAAAGATAATTGTTGAGTTTTATACTAAGACAAAATAATATGCAATTCTCTACTTGTGTGTAAGACGAAATTCAATGGTGGTTAGGTTATATTTTAAGAAAATGTCCTTGTCATGCCATAATTTACTTAATGCAGGTTGAGACAACTGAATTGTCTAACCAAGTTTCTTCAAGTAGAAAACTATGCCAAAAATAGTATTGTTTTGTGCATAATGGCAAGATAAACAAAGGCACCCTTGCAAATGGGGATACATTGGGATCATGGATGACCAATCAAAACAAATATATATATGGGCGTGTGTGGTTTGGGTGTCATGTTCCACCTTCTCTATTATGTAATTGATTATGTATGGAGAGAAACACGTTGGAAACTTCCGTGTATGTTGGAAGTTTTGATACAAAATCAGAGTTCATTCCATTTCCGAATTTACTATGCTTAGGATTAGTTGGTTTTTAAGAAACTGGGATTGTATTTTACTTTTTATTTTAGATGCCGGCGATATATATGGAATTTTGTATATGCTGTATTGCATGTTTATTGGGTCCAGTGTTCCAACTCCCACCATTTTATAAATAAAAGAAATAATACACCTCCATGGTTTGATCAATTGATCTTCCGTCACTCAGTCATGATCTTACGCCTCTCCTCGATAACCACAATGGTCACTCGTGTTCGGCATGATTGTATTTTGTTAAAATCAAGATCTTAACACTTGTTGATAACTGTCAATACTTTACAAAAATAAAAAGGAAAAGAAGGAAGATTGACAAAATAAAGATTGAGATTAGGTCTCCTTTGTATTTACGGTTTGTAATTTTCAAGGTCGTAATTTAATCGTAAGCACAATAAATCGTAGAGACTGGTATTTGTGTTCCAACAAATGGTATAAGAACTTTGCCGTTTTTTATACCAATAAGTACAAAAACTTTCTAACTACAATTCTATGCACTCACTAGTCAAGTACGAAGTCAAGATTTTAGTTTATTCCGATCTGAACTTAAAACGTCCTAATTTTTTAAACACAAAAAAATATTTATGTAATATGTTAAACTAAACATTCAACATTTAGTTTCTTAGAATGTCATTAAAATCCAAATTTATGAATCAAATATCATTTTCAATAAAGAAAACACAGCCATCAAAATGACATAGGATGATTTCATAAATAGATATTGTTATTCCCGAAACAAATCTAGATGGAAGAACATTCAGAGACATAGACTTCCAAGTGCAAATAAAATTTGCTCTCTGTTCTGAATAGAACGATCAAAGTCAGAGACTTCCAAATGCAAATGAATTTGCTCTATGTTATGATTTTATAGGATTTCAGAGACTTCCAAATGCAAATGAATTTGCTCTTCTAATTTTCTTAAGTTGGGACTTTGGAGATTCCTGCAAACGAGTTTGCTCTCCAGAAGTACATGAACCGAGTTTCAGCACTTTGGAGATTCGTGCGAACGAGTTCGCTCTCAAAAAGTGCCTGAACTGAGTTTTATGATTTTTGAGATTCTGGCAAACAAGTTTGCTCTATAAAATATCATGCAGCCCACCAAGAAGAAGAAGAAGAAGAAGAAGAAGAAGAAGAAGAAGAAGAAAGAAACAGGAGATTTCAACAGCCCTGCTGGGGTGACGAAAATCACCTTTGCTCAAAACAATATTTGCCTTTATGCGATCCGCTTCCAGGAACTAGCAAGTTCTCAAAGAACTTTTGGAACGCTCGTTAGTCAACTTTTTGTGACTCGAACGGGCTCCATGGACTCAATGGTCTTCCTTTGCTTTCTACTTTGGTATATCTTACAAAGGAGGCCAGGGGGCTCTATTTATAGAGTGGAGTGAGACTTCACCTTTTCTCCTATCCGATGTGGAACTAAAATACCAATACTAAAAAAATATAGTTTGATATTTTAGATCATCCCATAATCAACATAGTCGTGTGCCTGTCCACGCCTACCCTCTGAACACCCCCGTGCATGCATGAGGTATCCTGTAGTCCGTGTCCGAGTCTTAGTCCGAACAACAAAAAGAAACTTGCTTCCTTGTTGGAGTTAATCCTTTTTTCTTCTAGGTAAATACCCCACATGACACCCACATATGCCCCACCACACCCCATGTGCACACTTCAACACATGCAAGACAATATACTTCAATACCCACTTGGTGGTGTAGCCGATATGGGGCTATTTTACACTCCAAAGGCAAAAACACTAACAATCTCCCACATACCTCAATATATGTGGGTTGAGTGTTCCCCGCAGTGACAACCCATCATGCATTAGGATAGATTTTGCTACGACTTGATTCTTTTCGCATGTGTTAAATAACAGCATGATACAAGAATAAACTAAGCCTTGAATTATGTATCATAACTACAATTCTTTTCACTCACATGATGAAATTAACCGTGCTTCTGGCTGCACATTAAAGGTTCTGTGCCAGCCTTGTTTCGGTATATGTATATTGGGTGTCTACAAGGTTTCCCTCAAAAGACTGCCTATATCTTTATCCATACACTCTAGGTGAGTTCTTTTAAAAGTCTTGGCATGAAGCCTTTTGCTTCCTTGGGTGCTACGCTGCGATGACATAACCTAAAGTCGAGGCAATGTCTCATGTGGTGTCATATCACTGTAGCATGAGGTCCAATCTTTTTGTAGTGCCAAACTATCCAGCATGAAGCCTTTCGCTTCCTTGAACTGTTACACCGTCGTGACATGGCTTACGAAGTCGAGGCTTTACCCGTTTTAGGTACCTCATGTGATGTCACACCAATATAACATAAGGCCCAGCCACTTTTTAGTGCTGCCTACAACTCTTTATTCTACAATATTAAGGCCTACTTGCCCATGTGCAGTGCTACGCCGTTGTGACTTGGACCGAAGCCGAGGCTTTACCCTCACTAGGTACCTCATGTGGAGTCACCCCACTGTATCATGGAGTACTATGCTCTTTTGTAGTGCTATATTATTTGTTCTTCCTATAAAGCACGCTGGACATCCCAAATGTCCGAGAACTCATTAAGACTTTCAAGCCATCCTCTACACATGACTTTGTTTATACAAAGAACAAACAGTAGACAATAGTGGTTCTGGGTCCATAACCTCGTATTTCTTAAAGGACTACCCACTGCCAACAGTGGTTCTGGGTCCGTAACCCCATATTTCCTAAAGGACTGCTCACTGCCAATAGTAGTTCTAGGTCCGTAACCTCGTAGCTCCTAAAGGATTACCCATTGTTCCTGTTATTCTTTCAGTCAATGATCCTTCTTTGAACTAAAAGCTAGATGCCTAGTAGATTTCTCTTTGAATTAATAGCATAAAACTTTATAGTATAATTACAAAGACATAATATCAGAGTGACTTCAAGCCCATTTTATATGTTGTATCTTCGACCAACTAGCGCTTGAGACCTTTAGTGAATGGATCTGTCAAATTTTTCTGGCTCGAAACATCAACCACGATAATGACTTCTCTTTTAATAAGATCATTTACTGTCCCGTACCTTAGACGCACAGTCATCTTCTTGCCATTGAAAAGGTCATTAGATGCCACCGCTGTAGTCGCCTGGTTGTCGCAGTATATCGGTATTGCCGGTATGTGTGCACCAACCATTGGAAGATCATACATGATCTCCCGAAGCCATTCTGCTGCAATAGCTAGTGCATAGAACTCAGATTCCATAGAAGGGTGTGAGAACATACTCTACATCTTCGACTTCCACGATACAGCAGCTCCACCCATGGTGAAGACATATCCTCATTTGGACCTTTTACTCTTTATTTCTGAGCACCAGCTTGCATCAATGAAGGCCATCCACTACTGTTGTATCTCCGCAGTAGCGCAATGCATACTTCTGAGTCCTCTTGAGGTATCTCATTACCCTTTCGAGTGCCCCTGTAATACCCCTAAATTTTCACTATGATGTTATATATATATATATATATATATATATATATATATATATATATATATATATAGAGCGGTTAGGGTTGTGCAGTTTGCGGAGCTCTCCCGTGAGAACGATTTGGAGCAAATGTTCTCACCGGCGGGGGGTTCGTCCCCCCCGGTACTGGCTCGTCGGCCGGAGGCTTTCCTAGCACGGTCTTGTCGGCGGAAGGATCCGCCCCTCATGCCGAGGCGGGCGAAGTCGGCCTGGGGGGCGATCTGGCTGCGGGGGGGGGGGAGGAGGAGTGGGGGCTCGTTCCTACTGGTTCGTCGACGGGAGGCTTCTTCCTCCCTCGGAGGTTTGGTTCGGCAGGGGGCTCCGGCCCCCCTGGTGGCAAGACGGCGGAAGGCTCCGTCTTTCTTGGTACGGGCTCGTCGGCGGGAGGGTCCGCTCCTCCTGGCCTTTGTGAGTCAGGCGGAGACGGCCAAGGGGGTGACCTGGCTGCGGAGGGGGGGGGTTTCATCCACCCTGGAACTGGCGCGCCGGCGGGAGGCTCCGTCCTCCCTGGCATTGGCACGTCTGCGGGAGGCTCCGTACCTCATGGCCTCCTTGAGGGCGATGACGGTCTAGGGGCCGATCCGGCTGCGGAAAGGGGTGTCGTCCCTGTCTTTAGCGATGTCCGCTCTCCGGCAACGGTGGCAACTTAGGCGAAGGTGGAAGGCGGAGGGACGAGTGGTCCAACGCGGTCCTTTGCTGCGGTGGTGGGCGGACCTACGTCGGGTTCCGATGGAGGTATTCAGGTCTTCGATGGACTTTTCGCCGTTGAGAGAGGATCCTCGTGTTCCCATCTGGGTTACCTTCCCTGGGCTTCCCTACTGCATGTTTGATACAAATGCGGTTCTCTCCATCGCATCTGGACTCGGCACTCCGCTCTTTACGGACCGGCCTACGGCTTCCTTTTCTAGGCCGGGGATAGCCAGGGTCTTGGTCGAAGTGGATGTAAGCAAACCTCTTCAACATGAGGTTTTCTTCTAATTTTCTGATGGCGTTCGTTCGCAGCTGGTTGTCTACGAGCGGACTCGTCTATACTGTGTTTCTTGCGGCCATCATGGTCACGTTGAGAGTGCTTGTGGTCGTCCCCAGGTGGAGACGCCTCCCGTGGATGTAGCAGACGGACCGCCCAACCCCGTCGCTTCTTCTCCAGGCATAGCACGAGTGGACGACGGCTCGGTGGGTGGCCGTGGGATTAGCAGGGGTCGTCGGAGGCGACGATCGAGGCGTGAGAAGGAGAAAGGAACACGGTAGGTGTGGAGGCGCATCCAGGGGCGTGATGATAGCAGGGGGACCACGCATCCCAGATTACGTGGGAGTAATGATAATCGTGCGAGTTCCGTTCTGCCATCCTGGCACGTGGAGGAGTCATCTTCGGGTCAGTTGGCTTTATGGTCGGATGACGGGTGGCCCATGCAGGAGGGACGCAGCGTTCCGGGTTCTAGTTTGGATGGACAGATGGGGCCTGAGCGGGGTGTTGGTCCTATTGTTTTACCGGACCTACCTATTATTATTCACAGTCAGCTGGGACAGGGAGTTATAACGGCTGACTCTGACATTGAAGATCGCAGCTTGGTGGTGTGGGAGGAGCCCGGCCCCGGCTCTATCTCCGATTGGGGTTATGACCCCTCTCCGAGAGATGATATTGCTTTATTGCCTGAGGCGAGATCTTCCACTTCCTTTTTCGAGGGTCAAGAAGATGGTTGGCAGATGGTACCCTTCAAAAAGGCGGCTGGTAAGCGAAGGAAGTCGATGGCACCTCAGTCAGATCGACTTCTTCGATCACATGCTTCCCGGGTTAGGCGGGACCCCCAGAGGGTCCATGGTTAAATTCCTTATTTGGAATGTTCGGGGGACGGCGAACAGATCTATTATATGCCGTCTCAGGTCCTTGTGTCGGACCAACTCTATTCAGGTTCTTGCTATCATTGAGCCCAAGGTGATATCCTCTAAGTTTATTTCTTATCAACTGAGGTTGGGTTTTGATGCTAGCTTTTGCAATGATAAGGACAATATTTGGCTACTATGCAAGTCGGATCTTGGGACCCACTGTATTGATTCTTGTGATCAGGCTATCACGGTACAGCTTTCTCTGAGCTATTTTTTGGATCCGGTGCAGCTGTCTGTTGTTCATGGTGCAGGAAGACGACAGGGGAGGAGGCGTATGTGGCGGCACCTTCTGGACGTCCAAGCCAGGGACATTGGCATGCCCTGGGCGGTGGGCGGGGACTTCAATATTATTACTTCTCCGGATGAGAAATTTGGTGGTCGGCCTCCTGACACGAGGGCCATCGCGGACTTTCTCGACTTGCAGTTGGCTGCCGGGCTCTCCGATGTTGGCTTCAGAGGTAGCACATTCACTTGGGTGAATGGTCAGTCGGGGGTTGTTCGGCAGGGATCACACCTTGATAGGGTGCTAGCGACGGGTAGTTGGCTGGATGGAGTCCAGGTATCCTGTGAGCATCTTAATCTGGCAGAATCTGATCATTCTCCAATGTTGATTTCCTGCCAGTCAGCTTCCTCCCTTCAGCGTCGAGGCTTCCGCTTTCTTGATTTTTGGACGTCTCACCCTGACTTCCTTTCGGTTGTTGCTCGGGCGTGGGAATCATGCTGGCATTGTGATGCGCTTAAGCGGTTGGGCATGCGTTTACGGACGACGAGGCATGTTCTGGCCGGTTGGAGCAGATCTACTTTCGGAGACGTTTTTCAGGAGGCCCGCCAGGCTGAGGATAATGCTTTGGCGACGGAGCAGGATTATGATCTTCATCCTTCGGAGAGGGGAAGGGCCTCATGGATGGAGGCTGTAGCCAGATTGAAGTAAAAGGTTCAAGTTGAGGAGTCTTTCTGTAAAAAAAAAAACCAGATTGAAATGGGACCTGGAAGGTGATAAGAACACTCGGTTTTTCCATGTGTGTACCAGGAGTAGGTAGAGAAAGGTGGGTATTTAGAAAATTATTCGGGCGGATGGATCAGAAACTGGCTCTATTGCGGAGGTGGCGACAGAGGCGTCTTTATTCTACTCTAAGCTGTTCAGGGCTGAGCCTATTTCAGACGATGATGCCTTTCTCGATGTCATCCCGAGCATCATCTCTATGGAGGACAATTCTGATCTTGTTCATTGTCCAGATAGAGCGGAGCTGTTGGAGATTGTTCGGGGGATGGATCCGGCTAGTGGCGCCGGACCGGATGGATTTTTTGGGAGATTCTTGTCTATTTGTTGGGACATTATCGCTGCTGACGTGGAGGAAGCCATTGGTTCTTTTTTCTTGGGTGCACGCCTTCCGGTCTCCATATCTGATACTTTCTTATTTCTTATCCCCAAAGTCGAGCACCCGAGGAATCTTTCAGATTTTCGTCCTATTAGCCTTTGTAATTTCTGTAACAAGATAATTTCTATGATTATTGCTTGCAGGTTGCGGGAATTTCTTCCCAAAATTATTTCTCCGGAGCAAAGTGCTTTTGTTAAGGGGAGAGAGATTGTTGATAATATCATCATTGCTCAGGATATGGTGGCCTCTATGAGGGAGTCCAATCATGGTGGCAACGTCGCTATAAAGCTTGACATGCAAAAGGCCTATGACAGAGTTAATTGGCATTTCCTCCTGCGTGTTCTTCGGAGATTTGGCTTCAATGAGGTTTTCTGCGATCTTATTTATCGTCTACTGGAGGACACCCGGTATGCGGTTCTTCTTAATGGCGCTCCTACTGATTTTTTCTCGGCGTCTAGAGGGATCCGCCAGGGGGACCCTCTATCCCCGGCTCTCTTTATTATTGCTGCGGAGGTGCTTTTTCGGAACCTCAAGCTTCTTCAAGATACAAATCGGAGATCTTCATTTCATACTCCGATTGGGGGACCATGTATCTCGCACTTGGCCTATGGGGATGATGTTCTTATATTTATCTCGGGGGATATTGATGGCTTGCGTGATCTCCAGCAGGTATTGCATCGTTCTGAGGCTGTATCTGGTCAGAAGATTAATTATTCTGAATCTGCCTTTTATACTGTGACCCCCTGACTGTGGATCGTGCTCGGACTATTTCTACTCTTTTTAGGATTTTGTACCGGTACTTTGTCGTTTTCTTATTTGGGCTGTCCGTTAATGTGCGGGAGACGGAATACGGGGATGTTTAGCTATTTGCTGGATAAAATCTGTGCGAAGTTGACGGGATGGCAGAACAAGATACTCTCTCCGGGGAGTAAGCTGGTCCTTATCAAGAATGTTCTCTCCTCTATCCCTATGTATACATTGGCAGCTTGTTGCCCATCCCGGGCCGTTCTCAGGGCGATTGAGAGAATATTTGCGACTTTCTTTTGGGGTAGCAAGGATGGGGT
>JANAVB010043171.1:10000-57500 GCA_029216955.1 Iris pallida | reverse complement strand
TGCATGATAGAAGACTAGTAGTTATTAGAGTTAGATCATTGGATGGGGAGAATACAGTGGACGTTGACCTCCCCTATCTATCGTAGACTCGCTCGACACTGAGGACCGATAGGTCGACTATATACTATAGACTCGCTCGATATTGAGGAATGGTATATAGTATTTAGACTCGCTACTGAGTATTGTATTGCATTGTTTTTATCCTGACTTAACTTGGAGGTTAAGCAACCATGTACTATTCTCGTTTGTATTACACCTAGAGTGGTTATGTGACCCTTATCCGTTAGGTACAAGTACTTTTGGTTTGGGTACTTATACCTGATTGCTGCTTAGAATAGTAACTTGTCGCAGACTAGTTTGCCACACCTTGTCCTTGTTTGGTTGTAGGTGTGGTTCACTGGTTCGATGAGAAGGTACTGAACCTTGTTGTGGTCTGGATACCATATTGGATTCATGGCATGGAAAGATACTTCATCATGGATTAGGGTAACATCTCCTGTCCTTGTTTGGTTGGGGGGATGGTACGTTAATTTAAGGGTGGAGTATTGGACTATGTTATAATCTGATTTAACTTATTATTGAGCAGTTTATATTCAGTTTTATGACATGATATTATGTATCTTATTACGTCCCTTTGAGGACCTGGTGATCTCTCCAGGTGTGTGCTCTTGACTTTTCGCAGGCATTCTAGCCAAGGTCGTGATCTTCTCTACTCCTTCGAAGATGACGTGTCTTGGATCGTTCTTTGCTACTCTTGACAATTTATTTCATTTGCCATGTATTACTTTTCTTTCAATTAGTTGGTAGTGGATTTGTCTCCGCCCAACTACATGTAAAATGACAAATTTTTATTTGATTCTATAAAAGCTTTATCTTTATTTCGTAGATGAGATTAGATTAGCCTTGGTCTTAATATATTTACAGCTTACGTAGATTTATTATACGGTTGTCATGTTTACGTGTAACGCCCCGGACCCAAAATACTTGAGACTAGATACGTATCACGCCAGCTGTATACATACAAGTAAATGAAAGGCTCTTATGTATACATAAGCTGTAAAATATAGAAAGCCGTGCTCAAACTAAATCTCATCCACAAATATAAAATTTTAATGATATAATCAAATAGTCATTTGTACAAACGTTGGGCGAAGACATATCCACTACCAACAAGTTTTAAATAAGAAAAAAATATACAAATAACTGATTTGGTCGAGCGAAGCAAATGACGAGTCCAAGAAAAATCATCACGACGGAATAGAATGCAAGTCATGGCCTTAGCTAGAGCACCTACAAGAAATTACGAACACACGCCTGGAGAGATCACCAGGTCCTCAGAGGGACGTAACAAGATACATGAAGAACATGCCATTATAACAACAATGTAAACACTATAAAACTACAACACAACTAGGTTCCTAATCATCTAAGTGATATGCACTTTGAGGACAACGTTCTACGCAGGGGCTGTAACAGATTTATGCAAGCAAATAATAAAGAGTGGCCAACAAGTAGCGCTCATCCGAGACACTATCGGCTGGATAACTCGTAGCGCTCATCCGAGACACTCTCCCAAATGTGTGTAAAAGTAAATATAGCCCCTACGCTAGTAGCTGTCTACTCCCCCCAATGATACTATACATGTGTTGTAACCACGACACAAACACGTGTCGTTTCCTCCACACTATTTTATAATCAATAACTGTCAAGTCTTCTAACATGCATCTATTGACAGTTATTCCTACGCATGCGCACGGGTGATCAGCCAACACGCAAGTGACCACTATATGATACTCACAACTCACACACAACTCGTGATACAATCGTGACAAGTTTAATGAGATACACTAAGTTGACGATAGTCCCTTAACTCTAAGTCCACATGCAAGAATAAAATAATAAACAAGAAATATAGATACAATAACTGAAATAAAATGTAACTAAATGTAAGCAGTAGAGATGGCAAGGTATCTTGCCTGATGTGTCGCCTGGTATGATGCGGTGATCTTGTCTTGGTTGTGCAATAGCCATGGTTTGTCATGAAGAAGTCCGAATTCGAAAAGAAAATAGGAAGTATTTGTTTAGTTATGATCGAAACAATCTAACTAAGAGGGAATTCAATTTAGATAAGTTATTCCTTAGTTGAATATATATTCTTAGAAAACTGTTTAGAAAACATTTATAAATTATTTTGAAAATATATATTAAAGCATATAACCTTATTAGACAATTAGAATTAGAAGGCAATAGATAATTATAAAATATTTTTCTTTAAGACAAAGTAAGTTCTAATTGTCTAGAGATTATTATAAGTCAAAAATATATTTAAGTAATTAACTAAAATCGCATGAAAATAATAATTTAGGTTTTAAAACCAACTTTTGTCAAATATATATATATATATATATATATATTCCAAAATAAATTATATTTTTATATAGCTGAAATTATATAATATTTATACAAAACCAACAGTAATACTACTAATAAGAAACCAATAATAATAATAATAAAAATAAAAAAATATATATTTTTTGAAACAGTATTATATACAGCAGCATTAGCTGCTGTTCTCAAATGTGAATAGAGTGAGAAAGAGGCTAAGGAGAGGGAAAAATATAAAGAGAGGGGAGCGGAGTGTACCGGAAAACACGGCGACGATGAGGGTTTCTGGCAGGGTACGCGCCAGCGACGCTGGGAGGCTCCGGCACAGTGGGGCGGATCCGCGGCGGAGAGCGCCGCAGCGGAGGCGGCGGCTGCCGGGCTTGGGCAAGGGCCCGACGTTGACGGTACGCGGCCGATCCGGCCGACGGCGGCTCCACGCACGGAGGCTGGGAAGAGGTCGGCGGTCAAGGCTTCGGAAGGCTGCAGGCACCGCGGGGAGTTAGCCAAGGCGGAGGAGCCTCGGTGTAAGCTTCCCGCGCACGGTGGTGGCTGGGATCTACGGAGCACAGGGCTATGGCTCCGGCGAGGAGGGTTTCGGTGGGGGACGTGGAAGTCGGAGATCGACGGAGGGCGTGGAAGTCAGAGATTGGCAGAGAGCGTTTACCTGGTGGGAGGCGCACGCGCTCGCCGGCGCGCTCTCGCCGGATGCGTTGAACGACGGTGGGTAGACTACAGCGCTTCGGCGGAGCAACCGCACGAGGAAGGGGGAGTTGTTGGTTGCGGCGTACCGACATGCTGGAGGCGAGGTCCCGCGGAGGAGGAGTCGAGGCACGGTACGAGAGGGGCTGGTGGTCGACGCCAGGGTCCAGGTGAGGTTTCCCCCTCTCTTTTTCTCATTTTCTTCTTGTGTTTGGTGGATGATCGGGGTTGCGGCGAGGACGGGTGTGGTGGTCGGTGGTGTTGCAGTTGCTGGTGAGGGTGGATGTGATGTTAGGGATTTAGCCAGAGTTGGCCGGGATGGTGGTAGTGGAGGAAAACATTGGTGATGATGGCAGTGGTGATGCGTGGAGGAGACAGGGGTCGGACATGGCGTGGACGGTCCATGTCAGGATGCCGACACAGATTCAGAAATTGGGTTAGGTTTAGGAATTTGGATGCGTCCGGGGTGTCGGACGCGATGAGACTAATATAATTGTAGTAGAAAAGTATAATAGAGGGAAAGGATGGCACAGACACGATGCACAACACTTTGTGGAGAAATTTGGTGTTGTGAAGTTCATGAAAAAAAGGGCAAGTACCTCTCTTTTTATAGGAGGTGGGAATCCCATTAGGATAAAGTCTAGGATAGTTTAAACCCCCCGATGGATAATTCCATATATTAATTCAAATAAATCTTAAAATTTAGTCGTTCCAATCCGAATTCAAATCATAGATAAACTTTTCATTTAATTTAAACTCCATTTAGAATAAAATCTTTTCCAATATAATTTATCATACTTAATTAAATTTAAACCAAAACAATTTTTTAAAATAGTTTTTCGAATAATAAAATATTAATATTAACTAAATTTCAAAAATATAATTATTTCCATGAATTTTAAGTTATGTATCTCGTATGCAAAAGATTATTTATGTAAAACATCATTTTTGAAATTATCAATTATATTTGTATAATAAAAGTAAATATCTTTTTTTATATTAAATCAATACAGTTTATAAATTGATTAATAAAGGTAATATAAGTAAATTAATAAAATATTTACCTTATGAAATTTGAATTCCATAATAAAATATTTTTATAAAATATGTACCTCGCACATATTCGTACTCGACGAGCAAATACGAAAGATGTGAACTCGTACGCGACGTATAAATACGAAAAACAAAATTAACCCCAAAAATAAAAATTATAGTAAAAATTTAGGGGGTTTACATTCTACCCAACACAAGAGTTTATCGATAAGATATTTAAGCAACGATTCGGAATCCAGCAAGCAATTTGAACAATAATAATCTAGGCAAAACTTTTGGTATAGTTTATAAGATATCTCATGGCATCCCACTCAATGTCTAAATTCAAAAAAAAAGATCTATCATTTATCCAAGACGTGCAAGCTCAAAATGCAACAATTTTTCAAAAAATTCACTAGTTCTATACTCTTGATTCAAAATTTCATCGTTATATCTCGAATTGTCTCTTTAATGGTAACTTTATACAATCTCTTCAGATTCTACAAAAATTTAAATTTTCCATAAACCCCCCCCTTTTTTTTCCTCAAATTGGAGTTTCTCCTCAATTTTTAACTCACAAAAATTTTGGTTCCTCAAAACATATTCTCAAACCATAACTCTCGTAACCTTAGTTTTAATCTTGATTATGACATTTTGAAAAAAAAATCACATACCTCATAATAAGTCTCAAACTTTTGGAATTTAATAAATTCCCCAATCAAATTTCCCCTTTTTTTTTGGCATTTATCCATCCTTGATACAAATTTCGCAAGTCTCATTCATCTCGTACGTTTTTGCATATAGCTCAACTTATGACCCCCTTTTTTTTTACCTTGTAACGTATTTTCATTCCTTTATAACTATCCTCAAAATAAATCTCATAAACTATTAGAAATTCTTCGAGGCATACTTACGTATATATCCGACCTTCAAACCGATATTTATTCCCAAAAATCCAATTCACAAAAATTGATTCCTTAGAGAGATGTTTAAATCCTATAGCTCACAATAGAAATTTTGATAAGTTAAAACTTTCGATTCAATAATCTCTAATCTTCTTTTAACATATCTATTTATATACCCCTTTTTCCTCAAGCTAAACTTTGTCTTTCGTAATCCTCTTGAAATTGAAATTCAATAAACCCTCAATGAATTTAGTCTTAGTAAAAATCAAACTCTTCACATACTCATTTAACAACGTAAAAATTTATCTTTAAGGTACCATCATAGAAATCCATCTTTAATATTCTTGATTACTCTTGAACCTGTTTGTCACTCACAATTATACCATCTACTTAAACATAATATTACCTTTTTTTTCAATTCCATCTAAATTTTTTAACTTATGTCAAATCTTATATACCTTGTAATTGCCTACTCATCTTAACCAACTATACCACTAGTCTCCTCTATGGAATTTTCTAATCTAGTCCCGTGTGACTGAAATGGGTAGTGATCCAGTCTCCATCTCTGCACAAAATCATATACGAACCAAGGCTGCATGAATCATGAAGGAGTTTAATGAAATCCTCGAGAGGAAGCTAGCCAAAAGGAAAGGAAAGAAAAATATATGGTTAGGTTCAAGGGTCGTGGTGAGGGTTATGAAGATGTTATGGGTCTAAGTAAACCAAGATAAATAAAGGATAAGCAACCAAGGATAAACACAAAGTTAAGCATTTATGGAATTAAGTAGATCACAATCATTCCTTGGGTCAAAAAGATTTGAGTCAAGATTTGGTCTCTAACCGAAGTTAGAAAGGACGATAGTATTATGCTAGGGTTTATAGGCTAGCCATTTTGACTTGAGAGTCACTTCATAAAAATAGAATGCAAGGGGACGTGTTTTAGTGGGACATGATATACCTACACGAAGGTGGGCTCGTCTAGGTCTTGCATATGAAATTTGTTGGAAGGAAAAGTCTAGTGTTGTGCTCCAAATATCAACGTCACGATAGGGGACACCAAATGATCAAAATAGAAAGTGGGAGTCCAAGAGATAATGATTAACGTACAAAAATAAAAAAGGATTAAGTTAAGGCACAAAATAAAGATAGTTAAGGAACCTAGTAGATCAAAGTAAAATAAGTTAGGGACACGGTTTCTAGAGAGAAGACAGTCTCTTGGATGGAACATGGTCAAGGGAAAGATTCTAATCATTTCTAAACAATTAGATGATCACGATAAAAGATCTAGATTTGAGGGAAGGTCGAGATATGATCACATGGTTTAGTAGATGACTAACTATGCTTGAGTATTTACGACTATCATGGCCATGGGTGATATGTCACTAATGTGGACTACTCTATCTCATTATGGCTATCTTGGTTGCCTACCATTATAAGTCTAACTTCTTGAACTCGAGCTTTTACAAAAATCCTTGAAAAATAATCTACCATAATTTTTGTTCATTCTAAATCGTCCAACACAATCATAACTTAAAATGTAAATTCCTTTAAAAATAACTTTTCGTTATATCAAACTTGTAATAAACTCCATAACCCTATTAGTCGTCAACTCCCTTTTTTTCACCAAAATTTAAATATCCATAATCAAGGCCTTAAACTTGAAATCTAAATAACTTTATAAATCATAGATCATATGGCACAATTTAAAATTTGAGTTTTTTTCCTTCAAAGTTAATTTCATATTGTAGTGCCCCGTCCCGCTCAGTCAATCGAAGGAATCGAAACGCCGACGACGTTCGGACTTAGCCTTGCAACGGCTACTCGAAGACATCGCTCGGTCGAGACGACCGCTCGCTCAAGTGGGGTAGTTTCGGTGAACTCGTCTCATCTTTGCCTTCATATAATAAATTGCATGTTTTTAACTTGTACATGTAGGCTTGATAATAAAAGAGACGAATCCACATAGCTAAAGGGAATAATCCCGACGGGTCAAATTGAGTTAGAATATGGAAAGGTCCAAAACGATCGTCTTAGAGTTGGTACACGGCGTGCTTTGAAAATGACACTTGGTCCTTCGTCCCGTGGCTTAGGAGAAGAAAAAGTTGGTACTCGTCACAAGCTAAGAGTTAGCCAAATTCATAGGCGTCGCCCGCATAAATGCTTCATAAAGCATGCACGGTCTCTTCGCCCAAGGCATGGCACAGCCTCTGCTCACCGACGGGTTAAGTTGTATTGCACGGCTTGTGGCATAAGTCTAGGCACCTCAAATAACTTGGTTGTTCAAGTCAAACGCGTGCACGACACGTTCCTACGACGCAAGGCTTGACGCAACCTTTGCTCGTCAAGTTATTGCAAAGTAAGTTAGGCGAGTTACGTTAAGCTATCAGGAGTAGTAGCAAGCACGGTCCTATGAGTTCTACGGCCGGGTATAACCATATAGTCTTACGATTGCAAGGCCCGTCATATAGAGTATGACTTGGGCGGTGGTGTCACATAGAGTTTTACGTTGGTTTGAGACATGATGGCACGGAATTAGTGTTTTAAGGCACGGGTCCCGGTTGATTTATTGAGGTTGAAAAGTGTCTCAATAGTTGTTCTTGAGTTGAGTGAAATGATAGGGAAAGAAAGAAAGAATGCTGGTGACTGGGTCGTCGAGGCAAGAAAGAAGAATGCTCGCGACTACGGGTCATCGAGGCAAGATCTTAGATGTGAGAAGTATTGCACTTAGCCCTTAAGGAGATGGTAACAGTAGAGGTACAATGACTGTGTAAGACATTAGTTTGAATCGAGTCTTGCATGGTCATTGGACAACTTGTACAAGGTAAATAAAATAAATATGTTTCTCGAACGGCGACCCCGTCGGCCCAGGGGAACCGTTGCGATAGAGACATTTTGTAGACTGTGTGCTGGATGACCGCATGGGTTAGGCGAGGACTTGTAGCGAAGCTAGCTACTCGCATTGGCAAGGGGCGTCCGCATAATCAAAACTACAAAAGGAGTCCACAATGGCTCTGGGATCCAGTGACCAAATTCATATAGTTGAGTCGGCATAATAGTGGCAAACCGCGTGTATGCCTTTGGATTTAGTCTAGAACTTGAATATAGGTTTAGTCGGTAACACAAAATTTTTGGGGCTAAGATTTGGCTGCAACGAAGACGCCGTGCTTCTGCACGAGATGTGGCATCGAGTCTTGAGTTGTCGGCATATAAGTTGCATAAGTTGGTTGAGTTGTTTGAGTTTAAGTCAGAAAATGCCGCAAGGCAAAGTTGGTCGAGTGACACTTAACCCACAAGTCTTGATTGGGTCAGTTGATGATTTAGTAACAAAGGGCCGCGAGGAGGCAAGGGCCGCGAGGCGGCGGTGTGATTGAGTCTCACTTGAGTTGCGAGACAAGGACTTATAGAACGATCACACGGGAAAGGAGTCTTATCGCGTAGATGCGTCTCTGATTTTAAGTCGTAAGGCAAGCACGACCTGATAGGTTAACGTTGTTGAGTTGATGTTGCATTGCAAGCACGAAATGGTCCTGAGACACAAAATTGGCCAAGGCGTCTGTCCTAAAACCGATCCTAAGGAAAGACTAGAAAGATAATTGTTAAGAAGGGACTATGTTGCACAAAGTAAAGTAAATGTATTGGTTTTGTATGGGTGGGCAAGGAGCTCATTACACCAGTACAGTTGAGTACTGATACCCACATAGTTTACATGAGCAGGCATAAGTAGAAGCTCGTGGCACGGAGCTCGCATGGACGCGTCGAGGTACGGAGTTCCTTGGCGATTCGAAGTGTGCGGCCGTATGGAGTCAAGACTTATACATGACATAATGTATGGACGTCGCCTTTCGAAGCTTCCGTTGGCTCAAGACTTGTACTGAGAGATGAGAGAGAGCTAAGTGACTTGTAATGTGAGATGAGTGAGCTTGAGAGACTTATAATCTTGGCCTTGCGCCCATTGTAACCTTTGTTTCAATATCAATAAAGAGCTTCTTTTGATTAACTTGTGTTTGCATTCAAATTTTTGCTGCTATTAGTCAATGTCTCTGTATGGGACTTCTGTGCGACGACCCCGTCGCAGCCGTTATAGAACCCGCCTTGCGCGAGCGCAATCTAGGCTCGTGTGGCATCACGCCTTAGCGATGATGATCGCTCCTACGGAAGCGGGGCGTGACATAATGGTATCAGAGCACGGCTTTACGTCCTTGGACTATCGATTGAATTCTTTAACTCGTTGTTTTCGCAAACTCTGTTGCTTTCGCAAGTTGATATCGTTGGTGCGCTCTCTCTCGAATGTCCCACGAGATGTCCATACAATAAGTCTATCTATTTTGCAAAACGTAGGATAACAGTTTTGATAAAACAAAAAGATGGTTTAACTAAGCACGGTTGGCTAAGTCGGGCTGGGCATATACACCAAAGTTGCGTCGACCTTAAAAAAGTCCAGTGTTGGATTCATAATGTTTCGAGCAAGAATGAGTTAGACTCGATTAAGTAAATTGAGAAGACTATCGATAGGGGTGCTTTCGAGCAGCAATAACGTCGATGCGATATAGGTGAGCGTGCTTGGAATTCGAGGAATGGTTCGAACGGAAAATAAGAAGAAGTCAATTTTAATTCAAAGGATAGTTTTGAGAATTTGTTGAATGACTTCATTCCTGAGTGGTGTATGCGATAGGTTCAGGAATGTCGATCAAACAATTGAGGATTCGGGGTGTCGATGAGTCTATCAGCAAGCGTCGCGCGTATGCATAGCCCTAGATTGAGCGTCGTTGAACAAGTTATAGCCTTGAAGTTTGACGTGTTGATTCAAAGAGATTAGAAATGACGCGCACGGAACGTGCACGGGATTGAGGATTTTACGAGTGTCAAATGTAAAAATAATTGAGTAGGTAAAATCGAATCGAGAAAAAGTTAAGGTGTAGCGAATGGATAAATTGATTGATGAAATTGATACGGATTGGGTTGACACAAATTCACAGTCAACCAAATATTGATAACATTGACTAAATAATACTTGTGATAATTCAATACGACACACGACGACTACATCAGTTTAAGCCATACGACAGCTCATTTTTTGCAGATGCGAGTCATTTTTTGAGTCTGTACTTTTATATTTTATTGAGTCTAGAATGATTGTAAGCTGAGTTATGCTGGGCTCTTGAGACTCAACCCATAACCTATCCAAATCCATAAAGCTCCACATCTAAAATTAGCCCATAGGACCCTTGGACCCATTCTGTGCTCTGGAGACAGAGTTCGGGCCGAACTCTGCCTCCACACAGAGTTCGGGCCAAACTCTGTCCCCTAAAAATCAGCACCCAAAATTTTAGGGCTTGCTGGTTGCTAGTTGTCCAACGGCCAAATTTTTGAAAATTCCTACCAGAATTCTGGCCGAATTCTGCCTGATAATAACCTATAAATAGGCCAAGAATTCTCTTATTTTCAATCATCCAATCTTCTCTTCTCTTCTCTCTTAAGCTCAATATAAGACATACCCTTCTTTATCTACTAGCCACAAGTTTCCTAAGTCTCGAGTGCTCAGCAACTCTCAGTTAGGAGTCTTGTGTAAGAGTTCAAGAAGTAGCTTGGAAAATTCCAAGCATCGCCACTGCGATCCATTGTAAGAAGTTGACGTGCTCTTCTGAAGTAAAGGCACGGGGTGTAACTACTATTTCACAAATAGTGGATTTAATCCTGAGCTAGAGTTCTCTGGCCTGGACTAGTCCTCCACGAGGAAAACCAGGTTAAAAATCTGCTGTGTTTGCATATGCTCTCTTGCTCCTTATTTATTTTCCGCATTTACTCTGATTATTTTTAGATTATGAAAGAGTTGTTTTTAATTGGTTATTATTACTATAACTCTATTCACCCCCCTCTAGAGTTGCCATTTGTTCTTCAATTGGTATCAGAGCTCTGTTCTCTTTACAAGGACTTACATCCTAGAGCTGATCCATGACAACCACACAATCCTTGATTTCCAATCACGGTGAAGGACAGTCCACTCATAGGCCTCCCCTATTTGATGGAACTAACTACACGTATTGGAAAACAAGGATGAGTTTTTATCTCAAGTCACTAGACTTTGACCTGTGGACTATCGTCACTGACGGTTACAAAAAGCCCGCCAGGATAGTTATCAATGGTGATCTTGTTGAAAAATCACATGACAAATATTCTGACGAGGAGAAAAAACAGGCAAGTCTAGACGCGAGAGCTATTAATGCTTTATTCTATGCTATAGACAGGAATGAGTTCAATAGGGTATCTACATGCACCACATCTCACGAAGTATAGAAACTTCTAGAAGTGACGCATGAAGGAACCATCCAAGTCAAGGAATCAAAGATAAGCCGTCTCACTCAAGAATACGAGGCTTTCAAGATGAAGCCAAATGAGACGATCATGCAAATGTTCACAAGATTCCTCGACATCATCAACCCCCTGTCTTCGCTTGGAAAGCAATATTCAAATCACGAAAAGATTCGCAAGCTACTTAGGGGGCTACCAAAAATTTGGAACCCTAAGGTGACAGCCATCATAAAAGGAAATGATCTCACAACCATGTCTATGGAGACCTTGATGGGAAAGCTAATGACTCATGAGCTTGACCTCAAGGACTTCGAAGAGCCTGCTCCTAAGGCTAAGGAGATCGTACTCAAAGCTCACCGATGGAGGGCTGAACCCGAAGAGACGGATGACGACAACTCAGAAGATGATGATCAAGCCCTTATGGTTCGCAACTTCAAGAGATTCCTTCGCTTCAATCGAAGAAAGAAGGAACCACAAGAAGATGGAGAAGAAGAGCCAACCTGCTACGGTTGCAAGAAGACTGGACACGTCCGAAAAGACTGTCCATTCTTGAAGAAGAGCAACCGCTATGAGAAGACATATAAGAAGACCTCCTCAAAGAAATATGCCAACACAAGCATTTGGCATGAAAGCGAAGCTAGTGACTCCGAGGAAGAAAAGAACTCTCCTCAAGATAAAACTAATGTGTGCCTAATGGCAACGTCCGACAAGGTATCAAACGAAACTCTTGACGACTTCACTTTTTATGAACTTGGCGATGCTTTCACCGATTTACTTAGTGATCACAAAAAGGTCATTGGTAAATACAAACATGCCAAGGACAAAATCAAAAGTCATGAAGTCGAAATACAAAGACTTTCTCTATTACTTGATAACATTAGAGACACTTCACCCACGGATGTCACTGATGAGGTATCTAAGCTTAAAATAAGCTTACATTATGTCGAAGCACGCATTGAACAACAAACACAAGAAATTACAACACTCAACACGGAGCTTGCAGAAGAAAAGAGCAGACACAAGATTGCTATTACCAAGATGCATGGTTTGAATGCTAAGATTACTGAATTGCAAGCTGTCTCTAAGAAACTAGAGACTAAATTGGGAAAACAGGTTGCTCAACCTTAAACCCAATCACATGAGACACACACAAAGCATGACACCACTCATACTAGTCAACCACGTCATCCTCATGCTGCTCACAATCATGCTTACATGTACACACACTTTCACAAAGAACACAAACCACATGCACGTAGAAATAATCATCATATGTCACAAAAGCATCATACTACACATAGATACAATCATCACCATGTTGCACAAAGACACAATCAACATCACTCTACATATAGAAATCATCATGCCATGCCATATAGACAATATCATCGTAGACAATATCACCATGCCACTCCACATAGTCATCATCACCATGCTGAATCTACATATCATCACACTTCTCCTCATTATTCTGCTTATAGACATCATCAGCATACTCCTAATGTAAATAGGAATGCTATATGTACTTATTGTGGTTTACATGGACACATTTCAGCACAATGTAGAATTAGAAGATTAGTAGATAGAAAGATATATGCATGGTTTCCAAAAACTAACTCTTCAGGACCCTCAAGGACTTGGGTACCAAAGGTCACATCTACTTTTGATGTAGGTGGACCTTCCCTCCTCAACTAAGAGTAAGTGGATTCTCGATAGTGGATGCTCGCGACATATGACGGGAGATGCAAATCTTTTCGCATCACTATCGATGAAGAGAGAAGGATATGTATCCTTCGGCAATAACCTAAAATGTTATATTATAGGTAATGGTATTATTGGTTATCCTCCCTTTCCCGTAATAAAGGATGTCTGCCTAGTTCCCGAGTTAAAGCATAACCTGCTCAGCATCAGTCATCTTGCTGACCATGGTTATGACATTAACTTTGGACATAACAAATGCCTTATTTATGATAGGTCAACAGGAGACATTGCTTTTGAAGGGGTAAGAGAGGACAATATTTATATTTTCTATTTGTCTATAGATACTAACAATGCAGGTAGATGCCTATATGCTCATAAAGATGAACGGTTACTATGGTACCAGCGTCTTGGTCATGCCAATATGGATACTATATCCACGCTATCGACCAAGAAGCTAGTTAGAGGCTTGCCCGACATCACATTCAAAAAGGACACCGTACGTGCCGAATGTGAGTTGAATAAGGCAACCAAGTTATCTTTTCATTCCATAAACTCTGTAAGCACTACTAGACCCCTGCAACTACTCCATATGGATTTATTTGGCCCTAGTAGAGTAGCCAGTCTTGGTGGAAAACTCTATGCCTTTGTTATTGTTGATGACTTTTCAAAATTTACTTGGATTTTCTTTCTTACTTATAAAAGTGATGCTATTTCGATTTTCAAGATTTTTGTCAAGAAAGTTCAAAACGAAAAAGGCTACATGATTACTCGAATCCGAAGTGATTATGGAGGCGAGTTCGAAAATTCTGATTTTAAAAAGTTTTGTGACTCCAATGGTTTTGATCATAAGTTTTCTTGTCCAAGAACTCCTCAACAAAATGGTGTTGTGGAGCGGAAGAATAGGACTCTTGGCGATATGGCTAGAGTCATGTTGAACAAATTTTCACTTCCGAAATATTTTTGGGCTGAAGCTCTCAGTACAGCATGCCACATTTTAAATAGGGTACTTATTCGTCCTATTACGAAGAAAACACCCTATGAGCTTTGGTTCGGGAGAACCCCAAATGTTTCTTATTTTAGAGTTTTTGGCTGTAGATGTTTTATCCTTAACACCAAAGACAATTTAGGCAAATTTGATGCCAAAGCTGACGATGGTATTTTCCTTGGCTATGCTGCCAAGAGTAAGGGATATAGAGTTTTTAACAAACGCTCATTAATTGTGGAAGAGTCCACAAATGTGACTTTTGATGAAGATAACAGTGCAGCAGCCACTCTTGATGATGATGTTGAGCCATCAACGTCTACTCCAATGAACACCACAACCGAAATAAATTCTCTGGAAAGCTTGCCTAAGAAATTCTCTTTCAAGCCATCACATCCAGAAAATTTGGTAATCGACGAGGTTTCACGTGGAGTAACTACTAGATCATCATTAAGAGACTCTATTGCTAGCACTGCCTTTATTTCACAAATTGGGCCTAAAAACATTTTAGAAGCTTTCAATGATGAATTTTGGATTTCTGTTATGCAAGAGAAACTCAACCAATTCGAGAGGAGCCAAGTATGGGAACTTGTTCCTAGACCGGCTAATCACTCGATTATTGGTACTAAATGGGTTTTTAGAAACAAAGTGAATGAAGATGGTTCAGTCACATGCAACAAAGCTCGTCTAGTAGCCCAAGGATACAACCAAGAGGAAGGTATCGATTATGATGAGACGTATGCTCCTGTTGCTAGATTAGAATCCATTCGGATGCTTTGTGCATTTACAAATTTTCAAAATTTCAAATTATTTCAAATGGATGTTAAAAGTGCTTTCTTGAATGGTTTTATTAAGGAGGAAGTTTATGTAAAACAACCCCCTGGCTTTGAAAATCACAAATTTCCCGACCACGTGTTCAAGCTAAAGAAAGTGCTGTATGGTCTCAAACAAGCCCCTAGAGCTTGGTATGAACGGCTAAGCAATTTCTTTCTTGAGAAAGGTTTTTCAAAAGGGAAAATTGACACTACACTTTTCATAAAATCTTTCAAAGATACTATTCTTTTAGTACAAAAATATGTAGATGATATTATTTTTGGTTCTACTGATGAAACTCTTTGTCAAGATTTTGCCAAGTGTGTGCAGACCGAGTTTGAGATGAGCATGATGGGAGAACTCAACTACTTTCTCGGGCTGTAAGTCAAACAAATATCAAATGGAACCTTCATCTGTCAGTCAAAGTATACAAAGGACATGCTGAAGAAATTCGACCTTGACAAAGTCAAACCAATCAGCACTCCTATGGCTACTTCAACCAAACTTGAACCAGATGATAGTGGCAAACCCGTAGATCAACGTAAGTATCGAGGTATGATAGGCAGTCTACTCTATCTTACTGCAAGTCGCCCTGATATTATGTTTAGCGTTTGCCTGTGTGCTAGATATCAAGCAAATCCTAAGGAATCACAGATGACCGCGGTTAAACGTATCTTTCGATACCTTAAGGGTACGGTTACAGTGGGCCTATGGTATCCCAAGTCAACATCATTTGACCTCATTGGTTATTCTGATGCTGACTTCGCCGGATGCAAGGTCGACCGTAAAAGTACGAGCGGTACGTATCATTTATTAGGAAAAGCTTTAGTCTCTTGGTTTAGCAAGAAGCAGAATTCTGTCGCACTATCCACAACAGAAGCTGAATACATCGCAGCTGGGCATTGTTGTGCACAAATTCTATGGATGAAGCAAACCCTTGAAGACTATAATTTATCTTTCATGCATATTCCTATCTTTTGTGACAACACTAGTGCTATAAACTTGACTAAAACCCTATTTGTCACTCACGCACGAAGCGCATTAAAATTCATCACCACTTTTTGCGTGATCATCAGCAAAATGGCATGATTAACTTAGAATTTATTGACACTGATCATCAATTAGCAGATTTCTTCACAAAACCATTATCCGAAGAGCGCTTCAATTTTCTTTGTCGTGAACTTGGTATCTTAGATGAAGCTGTTATAAATTAAGATAAACCTACGTAAATATCGAATATATCTTGATTCTATTATGATGAACTTGCTATGGGTACAAGCCGAAAGGGTCCTTCTGACAACAAGGCGTAAAAGCCTAAGCGACACGGTGTACTAGTCCTCAGGACTACCGCTAGCTGGGATCCGGCCCCTGCAGCTAACCCATGGCAGCTTCAAAATTATGATATAATTCTTTGTTTATTATATGGTTCATTTTCATTTATCACATGCTGAAATACTATTATTTCAATTTCATATTGCTGCTTCAGAATCAATTTCTGTTATTCTTTTGTTTACTAATTGGGTCTTTCCTATCTTTATACTCATATCTTATATTGGTTTGTCTATTACTTAACCAATATTTTTTGTTTTCTGCCTGATTCCTGTTCTGTGACCAGGACCCGAAATTTGGGCCGAACTCTGCTCCTGCAGAATTCGGGCCAAATTCGGCCCGACTGTTCCAGAACCGGGAACAGCCCCAGCCGTTGATCAAAATGTTGATCCAATGGTCATTATTTCACCCGACCAAGAGAAACCCTTCCCCTATATTCGGTTTCTCTTTCATCTCCTTCCTTCTTACCACCTTTCCACCTTCTCAAACACAATTCCATCAAAACCCTAACCCTACTTTCTCCTCTTTTGTGCTCCATTCTTCCCCAAACTCAAGGAAAAGGCTTATTTTTCAATTCTCTTCCATAGTTCATCACTAGTTTGAGGTATAACTCCTTACTTTTCTATATCTCAATTTCTTTTATTATCTATTATGTTATGGCCCCTCGTCTGTTCAACCGCGGAAAGAGACTTTGGACAGAGGGAGCATCCTCGTCGAATGCTCCTTCACGCGTTGAGCCGCCCGTTGCACCACCCGTTGCACCGGCCATTGAACAACAAATCCATCCGTTGTTTAATCCTCCACGTCCCAATGATCCAAACACTTACGATGACCGAATTTTTGTATCACTAGATGCCTCTAATGATTGGTTTAGTAATTTTCGGACACGTCCAATATTTGCGGGATACCCCATCAACTTCACCATTTTCTCACAATATGATGCACTATTTTATGACCTTTGTCTTGATGAACTCGTTACTTCTAATTCGGTCATTTATCGTAGTGCCATTCAAATGTTTTACTACAACATGACCCATGATGACACTCATATCTATTCATGAGTTGTGGGAATTGATATATCCTTTGATGATTTTGAACTGGCCGAATATCTTGAGCTTCAAGAGCCTAATTCTTGGGAAAAGCTTGTTGAAGCTAGATCCTTTATCTTTCCCGAAGGGATTTCACTAGAGAGCTTCAAGGACGACCTATGTAGCCCTAACACACGTCCTCGTAAGCTCTTGGCAAAATTCCTCAATCCTTATTTCTATGAGCTTCATCGGACCATTTTCAACACCATTATACCCAAAGCGGGTTCTACCGATGAAGTCACTTATTTTGAGATATCAGTATTGTACCATCTCCACTTCCATGTTCCCTTTAACCTTCCACGCACAATGATGGATTGGATGATCAACTGTAGAAAGAAACCAAGATCTTTGGTTTATGCATTATACCTTCCTATGATCTTTCGTGCGTTCCATGTACCCCTTGATGAGTGTCCATTCTTACCTGCTCCTGCCTTTCTCTCTAAGGCAAGGAGGCTTCAGGCGGCTATCGGCTCACCAGTAGTGTCTGAGCATTCTGATGATGAGCCAGAGGTCCCTTCTCTCGGACAGGATCCTCCTCCTCCTCCGGCCACTCTTGAGTTTCTTCAGGCCATGCTCCGAGATCGTTTCACTTTGGAGGACGATCGATGGACTTAGTTGGACTATCGGACTACCTTGCAGATGAGTGCTATCAGTAACTCGCTGCATGATATTCGGTATTCCATATTTCGTCATCCTTCCATGCCCATTCTTATGGAGCGAGACCTAGGTCGTGAGGGATTCCGTATCGATGACCCTTGGGTTCGTCGCTACATGGATCCGGATGCGGCTTTTGTGGACCCACGTCGCTCCTTTACTGATGCTTCGGACGACGCCGGGCCCTCTCATGCTCGATGATGGATATGCACTACTTGTGATGCTGCTACTGCGGATCTTAGATTATATTTATGCATTTTTCTTTAGTTACTTTTATGTTCTTGATTTGTAGTAGACTTTTTATGAGTTGTGCTTTTGAGACTTTGGCAGTACTATTATCAGTTTCTATGTCATTATGACTCTTGGTTATTATCTTAGTTTATATACAGTTTCTTCTCTTTTTGGTGTGTTTGCCAGTTATTCTTTATATATCTCATATTGCTAAATGCCAAAAGGGGGAGATATGTGTATATTCTGTTCTGTTTCTTGGTTTATATGTGCTTTTGGAAGAATATTATTAATAGGCCAACAAGATTCACAATATTGTTTATGGGGGAGCTATTCTTAAGCTCGGCACAAATTATGGGAGAGCTATGTCGTTATATGTGTCCAGGTATGGATATTGAATATACAATTATTATTTTGTCAATTATCAATATGGGGGAGATTGTTGACACAAAGTCACAGTCAACAAAATGTTGATAACATGGACTAAATAATACTTGTGATAATTCAATACGACACACGACGACTACATCAGTTCAAGCCAGACGACAGCTCATTTTTTGCAGATGCGAGTCGTTTTTCGAGTCTGTACTTTTATATTTTATTGAGTCTAGAATGATTGTAAGCTGAGTTATGCTGGGCTTTT
Source organism: Iris pallida (assembly GCA_029216955.1). NCBI lineage: Eukaryota > Viridiplantae > Streptophyta > Magnoliopsida > Asparagales > Iridaceae > Iris > Iris pallida. Next base: position 38,732 of record JANAVB010043171.1, on the reverse strand, counting down.
GAGACTCAACCCATAACCTATCCAAATCCATAAAGCTCCACATCCAAAATCAGCCCATAGGACCCTTGGACCCATTCTGTGCTCTGAAGACAGAGTTCGGGCCGAACTCTGCCTCCACACAGAGTTCGGGCCGAACTCTGTCCCCTAAAAATCAGCACCCAAAATTTTAGGGCTTGCTGGTTGCTAGTTGTCCAACGGCCAAATTTTTGAAAATTCCTACCAGAATTCTGGCCGAATTCTGTCTGATAAAAACCTATAAATAGGCCAAGAATTCTCTCATTTTCAATCATCCAATCTTCTTTTCTCTTCTCTCTTAAGCTCAATATAAGCCATACCCTTCTTCGTCTACTTGCCACAAGTTTCCTAAGTCTCGAGTGCTCAGCAACTCTCAGTTAGGAGTCTTGTGCAAGAGTTCAAGAAGAAGCTTGGAAAATTCCAAGCATCGCCACTGCGATCCATTGCAAGAAGTTGACGTGCTCTTCTGAAGTAAAGGCACGGGGTGTAACTACTATTTCACAAATAGTGGATTTAATCCTGAGCTAGAGTTTTCAGGCCTGGACTAGTCCTCCACGAGGGAAACCAGGTTAAAAATCTGCTGTGTTTGCGTATGCTCTCTTGCTCCTTATTTATTTTTCGTATTTACTCTGATTATTTTTAGATTGTGAAAGAGTTGTTTTTTAATTGGTTATTATTACTATAACTCTATTCACCCCCTCTAGAGTTGCCATCTGTTCTTCAGATTGTATACGAAAGTTAGCACGATCAGAAGATAGCGTGCATGAAAAGTTTGAGTTTTAAAGTTACGTAATGACTCTAAGGATTGGATTGAATGTTGCTCGACGATTTGAGTTAGAAAGGAATGGTACGAATTGAGAAAATACGTTGGTTGATGACTTAAGATAGACGGATGAACAATACATGAAATTGGTTTAAGGAAATTGATGTTGTGAATGATTCGAAGGATAATAATCGAACTAGAATTTAAATGTCGAGGAGATTATCCAGTCGGACGATAGCATCGTTCGCACGACTCAAAATTTGGTTGCAAAGGAAGATCGTCAGGTTACGCATATCGTCGATGGTATTGAGGCGTATCAAAGATCGCTATGCGATAACTCGGTGGTACTCTAACTCGGTCAATGACGATCGTGCAAGTGTTATTGTTCGGTTGGATGCTATACTTAGGATTTTGATTGAGATGAATGCCGGATGAAAATAAAAGTTTCTTGATAGTTACGCGGATAACCACAGCGTCGACATTCTTGTCTTGCGCGAGCGCAACTCTAGCCTCGCACATGCGTCACGTCGGATTTGAGGCAATCGTTCCTTATGAGCGCTGACATGGTGATTCATGACGCGGGAATGATCAAACTTGGAAAATCAGGACGCAGCAACTTTGATTGTCTCGACTTGTCGGTTTGATGCAAAGGAAAATTCGAGGTTGTTTAGACTTGCGATTGATGAATGAAATAAACTTGAGGATTGAGTAGGTCCAATCCGCGCATCCAGAATGAATTAGTCTAGACGCAAAACAAGAGTTACGTCCCGATGAGGATAATTATCCCGCGGGAGCGTGCATGATGATTCATGCCCACCGTGGATAATCTGACACGCGTGAGATCGGAGTGCAATATATTGTTAAGTCAGACGACCTTGTGATCGATTACGTGAATTGGGATAGATGATTTCGGAAACGTAAAATATAAATTATGGTTTAGCGATGAATTGTGTCGTAGCGGGCTTGACTTGAGAAAGGAATGATAGGCGAACTTATGTCGAACGTGTTCGAAGAGATAAACTATGCGAAATGGCTTGATGAACGAACGATATTGATATGACGTGAAATTGGTTGAAACGTAAGTTGTCATAGGATGGCTTTGCTGAATGACTCAGACCCCGTACGATGAAATGTTGGGATGTGTGTAGGGAATCAATGTTCGAAGTTTAGAAATCGGAGTGATGCAAGCTTGGGTAGAAAAACCCCGTACTATCAACTTGGTTTGACCTTAGGATGGGATCAGTGTTGATATCATTGTTTGGGAACTGTGATTCCAATACTGATAATTGACTTTAGCCAAAAGATATAGCCTAGCGGTTAGGCAGACGTCCGAGTGCGAAGTGGTAGAAAATTGTGGAGGCACCACTCGCGAGTCTCGGCTGACATGCACGTTTATCAGGGACGCCCGAATATGTGCACGATCCGACTCCAGTGGTGATGTTGGAATCTCTATCATGAGGCTTAGCTAAAATGCATATATTTTGGAGATGCCTGGAATATGTGTACGATCCAACTAAGTGATACGTTGAATCAAGTGAGAATTGGGAAATGGGAAAGTGTCGAAGATTTTGAGATCGTGAGTTTAGAGGAAAAGATTATGGGTAGCACGAGCGTGGCTTGGATTTGGAAAAATGCATAGGCATAGTATGGGTGAGAGTTCTTGAATGTTGATTAAAGTGATAAGTCGATAAGTGTACTCAGTTAGTTTCGAGGACGAAACTTTTTTCTGAGTGGTGTATGATGTAGTGCCCCGTCTCGCTCAGTCAATCGGAGGAATCGAAACGCCAACGGCGTTCGAACATAGCCTTGCAACGGCTACTCGAAGACATCGCTCGGTCGAGACGACCGCTCGCTCAGGTAGGGTAGTTTCGGTGAACTCGCCTCATCTTTGCCTTTACATAATAAATCGCATGTTTTCAACTTGCATATGTAGGCTTGTTAATAAAAGAGACGAATCCACATAGCTAAAGGGAATAATCCCGACGGGTTGAATTGAGTTAGAATATGGAAAGGTCCAAAACGATCGTCTTAGAGTTGGTGCACGGCGTGCTTTGAAAATGACACTTGGTCCTTCGTCCCGTGGCTTAGGAGAAGAAAAAGTTGGTATTTGCCACAAGCTAAGAGTTAGCCAAATTCATAGGCGTCGCCCGCATAAATGCTTCATAAAGCATGTACGGTCTCTTCGCCAAAGGCATAGCACATCCTCTGCTCGCCGACGGGTTAAGTTGTATTGCACGGCTTGTGGCATAAGTCTAGGTACCTCAAATAACTTGGTTGTTCAAGTCGAACGCGTGTACGGCACGTTCCTACGACGCAAGGCTTGACGCAGTCTTTGCTCGTCAAGTTGTTGTAAAGTAAGTTAGACGAGTTACGTTAAGCTATCAGGAGTAGTAGTAAGCACAGTCCTATGAGTTCTACGGCCGGGTATAACCATATAGTCTTACGATTGTAAGGCCCGTCATATAGAGTATGACTTGGGCGGTGGTGTCACATAGAGTTTCACGTTGGTTTGAGACACGATGGCACAGACTTAGTATTTTAAGGCACGGGCCACGATTGATTTATTGAGTTTGGAAAGTGTCTCAATAGTTGTTCTCGAGTTGAGTGAAATGAAAGGGTAAGAAAGAAAGAATGCTCGCGACTGGGTCGTCGAGGCAAGAAAGAAGAATGCTCGCGACTACGGGTCATCGAGGCAAGATCTCAGATGTGAAAAGTATTGCACTTAGCCCTGAAGGAGATGGTAACACTAGAGGTACATTGACTGTGTGAGACGTCAGTTTGAGTTGAGTCTTGCATGGTCATTGGATAACGTGTACAAGGTAAATAAAATAAATATGTTTCTCGAACGGCGACCCTGACGGCCCAGGGGAACCGTTGCGATAGAGACATTTCGTAGACTGTGTGTTGGATAACCGCACGGGTTAGGCGGGAACTTACAGCAGAGCTAGCTACTCGCACTGGCAAGGGGCATCCGCCTAATCAAAACTACAAAAGGAGTCCACAAAGGCTCTGGGAGCCAGTGACCAAATTCATATAGTTGAGTCGGCATAATAGCGACAAACCGCGTATATGCCTTTGGATTTGGTCTAGAACTTGAATGTAGGTTTAGTCGGTAACACAAAATATTTGGGCCTAAGATTTGGCTGTAACGAAGACACCGTGCTTCGGTACGAGATGTGGCATCGAGTCTTGAGTTGTCGGCATATAAGTTGCATAAGTTGGTTGAGTTGTTTGAGTTTAAGTCAGGAAATGCCGGAAGGTAAAGTTGGTCAAGTGACACATAACCCACAAGTCTTGATTGGGTCAGTTGATGATTTAGTAGAAAAGGGCTGTGAGGCGGTAAGGGCCGCGAGGCGGCGGTATGATTGAGTCTCACTTGAGTTGCGAGACAAGGACTTATAGCACGGTCATACGGGAAAGGAGTCTTATCGCGTAGATGCGTCTCTGATTTTAAGCCGTAAGACAAGCACGACCTGATAGGTTAACGTTGTTGAGTTGATGTTGCATTGCAAGCACGAAATGGTCCTGAGACACAAAATAGGCCAAGGCGTCTGTCCTAAAATCGATCCTAAGGAAAGACTAGAAAGATAATTGTTAAGAAGAGACTATGTTGCACAAAATAAAGTAAACGTGTTGGTTTTGTATGGGTGGGCGATGAGCTCATTCCACCAGTACAGTTGAGCACTGACACCCACATAGTTTACATGTGCAGGCACATGTAGAAGCTCGTGGCGCGGAGCTCGCGTGGATGCGTCGAGGCACGGAGTTCCTTGGCGATTCGAAGCGTGCGGCCGCATGGAGTCAAGACTTATACATGACATAATGTATGGACATCGCCTTCCGAAGCTTCCGCTGGCTCAAGACTTGTACTGAGAGATGAGAGAGAGCTAAGTGACTTGTAATATGAGATGAGTGAGCTTGAGAGACTTGTAATCATGGCCTTGCGCCCATTGTAACTTTTGTTTCAATATCAATAAAGAGCTTCTTTTGATTAACTTGTATTTGCATTCCAATTTTTGTTGCTATTATTCAATGTCTCTGCATGGGACTTCTGTGCGACGACCCCATCGCAGCCGCTGAAATCGGTCGTTATGGAACCCGCCTTGCACGAGTGCAATCTAGGCTTGTGTGGCATTACGCCTTAGTGAGGACGATCGCTCCTACGGGAGTGGGGCGTGACACATATCCTCCAAAATTTTTAAACAAAATTTTTACCATCATTTCTTCAAACTCAAAATTAAATAAACTTATAAATCACACGACTCAATTTAAAACCTCAAGTTCTCTCAACTAAACTTTCGTCTTCTCTAGTTGTCTAAAAATCATAATTGAAACTCCTTAAATAATCTCGAGATAAACTTTATAATATTACAATCCAAACTTTAAAGTTAACCGTAAATCATGCGTCATAATATAAAAACTTAAGTTATTTCTCAATCGATTTCATATCCCTAATAATTCATAACTATTTCACCATTTAAAAAAAAATCGTAAATCAAAAATTTGTTTTTTCGATCTAGCTATCCTCTTGTGTATACCACCTTGTAATAACAAAATAAAATTCTAACTATCCTTTGAAGGCGGTAATATGCTAATACCCAACTTGGAATTAACTAATCCTTAAGATCATGTTTCTAGGAAAATAATGCCTTTATGACTTAATTAAAATCTCAATGCATATTAATGGTTAATGTAACCTTCTAGCCATTGGGTTGACCTATGAGCATGTATTAGTGTAGTCATCTTTCTATCAAGTGTGGAAATAAGGATTACGGTAGAAAGAGCTCAAGCAAGATGTAGATCAATGAAGTTGAACAAGTGATTCAAAAAAATTTAGTTAAGGAAGAGGGTCAAACAGGTGGATGAGATCCTATAATCTAATCCTATATTGCAGGCCCGTTTGGTACAGTCATGTAACCGAAACGACGAACTTGACCTGCATGGGCCACCACAAAAACATGTAATGCCCCAGTCCCAAAATACTTGGAACTAGATACGTATCACGCCAGCTGTATACATACAAGTAAATGAAAGGCTCGTATGTATACATAAGCTGTAAAATGTAGAAAGCCATGCTCAAACTAAATCTCATCCACAAATATAAAATTTTAATGATATAATCAAATAATCATTTGTACAAACGTTGGGCAGAGACATATCTACTACCAACAAGTTTTAAATAAGAAAGAAATATACAAATAACTGATTTGGTCGAGCGAAGCAAATGACGAGTCCAAGAAAAATCATCACGACGGAATAGAACGCAAGTCATGGCCTTAGCTAGAGCACCTACAAGAAATTACGAACACACGCCTGTAGAGATCACCAGGTCCTCAGAGGGACGTAACAAGATACATGAAGAACATGCCATTATAACAACAATGTAAACACTATAAAACTACAACACAACTAGGTTCCTAATCATCTAAGTGATATGCACTTTGAGGACAACGTTCTACGCAGGGGCTGTAACGGATTTATGCAAGCAAATAATAAAGAGTGGCCAACAAGTAGCGCTCATCCGAGACACTATCGGCTGGATAACTCGTAGCGCTCATCCGAGACACTCTCCCAAATGTGTGTAAAAGTAAATATAGCCCCTACGCTAGTAGCTGTCCACTCCCCCCAATGATACAATACATGTGTTGTAACCACGACACACAAACACGTGTCGTTTCCTCCACACTATTTTATAATCAATAACTGTCAAGTCTTCTAACATGCATCTATTGACAGTTATTCCTACGCATGCGCACGGGTGATCAGCCAACACGCAAGTGACCACTATATGATACTCACAACTCACACACAACTCGTGATACAATCGTGACAAGTTTAATGAGATACACTAAGTTGACGATAGTCCCTTAACTCTAAGTCCACATGCAAGAATAAAATAATAAACAAGAAATATAGATACAATAACTGAAATAAAATGTAACTAAATGTAAGCAGTAGAGATGGCAAGGTATCTTGCCTGATGTGTCGCCTGGTATGATGCGGTGATCTTGTCTTGGTTGTGCAATAGCCATGGTTTGTCATGAAGAAGTCCGAATTCGAAAAGAAAATAGGAAGTATTTGTTTAGTTATGATCGAAACAATCTAACTAAGAGGGAATTCAATTTAGATAAGTTATTCCTTAGTTGAATATATATTCTTAGAAAACTGTTTAGAAAACATTTATAAATTATTTTGAAAATATATATTAAAGCATATAACCTTATTAGACAATTAGAATTAGAAGGCAATAGATAATTATAAATATTTTTCTTTAAGACAAAGTAAGTTCTAATTGTCTAGAGATTATTATTAGTCAAAAATATATTTAAGTAATTAACTAAAATCTCATGAAAATAATAATTTAGGTTTTAAAACCAACTTTTGTCAAATATATATATATATATATATATATATATATATATATATATATATATATATATATATATATATATATATATATTCCAAAATAAATTATATTTTTATATTGCTGAAATTATATAATATTTATACAAAACCAACAGTAATACTACTAATAAGAAACCAATAATAATAATAATAAAAATAAAAAAATATATATTTTTTGAAACAGAACGGAGGCTGAGAAGAGGTCGGTGGTCAAGGCTTCGGAAGGCTGCAGGCACCGCAGGGAGTCGGCCAAGGTATAGGAGCCTCGGTGTAACCTTTCTGCGCACGGTGGTGGCTGCGATATACGGAGCACAGGGCTATGGCTCCGGCGAGGAGGGTTTCGGTGGAGGACATGGAAGTCGAAGATCGACGGAGGGCGAGGAAGTCGGATATCGACAAAGGGCGTTCACCTGGAGGGAGGCACAGGCGCTCGCCTGTGCGCGCTCGCCGGATGCGTCGAGCGACGGTGGGAAGACTACAACGCTTCGGCGGAGCAACCGTACGAGGAAGGGGGAGTTGTTGGTCGCGACGTACCGGCGCGCTGGACGCGAGGTCCCGCGGAGGCGGAGTCGAGGCACGGTACGAGAGGGGCTGGTGGTCGATGCCGGGGTCCAGGTGAGGTTTCCCTATCTCTTTTTCTCCTTTGCTTCTGGTGTTTGGTAGATGATCGGGGGCTGCGGCGAGGACGGGTGTGGTGGTAGGTGGTGTTGCAGTTGCTAGTGAGGGTGATGTTAGGGATTTGGCCAGAGTTGGCCGGGATGGTGGTGGTGGAGGAAACCATTGATGATGATGGCAGTAGTGATGCATGGAGGAGGCAGGGGTCGGACAGGGCTTGTACGGTCCGTGTCGGGATACCGACACAGATTCAGAAATTGGGTTAGGTTTAGGAATTTGGATGCGTCCAGGGTATCGGACGTAATGAGACTAATGTAATTGTAGTAGAAAAGTATAGTAGAGGGGAAGGACGGCACAGACACGATGCACAATACTTTATGGAAAAATTTGGTGTTGTGAAGTTCACGAAAAAAGAGGGCAAGTACCTCTCCTTTTATAGGAGGTGGGAATCCCATTAGAATAAAGACTAGGATAGTTTAAACCTTCTGATGGATAATTCCATCTATTAATTCAAATAAATCTTAAAATTTAGTCGTTCCAATCCGAATTTAAATCATAGATAAACTCTCCATTAAATTTAAACTCCATTTAGAATAAAATCTTTTCCAATATAATTTATCATACTTAATTAAATTTAAACCAAAATAATATTTTAAAATAGTTTTTCGAATAATAAAATATTAATATTAAATAAATTTCAAAAATATAATTATTTCCATGAATTTTAAGTCGTGTATCTCGTATGCATAAGATTATTTATGTAAAACATCATGTTTAAAATTATCAATTATATTTGTATAATAAAAGTAAATAGCTCTTTTTATATTAAATCAATACAGTTTGTAAATTGATTAATAAATGTAATATAAGTAAATTAATAAAATATTTACCATATAAAATTTGAATTCCATAATAAAATATTTTTATAAAATATGTACCTTGCACATATTCGTACCCGACGAGAAAATACGAAAGATGTGAACTCGTACGCGACGTATAAATACGAAAAACAAAACTAACACCAAAAATAAAAATTGTAGTAAAAATTTAGGGGGTTTACACTACGTTCCTAGTCTTACGTATTTTGGGACTAGACGTTAAATATTTTTGTGGTGGCCCATGCAGGTCTACGATAAATTGTTTGGTTACTTTACCGTACCAAGCAAGCCTGCGTATAGGATTAGAGTCTAGGATCTCATCCACATGCATGACCTCCTTCCTCGATTTTATTTTTTGAACTCTCACTTGACTCCTTGATTTGCATCTTGCTTGATTCCTTCTATCGTAATTCATATCCCTTCCTTTGTGCTTGATAAAGGTTAGAAAGGTGACTCATACTAGGAAGACACATTCCATTGTACCATCATACTACTAGTTTAACTCTTATAAGTTAGGTAGAATACTTCTCGACCTAACACTCCCTTTTACCTTAACCAAAGCCTTAAACAAGGAGACAGTAGGACGACTGTATGGTCACAAACATCGGATGAGTTAAGATTTTATTTGAAGAACTTGAACTATTCATACTTCTTAATCTTTTCATGCACTCATAATTCTAACTATCTTGACTAATGCTGCTATTATAGCCTAGTTTTGCAAACTCATCCCTTTATTGAGCTTGTTCAAGACATATGTTATCTGGGCATGTCCACTAACATATTGCCTAATCAGAACTGGTGCATGATGGTCTGATAAACCTAGTGCACTTGGTTCAATCTTCGTATGATTGCTCTACGTGGATAGAGATATAGTTAGATTTGCCCTTTAGGATCCCATCCGTGACTGTCTTGACAATTCTCTTTTGAATTAATCAGTTGCCTTTGAACCACGTGTTCGTATTCGATAACATCTTCTTTGAACTCTATGTTGTTTTTGTCTTTCACTTATTTTAGAAGGACAAAATGCTCGTACTTGATAGATAGACACATAGTATTCCCCAATGACCATGATATTTGTATATACACGGGTGTAGCTAGCCATCAACCAAGCCATGTGACTACAACCTTGTCTCGAGTTACTCGCCCTCTCCTTCGACTCTCGGTCTATTATCACGACCTTCTAATCGTTTGAAACTTAGGGATGATTAGAATCGTTCTCTTCACCGTACCCCTAAACCTAGACGACTATCTTCTCTCTAAGGAACCATGTACCTTTGATACCTAACTATTTTATCTTCATCTCATAACCCTAAAATTTTATTTCTTGCATTAACAAGCGACCCTCACTCATTACCTAAACAACATCCGTGAATTATTTTCCTAGTTATCTAAAATTTTGATTTTTCTAATTGTATGTTTATGTTGAACATTGTTCCTTCGCCTCGCCCAATAATTTGATCGTATTTCTTTACTGAGAAACTCTTGTAGCTCTCAACCCCATCTACCCTAATTATTTCTTAATTTGGAGGACGAAATTTTTGTAAGTTCGGTAGGATGTAATACCCCTAAATTTTTACTATGATTATATATATATATATATATATATATATATATATATATATATATATATATATATATGATATTTTTTGTATTGGTACGTCGAGTACGGATACGTATATACGAAAAATAATTTTCTTTTGTATTTTTTTATAAAACAAGTATACTTTTTAAAAATTGTATAAAGTGCATAGCATGATATTTGCCAAAACTTTATTTTATTATTTTAATGGTTGCACAAATATATATAATAATTTAGAAAATCTAGTTGTAAATATTCTATTTGCATGCGAGGTACCTGAAATTTAATTCATGTATATATATATTTTTTGAATTTTGAAATTATTTTATTATTTATATTAAAAAGATATTTTTGAAGTTATTTTATATTAATGATTAAATATTTATCATGATTTTCAAAATTCATTATATTATTTATAAAAAAGTATTTTGAATGTATCTGTGGCAATTTAAATGGTGATTAGATTTTATTTGATTGATTTAAATAAGATAGGACCAATCTATAGTTCATTTGGATTTGATTTATCTATATTCAAATTTGATTTTCGATTGGATTTGATTAAAGTGATTTTAAAGTAATTTAATACCGAATTATCTAAAGGGGATTTGAATTTCCTAATCCATATCAATCTATGAGTTCTCGTCCTATATAAGGAGAGGCTCCTTTCTCTTTTTCTATAAATTCTACAAATCCAAAATTCTCTCCACCAAAGTGTCGTGTACCGTGTCGGTGTCCAATTCCTTCCGTGTCAGCCGTGACGGCCTCGGTCCGACCTCGGGTGTCTTCCAATATTTTTTATGTCCAATTTACAACCCACGGTACATTTTGTATTCGTGTCGGATACAACCCAACACAAAACTCATAACCCTAACTCTAAACTATAGCCGCCGCCCCCTAGCAGCAACCACCCACGCCCGACCCCATTTATGTGAGCCCTTGAACTAAAATTGCTATTATTTTATTACTAATATTATTTTTTTACTTTAGTTATTAATTTTTATTATAGTTATATACAAATTCCTAAATGAATTTCAATATTACACAATATATATATATATATATATATATATATATATATATATATATATATATATATATATATATATATAGACCACGAAAGGGGCAATTAGGCAAACCAGAATAAGAGAGGGGGGAATAAATAGGATGTCCACCAAAATTTAGTGAAATGCATTAAGATGTGTATATACAGTCAGAAGCCTATTGATTAAACCTGATATTGTATATCTAAATGATCAGCCCTGCAAATTGGAATGTTTAATAGTGACTAGTTCCAATAGAGGGTTAGTCTTTTTCCTGCAGGATAAGTTTAACTGTTTAGAGTGGGTAACATGACAGTAATACCGATCGAGAGTACTTTTGATGCCAGATTAGTATAAAAACTGTGCACGTTGCTTGGTGCACGCGTACAGTTAAACATATAGGTAAGAATAGGCTAGTACTAAGTAAGGGGATGTAAGGGTACATACAAAGAAAGTGCCCTAATATTCCAATGTTAGGATGAGATTAAAGAGTATCAGATTTTGAAGCTTAGATAGTTAAGAGTTGGGAAATCAGACAAGTAGATGTTGAGTTTAGAAGCAGTTGACCTTGAACTTTGTTTAAAATAGCAGCAATAACAGGGAAAGGAAAACCCTAATCCTTTGTGTGTGCAGGTTTGTGTGCCACAAATGGGGGTCCAGTTAAAAGCACTAGATAAAACACTCTAGGCATACATGAATACATTGTTATAGGTGAGGCATACTCACAATGCCAACAGGAAAACCTAGAAAACTAACAACCTAAATAGATATGATATTTTTGTCTTTAATTTAATCATTGACATAATAAATGTATAAAACAGGTTACTTGGATTGAGATACGGACTTGACCCGTGCCAACAGCTCAGGACCACCGGCAAGTATACCTTGCTATTTCTTTATAGTTTTATCTACATGCATTCCCTTTCATTATCCAGTCTCTTGATTGATTGTTGAAATGTGCTTTTTCATATTATATATACACTAGTTGAGTTGCTTCATTGACATATAGTCCTTGTTCCCGATTGTTCTTGTAGTTCACACTTGGATCTTTCTTACCCATACTAGATTGAGTCATGTCGTAGAATGAGTGCGCTATAAACTGTACTGCTATTTTCTTGTTTCGATTCCTGCAACCTACGAGTCCACACACGGGGTGAGGGTTGACTCTTTGCACCTGCGAGTCCACACTCGGGGCAAGAGTGATTTGTCTTGAACTGACCTGTGAATCCACACTCGGGGCGAGGGTTAGTGATTAGTTCAAACCTGCAAGTCCATACTCGGGGCGAGTGTTTGGTATCCGTTGATCTCTTGTTCATTTGTTTCTTTCAGCAGTTCATTTATGCGTAGTTATTCATATATTCGTGTATCATGTTGTCTTATATTTTCCTGCTTATATTCTGTTTTTTTTTTCATGCATGATAAACTGTAGAAAGACATATTTTTATGTATCTTGCTAGTCCTCTGAGGACCTGATGATCTCTTCAGGTTTAGCCGAGTTTGAGTCACGTGCAGACGAATAGGTTTAGCCAGCATCAGACCACGGTACCACTACAACGGAGAGTGTCATTTGATGTTTAGTCTAGTTTGAACTTAGTTTATATTATTTCAGGTCTTTACTTTAGTTTCGTCTATTGGTAGTGGATTTGTATCCACCGGACTTGACTTAGATTCTTGATTAACTTAGAAAATTTATTTTATATTATTATCTAGTATCCAGTTTTTCACTATTCATGTGTACTTATTGAAGTTGATTGTATCTTATTTTTGTGGATGAGATCTAGACTGCCATATTAGTTTTATAGATTCTGTGACTTGTGTATACTAAACAACGTTCTATCGCCGATATTGCAGCGTAGGCTGGGCTTGGACAAAGACTCGTATCTGAAAAGCGAGTGCGGGTCGTGACAAGTTTTTTTGGTAGCCCGTACAGGTCTACGTTAAATCACTTCGGTTACATTACTGTACTAGCATGAGCCTACGAATAGGATTAGACTCTTAGAATCTCATCCACATGTCTTGGCACATTATTGATCTCTACCATCAATTTTTATTGAATCCTTGACATGCATCCTGCTTGAAATTCTTCAGTTGCTAAAATATTTTCTTTTGTTATAGTTAAATAGATTCTCAAGACATGAACAATGCTCCCCTGAACACCCCACCGACTACATGTGACTTTTTCACATACAGGATCCCATCGACGTAGGAAGGCCAGCTTACTCACCAGGACAGCCCGTCACAGCCACAGGCCTCGAGGTTCCACAGGGAAGACATCCCGCCACCTCCTATGTTTCTTCCGTCGACTCCACCACCAGCACATGTTCCACATCCAGCACCTACCATACACCCAGCACCAGCGATGTATCCCGCTCCTACCATGCACCCAGCACCAACGATGTATCCAGCACCTGCCGTGTATCCAATACATGTTCTGCGTCCGCCACCTGTACTGGATAATGTTACGCTACTGGGGATCTTCCAATTGCTTATCACTTCCCAGACGGAGCAGGATAACGCCTTTCGTGACACCTTGAGGGAGGTTCTTCAAACTAGAGATGCTCCTCGATCGCGTCCTGGAACTTCCAAGAGTTTCATGGACCTTAGGCCCAGGGATTCAATGGAACGGAAGGGATTCTCTACACGGACGAGTGGTTAGAGAATGTAGATCAAAATCTCCGGAGGATCGAGTTCCTGAAGACATGAAGGTCGAATTAGCTAGCATGCAGCTTTACGACATCGCCTGTACATGGTTGTTTGCCATTAAAAATCAAAGACAAGTATTACGGAAACACTAAAATTGATTACAAACTCGCTTGTACAAAGAAAAGCCTAGAAAGAAATCCTAGGATAAAAATCTAAGTACAATTGTTTAGTTTTTGATTCTGGGGGTGACGGTGGAGGCTCGGGAAAGTGCTATCAACTCTGCCTTACTCTGTGGACTATCTGACGCAATCTTTACCTCTTGAAGAAATTGCCTTTCGAAGGTTTCCAGCCTTTTGCAGGGGTGTGGCACCCTGCTATTTATAGTGGTATGTATGTTGAGCCGTATAGATGGCATATGGCCACGTGGCTAATTAGCACGTGAAGACCCGCTCTTTGGCCGCCATCTGTCGATTTGTGGGGATTTTATTGTAGCAAATCTGGGTAGTTAAGACTTGGTCATCCTGCCACGTGTCCTGTCGCAGGAATCATTTTGAGCCGCATGAGTCTCTCAGTTTTCGACCATATGGGGCCGCATGAGACTCATGCGGCTTAAGTCGCAAACTTCCTTAGCCCACATATAACTTAAGGATTTAAGCCGCATAGATTATGTATTTTGGCCGCATAAAGCTCATGCGGCTTGGGTCACAGTCACCCTTGGCAGCATGAAGTTCGGAGACTTTGGGGCCGCATATGTTTGAGCCGCATAAGGTTCATGCGGCTTAGATAACACTCCTTCTGGCCGCATGAAAGTGTATGACCCTGCTTTTGGGGACGTCTCACGTCTTATATTTTTGTCAAAGTGTCAGAGCTGTCATTTTTGTCAGTTTTGACAGAACTTGTCAGCTTTATCAGGAGAACTGATCCTCTTGGCCACATATCTGTGATGCAACTTTCCTTTATGCAGACCTGTTTGGCCCATAGTACATATGCGGCAATTTGTAATCCGCATGAACCCCATATTTTTCGTGCTTCTTCAAGACCCCCTTCAAAGTTTTCAAATTGCAAATTTGGAATACTTTGAATAAGAAGCATAAAAATATGTCAAGACGCAGGGAGTCTTCCATTCGCAGAGAATTTTTGAGCCGTAGAGAGATCTCGAGCCGCAGGAAAATCTTGAGCGGCAGGGAGACCCCATCAGCCTGCTAGCTGTTACTGCTGTATTTCATTTTCTTGATTCAGTTGTGGATCTCTTTTTGAGATAAAGCCGACGGTTACTAGGGATAAAGTCCCCAAACATCAAAATTATCTTTAATGATCTTGAGAATCGAAGAGGCGCTCTTCAAGATAAAGTCGACTGTTATTTAAGGATCAAGTCCCCAAATGTCGTCATTATCTTAAGTGAGCTCGAGAACCAAAGAGGCAGTTTTCAGCAACTCTATAAATAGGGGTCATTCTGACAGAGATTTTCCCCTTTCACCTTCTTCTCCTTCAACTTTATCATACTTTCTGCTTTGGCTCCAAAGGCTTCCAAGTCGACTGGTGCGACGGCCAAAGGGAGGGGACTTGCCTTTCCGTCCAGAGCGGCAGACGCTCCTTCCATTCATCCCGACGTGCAACCCCCTCTCAAGAGTAAGGACGGTAGGAAGACGATGACTAGAATTTTGAATGGCCATGTCGCATATTTCATGCGCGGGCCTGTCATATACTGCCTCTGTGCTTAAAGCCTGGTCGATGCATGCCCTATCTCATTTGGACCGTATGTGTTCTGTATGATAGGGTCGCATGGGCTGGGCTACATAATCGCTGCTTATTTCAAACTTGACCCGCATAAGTGCCTCAAGATTGATCCGCATGAATATTTCATGACTGAGCCGCATAAGTGCCTCATGAGCACTTTATGATCGGGTAGTATGAATACTGTATGACTGGGCTACATAACTTCCTCATGACGGAGCCGTATGAGTACCTTATGACTAGGTTGCATGAGTATTTCATGATTGAGCCGCATAAATGCCTCATAGTTGAGCCGCATGAACACTTCATGACTGAGCTGTATAAGTGCTTCATGACTTGAACTGCATGAGTACTTCATGAAGCCGACCTCATGACTTTGGGCCGCATGAGTTCTGTTTTGGCTAGGCCGTATAACTGGCTAGGCCGCATAACTGAAAAAACGGAGTCTTTTGTTTTCTTTTTGGTGCTAAGCACCCATTTTTCCATGTTTTGTAGGGATTTGGCTAGCAAACATTTCCAGGACCGGTGTCGGCGATAGAGTGAAAATACACCATTCTGACACATACATCAGACAGCTCAAAACTCCTCAAGCTTTGGAAGAGTTTTCCCTGCGCCATTTTGGCATACACATCAAACAACTCAGGAGTCTTTATGCTTCGAAAGTGTTTTCCTCAGGTGGTAGGAAGAGCCTTTATACCTCGGAGAGTTTGATGGTGGTCAGGCGTCGTTATGAACGTCCTGCCATCACGGCTCTCCAAGTAGGCAAAACCACCATCAGGGATGATGTTTTGAAGGTATGGTCCTTCGAGGGAGCAGGGTTAAGGCATCCGCAATACAGAGAGGAGGATAGCATGTTATATTTGTCCTCCTCCAGGCATCTCCTTGGGGATTCAACAACCTTGTTTGCATCTCAACAGTAAAACATGACTTCTTTCGAGGGCCACAAAACAGCTTTTTGATGAAGACGAAGTGCTGTCAAACTAACCAAACTATGTATTGCTAGATTTTTCTTTCTTTGTTTTCTACTGTCGATGTAGTTCTATGAATGTAACTGATTTTGAATAAGTAGGGTATGTTCACTCCATTCTTTATTTGTGGTATTTTGTGGTGCTTGTACTAGAGGGCCTAATATAGCATTTGTGTTTGATAACAGACACCCCACTAGGGAATTTTTGTGGCCCCTTTTGTGCATCTAAAAATGCGAGCAAATAGATTTGAATGATATTTTGTGGACCTACTACTCTTTGGTACATCGATGGTGCGAGTAATAGATTAGGATAATTTTTATGGACTTATTACCCTTTTTGTATACTGGCGATGCGAGTACTTATAATAAGTGGAGAGAAAACCGACATATTTACTCAGAGGTAATGAGGACATGGTAAAAATGGTTCTAAAGTAGAGCCTCCCTACTCAGAGGTAATGAGGACGTGGTATGAGCGGGCCAAATGGGGATACATAGAACAACTCAGAGGTACTATCAACGTGGAAGTTCTATATATTTGGGTGATTTGTTTGTGATGGACGGGAAAATAACTCAGAGGTAATATGGGCATGGTTTTTTTTCGTTGGGGAATTTTGTGGACCTATAACCCTTTTTGTTCACTGATGGTGCGAGTAATAGATTAGGATAAATTTTATGGACCTATTATCCTTCTGCGCATTGGTGGTGCAGGTAATAAATTTTGAGGCAAACTCTTGGTGGAGAAAAGCATTTAATGTGGAAGCTCATAGATATGACCAGGAGATGAGATATAAATCCATTCGGAGCAGTCAGAGAGTAAGTTCAGTGGTACCTGAGGGTATATAACTCAACAATCTAGGAGATTTGAGGTCATAGTGTAAGTTCAGCAATACTAGAGGGTACATAACTCACAATCTGAGAGATAGTTAGAAGATGTCATTTAGACATAATATTTTTTGAGGAACTTGCCGTTGATGGGCATCATGAGCAAGTCTTCATTTTGTTTTGCGAGACGGTACTCACTGTTGGAGAATACGATCTCGATGATGAACGGACCCTCCCATTTGGGCTGTAATTTACCGGGGGTCTTGTGAGTCATGACCATTGGTCTACGAATGGCCAAGACGAGATCGTCGACTTGGAATATTCTCTGTTTGACTTTCTTGTTGAATGCCCGAGAGATGCGCGCTTGGTAGAGCTCTATGCTTTGTTGAGCTTGTAAACGCTTCTCATCTAATGCTTCCAACTCTTGTAGCCGTCGGTGGCGGTTATCGTCCGACGTTAACCGGTAAGTAAGGGCCGCTCGAAGTGAGGGGATCTGAGTCTCCAATGGGAGGTCTGCATCGCTCCTGTAAACCAAGAAGAACGGTGTATTTCCTGTAGCCGCCCGAATTGTGGTGCGATACGCCCATAAGCACTCGCCAAGCTTTTCATTCCAGTCGCGTTTGTTTTCATACACAAACTTTTTGAGGAGCTTGATTATGGTTTTGTTGAAAGCTTCAGCCACACCGTTTGTCGATGGGTTATATGCTGTTGAGGCCAAGTTCTGAATCCGATTCTTGTCACAAAATTAATAAAAATCGTGGCTTGTAAACTGTGGACCATTATCGTGAATAATCCTTCAGGGCAGTCCAAAACGGTAGATGACGTGATGTTTTATGAATCTAATCACGTTCGATGTCTTAACCTCTGACCGCGAAACAGCTTCCGCCCATTTGGAGAAGTAATCGGTGATTGTAAGTATGAACTGATGCCCTCTAGACAACGGCGGGGTGATTGGCCCATTGATGTCCATTCCCTATGCTTCAAATGGCCAAGAGGCCACTGTAGGGTACAAGAATTCAGATGGCAGATGTATGAAATCTGCGTGGATCTGGAAGCCTTGTACTTCTTTACATAATCAACTGCATCTGCTACCATTGTGGGCCAGTAGTAATCCATCCAGCAGAGACAAACTTGCAATTTCGGGCCAGGTTGGTGAGCCCCGCAAGTGCCGTCATGAGCTTCGCGTAAAGCTTCTTTGGCTTCTGTGTTTGACATGCATCTTAATAGTAGCCCATGGTAGGATCGCCGATATAACATTTTCGTCTCCGTACCATAGAAGAATCTGATGGAGCATTTTCTGATTGAAGTTGCTTCCTTCATATTCTCTGGCAGAATTTCATAGACTACAAAGTCGATGAGCAGACATCTCCAGTCTTGTATGTCGTTGGTTATCTGGGCAGAGTAACTCGTACCTAGTTGAAGATTGTTCCTGGGACAGACCAGCTTATGGCCTATTATGTCGACTAGATGATGTGTAACACCCCAGTCCCAAAATACATAGGACCAAGTACGTGAACATGCCAGCTGCACATATACAAAGAACACTCCAATATATGGAATTCCTCATATATGCACATAAGCTGTAAATAAATAATCACAGGCCAGAATAACATATCTAATCTCATCACAGCTCAACACAGAAGATAATGAAGTCCAAATAAATAAATAAGAGTATCAAAAGATAGCCGGGTGAACATACTCACTCCAAAGAGCTATGAAAAATAGTCTCACAAGATCGGAGTCCGACCTACGCAAAATAGAAAGAAAAGAGATGTAAAATAGTGTCTACAACTGTCTCAGTAAGTAAATAGACTAGAAGTCCAAAGAGACTGTCTCATCACCAATATATGATAACTCAAATGCCGCTCCGTACTCCTGTGGAAAATCGTCTAAACCTGGAGAGATAACCAGGTCCTCAGGTGACATAGCAAGATACAAGAAAACACCATGCCATATAAACTGTGATTATATAATAAGAGAAAAAGGTATGCATGCAATCGGGTTCCTGACCATTCTACTATGAATATGCAGTTGAGATACAATCCTTCGACGCATGAGCCCTGGCTGAAATAGGATCCGGTATAGTCCCCTCTTGGGCACCAGTGACCAAGAGCATGGCGTTCAAAAACGACAGTGGCCAACCTGAGAGGCTCATACCCATATCTCCAGCGGAGCTACCGGGTTAAAAGGGATGTGCAATCGAAGCCCATACGTCAGGTATTATTCTCCCCACCCAATGCCTAGTATCATCATCTCCATGATTGACATGTACCTCTAGTAACTGCCAAGTCTTCTAGCATACAAATCTATTGGCAGTTACCCCTATCCGTCGCACGCTCTATACGTATCGGTGGACATCCGACTACGCGGAAATGTATCCTACATGTGACTCACATCACGTGATACAACAAGTGTCAAGGCCGTATGAGATATACCAATATCTCAACATCAATGGGTGGTCAATAGTCAATGCAAGAGAATAAATAAAACAAGAATACGACCGATAGGGTCGCTTGCACCCAAGTGTGACTTGGACGCGCAGTTGAAATATCACGAAACAAAATACTAAAAATAACAACTGAAAATAAGAAGATAATAATCATAGAGTAAGGTGGCAAGGTATCTTGCCTGATGGTGCAAAGTGGCAAGTCCAAGAGTAGCAAGCGTCAGCACCAAAACTCACAAAGCACAGATGACTCCAAACGCTGAAACAAACATCAAAAATGGTCTCGGTGAAGAAGATATACCTAGGAAACGCCTGTCCAAAAGTCAAATTCTGGAACAGGAGCAAAATCGTAATTTCGGGTCAAAATGATGTCCGCCGTTGGACCCGCTTTGCACCGAAATGCTTGCCAAAGTCTACAGTCTCTAAAGTCGTCAAACTACCTGGCTACGGGTTTAGTTTGAGAAGAGGAACTCAACGGTATGTCCAGTTTTGGATTTCGAGGAGCCGTGTACAAAATTGCCCGTTTGAGTGGGTCGGGGGCCCGCCAAAAGTTGGTCCCGATTCGACCTTCTCAGAATCGAACCAAACTTGGCATACAGGACCAGAATTTTGATCCGGACCTGTTGGCGCAAGTTTTGTCTCGATTCGACGACTGTACACGAAGTTATGGACAAGTTTGCAAAACGTCAATACGGGGGTATCTCGACGGATACACGTTGATTTCGTCGCACACACGCGACGAAACTGAGTTCCGTCAGTTCCCACACTTCTGTAACGTCCATTCGCGCCTTTCGATGCATATAACGCACGACCACGTCGCCCGGTTTGTCGGGGCGACGTCGTATCGGACAAAAATTTCAGAATTTTATCATTTCGAAAACAGTTTTTCTCACAAGTTCAACATGGAATTAATACACACACATAAATCAAAATACTAATCTACCAGTTACGTTTCCATCGTGGTTAGGTTGTCTTCAAACGTGTTCAATTAGTTTTTCAAAATAGTTGAAGGATCGCCAAGAATTTGGCTTCCAAATAGGAGTTTGGGACTGCCCTGAAACTGTTCTGTTTCGACAGTTTTTCGGGAAGTTTGGGTTCGAATACCGAGCGATATATGGGGTTTCGCTCGATTCTACCAAAAAGGGTTTTGAGAGGGGTTATGTTGTCTATGCACAGCATTCGATAGATCGAATTTTCGTCGAACAGATTTAAAGAAAACGAAATTGGAAGAGGGGTACCTGAGTTCTGAAATCAACAGAGTATTCTCTGTTTACTGTCGCCTCCGAGCAATCCCGACGTCGTCGACGGCGAGTAGTCAGGGCGTGCGCGTGAAGGGGTCGGCCTTGGGGTTGAGGGTGGAGAGAAGATGGAATGATGGAGGGTTAGGGTTTTGTTTTGCGTGGGTAGGTTTATATAGCACCGCTGCTGTTGCTATTTCTATTAGGTTTAGTATAAGGGGGGCTCGGGTTTCCTATGCTTTGCAGCTGCTGCTGCGTGCAATTTAATATGGGGGTCGGGTGAGGTTTTAGGGGATGCTAGGAATAGGTAGGGTCGGGCTCCCCACCCTTTTCTTCCGCAGCTGCTGCTGCTTATGGGGGGGCTCGGCCACCACCAGATTTGATTATTTTTTTTAAAAAGCATTACACAGCTTCTGAGCTGTGCATGACAATTCATGGCCCGCCCCTTTGTTGGGGAGTGGGCCCCAGTTCCCTTTTTTTTACAAATCTATATATATATATATATATATATATATATATATATATATATATATATATATATACATATTTATATGTATATAATCATAAGAAAAATTCACTAAAAAATCTTAATAATAACAAAATATTTTGTAACCAATGTAGGCTATAATTACTAATTTAAAATATCAAGCTCACAAACATACATATATTATATACCTCTATAATTACGTACATATACCAATCAATCTCAAAGAAATATAGAAAAAATATAATTTTTAGAGTATTAAAATAATTATTAAATATTGGGTTTTACATGATGAGTATCATTTGGAAGTGCCAAGGAAGCGGTGAGACCTCCTAGGGCATCGGCTTCGATATTTTGGAGTCTAGGAACATGTTCTATAAAGAATCCTTCTAAGGTTGCAACGATGGCAATTGCTGTCTGATAGTAGGGAATCATTGCGAACCTCGTATGAACCTCGGATCTGGTTAACAACCAACTGTGAGTCACTATATGCTTCCAGGTAATTGATCCCCACTTCTTTTGCGAGTTGGAGTCCGATGACTAGAGCGTTGTATTCGGCTACGTTGTTTGAACAGGGTTCTGTAAGAGAATATGCCCGATTGACCACCAACCCAGAGGGGGAAATTAATACTACCCTAACTCCAGCGATGATATCACCTTGTGGCCCTGTTCTTGAAGAACTGTCAAAGAACATTCGCCAAATAGCGTCATGCGAAGTCATGTTCGAGACGACGACTTCGTCGGAAATTTCTTCATAGATTCTGGCTCTTTCTGAGCCTGGATGGGCTGCTAGGAAGTAAGCTAGGGCTTGACCTTTGATAGCCTTCTGCGGAACAAAAACCATATCGTATGGGGATAATAGTATCGCCCAGGTGGCTAGACGAGAACTGAGTGCATCGGGCTTGGTCATGAGAACCCTAAGAGGATTAACTCGTGAAACAACATGGATGGTCTTCCCTCTCACATAGTGTCGTATTTTCTGAATAGCGAACACTAGGGCATGGCACTCCTTCTCCACGACGGTGTATCTATGTTCTGGTCCTACTATCATCCGGCTGAGATAGTAAATGGCTTATTCATGTTTTGCGTCATTATTCTGTGCTAGCAGAGTACCGAGGGAGTGTTTCATTGCCCGTACATAGAGTATGAAGGGCTTTCCGGCGACCGGGGCAACCAGAACTGGCGGATTCGTCAGGTACTCCATAATATCATCGAAGGCACGCTGACATTTCTCGTTCCATACGAAAGAGACACCTTTCCTCATGAGTTGAGTGAAGGGTTGACATCGCTCTGAGAGGTTAGATATAAACCTTCTGATATAGGCTAGTCTTCCCTGAAGGCCGCGGAGTTCACGGAGGTTCCTTGGTGGACTCATCTCTAGGATTGCTTTTGTTTTGTCGGGATCTATGTGAATGCCCCGAAAAGTAATGACAAAGCCCAAGAACTTTTCGCTAGACACCCCCAGAAAATACTTGGTGGGATTCATCTTCAGGTTGTGCGCTCGCATGAGGTCGAACACTGTTCTCAAATCATGTAAGTGATCATTTTTTGAGCGGCTCTTGACGGCGATGTCGTCAACGTAACACTCCACCGTCTTGCGCAAATGATCTCTGAAGATGACACTCATAGCCCGTTGATATGTAGCACCGATGTTCTTCAGGCCAAAGGGCATGACCGTATAACAATATGTTACGACCCGCATCCACTTTTCGGATACGAGCCGTGTCCAAGCCAGCCTACGCCACAGAGTCGGCGGTAGACCGCTGTCAAGCCCAGGGTCAATGGTCTCTAAAGTCGTCAAAATATATGTCAATAGATCTGATTTTCCGATACGAACCCAACCGTATGTCCAAAGTTGGATTCTGGCGGGCCGTGCACAAAATTGCCCGTTGAATCGGACCGTGGGGACCACAAAACGGCGGTCCAATAAACTGTCTCAGAATTGGAACAAACTTAGCATACATGACCAGAAAAAATGATACGATCCTGGTGGCACAAGTTTTATCTCGGTTTGACGAACGTGCACAAAGTAATTGAGAAATTTGCACAGAGGTCGATACGATAAATTTTGACGGATACGTATATAATTCATCGTGCACGCACAACCAATTTGAATTCCGTCAAAGCCCACACATCTATGAATCCATTACGCACCTTTTGATGCTTTCAATTTGTGACCAAGTTGCACGATTTGGCGGGACGCACATGGTATCGGAGATTTTCTAAAGTTTTGAAAACTGTTTTCTCCGTTTTTTTTCCTGATTTTCAAATCGGTTTTAAACAGAATTTAATCAACTAGAAAATAAACTAAAAGTAGAGTATAAATTTAGGTTATTTTGTTTACAAGGCTGATTAAACAGTTTTTCGAATCGGTCTATGGATTGGCGAGAAATTGCCTTCCAAGTCGAGTTTATGACACAGTTTTTAACTGTCCGGGATGGGGTTTTTTGTAGATTTCATGCTGACATAATTCGAAATTCAGATTAATTTCAATCGAACAAGTTTATGGGAGTTATAGAAGGTCATATAGGGTACATGTTGGATTTGATAGAATGAAAAACGATCGAAAAATGGGGAAGAACTCGACCTCGAAAAAGGGGGTGCTCGACTAGTTTCAGGACAGCAATCCTCTGTCGTTCCCACGGCTGCTGCTGGATTAGCGTGCCTGGCCGACGACGCTGTGAGCGTGGAGCTGTGCCCAGGGAGGAGAAGGAAGCAGGCGCGACTAGGGTTAGGATTTCGTTCGTGTGGTCTCCTCTCCCCCTCTCGATCTCTCATGTATGGCCGAAAGCAAACTAACGCGGGGGAGGGGGGGAGTTTCTCTCGGCTTTGGCCTGAGTGGTCGGGCCATACTGGCCCGTGGCTAGTGTAGTTTATTAGGTTTTATTGTTATTCTTTTTTTTCTTCTTATTAGGCCTATATAAATATGTACGCCTATATTTTCATATATCTCTGATAAATAATTAAATAATAATCACTAGTAATAATAAATAATTTATAGTTAATAACCCCAAAATAACATTAATAATAATAATAATTCCAATAATAATAAAATAATTCAATAGTAGTTTCTAGGTAGGCATATCATATACCCCCATTACTGGGCTCCAAAAATCGTATCGATACTCTAAAATACCAACTGGTCCTATTAATATCTATATTATAGGTATAATTTATATTTAGAAATTATTTGGCATTTTCCCCAAAATATATACAAAGTGTTTGCCCATACATAAATATGTTTACGCAGTTATCTTTGGTCTCGCTGCATGCCTACATGGGCTTGGTCCGGTCCAGGTCCAGTCCGGGCTAAATTGGCATAACTGGGTCTCTTACAAGTCAACGATATAATAAATAAATAATTAGAACAACTATAGAGGTTAAGCCGCAACTTAGCCGGGTTTTTCTAGTTAGGACATCATTATGGCTCGGCCTTCCCTACCAGGGCTAATACACTAGTCATGGCACGCCACTGCACTATCCGTACCATAATTTTTAGTCGCCTTGCACTCCAATTTCTAACCATGACTAAAATCATCTACCGTAATAATAAACTAAATATTTATTTACAAAAATCTAAAATTGCCATTTAAATCAATTAAATAATAATAAAATATTTTAAAATTTTTGGGAAGAGGAGCTACAAATCTACCCACCTTAAAAATAATTTTGTCCTCGAAATTCTAATTCATAGCTATTCCTTAAAATTCAAGTCTACCATTACCTTAATATCCTCAATTGAAATCCTCAAAATATTTTATAACCTTCTCTAGCCATTTTATAACTCCGAATACTTGAGGACTTCTATCCACCTTTAGTCACACTACTCCATCAATTCTCCTGTCGCTAATACTTTATATCTTCTAACTAGTTGCTAACAATCCTACCAACAAATATCTACTGCACATGGCATCTATAATCCTCTCCTATCTATTAAGCAGTCCAAAATTTAACAAGCAACAAATTTACACCAGTAGCTACGAGATATTGTGAAATTCTAATAGGCATGACCATTTGTCGCTCTGAAATAGAAAGGACAGGGAGATAAGGAAGAATAATCGAGAGCAAATATTAAGTTTCAAGAGCGGCAGAGAGTATCCAATGATGCAGATAGAAAGGTAGGTTAGGAACCATTGACTTATTTGCGAGATTGGGTTACTCTAGTCCAGTCTCTTGATAAATCGAAGAACCCTTCGTTCCTTAGAGGGGCTTGCCATCCGTGCAATACAGAAGTTCCATACTCGAAATTAATCTAAACAAGGTTCTGTAATAGAACGAAATTTGAGAAATCAAGATTGTGATATTTTTCGTGGTAATTTAAACACACGAGCAAGGTATATGAAGGCAATACAAGATCGTATTACGACTTCCAGGTAAGGGTTACAAATGACTTCACATTCTAAGGGGTGGAGACTACATAATAGGTATAGGAACCTATTTCAAATTGTTCGATTTTCTAGTCCAAAAAGGGTGGTGTGCACAGATAAGATTTACTGGGTTCCCTATTTGGACATCACTTGTTCGTTGGATGAACTTTAGATTTCAGTCTATATTGACTGAACAAGATCCTAATGATAAAACTACTTCTACTAGGTCAGGGTAACTTAGAATAGGATTCTACCCAAGTGGTTGAGCTAGTTGCCAGTCAAGTTAGTTAGCTAGGTCTCTCAAGCCCAAAAAGGTGCCTTCCGTGACTTTTGTGTTTAAGTATCACTTGAGGCCTCGGTTGGGTGGCACACTAGTGGCATATGCGTAGTGGGCTTCGAGTAGATCACAACCATATATTGGGTCGAATGATTTGAGTCGAGGTTGAGGCTCTAATGGAAGTCAGGAAGTAAACAGGTTTTATGGTAAGGGTTATAGCTAGTCCTTTTGACCTGAAAGTCGTACCATAAAAATAGAGTACAATAGGACGTGTTTGAGTGGGACATGATATACCTAGATGAAGGTGGACTCATCCAAATCTTGCATAATTTGTTGGAAGGTAACAACTGGTCTCGTGCTCCGAACATTAATGACACGGCCGGGGACACAAAATGATCTAAATGGAGAGTGGAAGTCCATGAGGGACCTAACTATCATTCTAATGGAATTTATTCTAATCAATCGGTAATCCTCGTATATCCTAAAATTTTTAGAAGGCTTACAGTCTACCCACCTCAGAAGCTAGGACAGGGTTTTATAAATAATGAGGTTAGAAGAATTCCAAAGTCTGGATATTGTACCTCGTCTCTTGTTAATAAAGGATAAGGCACAGCATAATAGGATACGATAGATATAAGTTAAGTCAAGGATCGTCCCTCAATAAATGGAAAACGAGCATGTACAATGACACACGGTCGGTAAAATAGAATGATCTACTCGTCCATAGTATACAAGAGTTAACGACAGGGTAACCAACTCTAAGGCACATCATATGAAGAGATTTCTAACAACTGAGTTGTGAATTTCTATTTGCGTCGAGCCTTCCAGACTATTGTCACAAGGGTTCTAGTTAAACAAAGCTTCAAACAAATGATTAGAGGCTCACAATATTTGGTCTCTTGAGAGTAGGTAGTCTCCTAGGTTGTTATTTGATCAAGGGAAAGATCCTAATCATCCTCGGACTCCAATGACTAGAAGATCAAGATAGTAGGTTTAGGGTCGAAGGGAGGACGCGTAACTCAAGGCAAGGTTCCAGTCACAGGGCTGGCCGATGGTAGCTACACTTGCGTATACGACCATCATAGCCATGTGGGATACTATGTATCTATCTATCAATCACGAGCTTTCGTCTTTCCAATCAGTGAAAGATAAAAATAATAAAGAGTTTAAGAGAGATGTCACTGAATACAATTACGTGATTCAAAGGCAAATGTATAATTCAAGAGAATTTGTCAATACAGTCATGGATGAGTTTCTAGAGACATCTACATCTCAATCCACGTAGGTTAATCAGAGGGAGAGCAAACCGAGTGCACTACGGTTGATCAGACTGTAATACATCGATTCTGATTAGACAATATGTTAGTATGCGTCCCCAATAAACATATGTCTTAAATCAAGCTCGATAAAAGAGTAAGCTTGCAAAACTAGGCTGTAATTGCAACGTTGGTCAAGATAGTCAAAATACAAGTACGTGAGATTTTTGGAAGGAGGAATAAGTAATTCGAGTTTGGAGAGAATCAAAACCTTACCTGGTGTTATTGCTTATACAGTCATCCTACTATTTACCTATCCATCAGGCCTTGGTCGACTAATGGGTTATGGAACTCTAAATTATACATTCCAGGTAAACCTATTAGTGTCAGTCGGTTACCTCATTAATAGATCACCAGAACCATGGAATGCTAGGTTGGGAGACATGCTACCGAACTTACAAAACCTTTACTAGTATTGGCCTTGGATCTTATGGGACATACAGGGCATCTTTCTATTCTCTATGGTATCCTAAACTTATAATCATGTCTGAAATCATTTTACCGAAAATTATGCCTCGCCCGTGTACTCTGGCTGTGGCAACCCTTGGTTCCGTGATTCAATTGTGATAGGCTTTCAGATACACTACCTTACATTGACACAAGGGTCTAAAGAGGTCGACGAATACATAGTTTTAGCAATGTTCCATAAACTACAATTCCTTGAAATGATTTCAATTCTATGGGTTGTGCCTCGCCAGTGCGCTGCTGGCTGGCCATTGCAGTCATTAAATTACTCAAATTATATTCCTAAGAACTTCAAGGACCTGCTAGAGATTCAAACAGGTTGACTATGATAGAAAGCGTAAACATCTGCCTATAAGTCTCAATCCTTTAAGTAAAAGATTGATCGGGAAAAAAAACTGAAGACAAGAGAAGTAAGGACATCCTAATCTTTATTTCATATGCGTTCAAATGGTTGAGGGAAACTTTGAATCAAATCTAACTCGAGATTCGTATATGAATAGCAGAATCAGAAATTATAAGCCAGTTCCTTACAGCAAAAATAGAATTTAAAATAGGCAACTCTAACTCATGATATGGTGTTTATATCTAATAGAGCAAAAGAAAATTGAACAGGTTATCAAGATTATGGCCTTAATTCTAGGAAAGCCTAACTTACCAAGTGAATAGTATATCCACATT
>JANAVB010043171.1:0-5000 GCA_029216955.1 Iris pallida | reverse complement strand
TCCAGCGTCGGGTCCGAGATCGGACTCTTGTGGCGTGAAAGATTAAGGACCTTCTTTTCGGCCAAAGATGATCGTGTGATCCCATCCTCTTCTGTCTGGGACCAAGAAGTAGGCGCCTTTAATAGGAGCAAGTCGATTTAGGGTATGGACGGTTGTGACCCGTGTGTACAGGCTAACGTCTAGACAGTCCCGTGTAGCATATATTAGATTAGGCTTATCATATTCAGAATAGTCTAACGGCAGCCTCTTATTGATGAAATAAGAAATTTTTTCCACGGGGATTACATCATCAGAGAGGGGCTATCCACCTGTGTAACCAAGTATTTGGCGGTTCTACGTCTTCTTCGGCTACCCCCTACGAGCTTAGAGGTCAGGATGCTATCTTGGGTAACTTGACCACCAAGGATTTAGCGTAAGGTATTGACTTGCCTGAGAGTATTGGATCGACACTTGGTTGCCGGCTCGTCTTGGGAAGACAGGATGACAATTGGCTCGGCAGGGGACTTTGTGTCTTCCGATTGCCTTTGAGTGGATTTTGGCCATCGGATCACCATCGACGTTACGGAGCGCCTCGCATATTCTTGTTACCTTTGATTAGATTTTGACAGTCGGATCACCATCATCCCCATGACAGGTTTTGGCTCCTGGCTGGATCTCGGGAGCTGGATGAACATTGGTTCCAACTGCGTAGGTGAGGCAAGAGAACCGAGCACCTCTTTATGCAGGGTTGCGACGAGGGGTACGGCCTTTCCCGATTTACTAGCCTGGAGACGAATTGTCAATGGTTCTTCTGGTCCTATGATGGCCTCCAGTTCGTTAGTTATATATTTTTTAGGATTCGTCATATAGACAAGCCTCGAAAAAATAATAAGATTCAATCCCTTTGAAGGGATCGATATCGGTGAATTCAGGTTTCACGAAGCCGTGGCTTACTGACATACTTGAAACACTGGTGAAGGATGGATGTCACGATCATATAGTCATGTATCCACGGACATCCCAGGAGGATATTATAGAAGCTGTCTGCATCTATGACGTAGTGGGTAACCTCCGTCTTCAGGTCACCAATCTGACTATTTCAATCGGATCTTCCCTAGGGGATAGCTCATTCCTGAGTTAAAACCGCTAATGGCAGTGTTGGTCGCGGCTAGCCGGTGCATAGGGACGCCAAGAAGTTGGAGCAAGCTTTTGGGATGATGCTTATTGACGAGCCAGGGTCGATATGCATCCGATCCACCTTGATGTTGCCTATGTATCCAGTGTAGTACAAGGGGCGATCATGCAAATTGGACTTGCATCAACATGTCCTGTAGAGTAAATATAATGTTAGGCATTGCATCTGTGCTATTGCTGCCCTGTAGATCTGCTGGCGAATCTTCCCCTGGAGGCTTGACCTGAGCTAAGTAGGTGTCAGCATTTTGGAGTGCTTCGCTTATACGACACGAAGATCCTTGGAGAGCCCTAGGAGCTCGTATAACGACAACTTTGCTGGCGTATTATCCAATTGTGCCAATATGTCAAAGTTGTAAGGTCTCTCCAGTCCCTGAGGTATATTATTACAGAGTGGCCTGTCGAAGCGGTTTTTCTTTGGCTTGGATTTATCCGCCAGTGGAGACTGAGATGGCCTTGGAATATCAAAGGGATGCAACGTTACCGGCTGAGGATCTTCGACTGAAATATCCTGTGCGGGCTGGGCTTGTGCTCCAGACCGGGTAACAATGGCTGCAAGTTTCCTCAGCCTCGGCTGAAATTATATAGGCAGGATTTAGACTTCCTGCCCTATTTTCTTGTTAGTAGGAGATGACACATCCCGGGTAACTTCAGGCACTAAGTCTGGATGCACCCACATGATCTCTCCTCGCGATTTGGTGAGAGGTACCAATCCAGATGTCTGGCTCCGGACGGGTGGAAGATTAGTAACCTCCATCGTTGCCTGGGGGACAGGTATTACCTCGTCTGGAGTGTTTGTTGGAGGAAAGTCGTCGAACTGAATTGTCATCCATGTTCGCTGTCCACAGTAACCTCTTCAAAGTCTATCGACAGAGCTTTGGAGTCAATAAGACTCTGAATGTACTGCTTTAATTGGAAGCAGTTATGAGTGGAATAAGGGACATAGCGGTGGAATGACAATATTTTGGGTCCTCCATTTCTGTCGTTCGGGGCTCGTGCCTTGGTGGAGGAAGCTGGATCCTACCCCCTTGTAAGAGCATATCGAAGATGGTTTGACATGACTATCTTCAAATGAGTAATTCACCTTAGGCCACGGACCTTCCGCATGTTTTGTTCGGGCTTCTGGGTCGCATCAGCGACTATGGCCTGTTTGCCCTTATTAGTCCCAGTTGGAGGTGGCGCCACGTTGTTGTTGCTGGAGGTGGAACTAAGACGTCTGCTCTTATGCTCTTCAGTCTGGGATGTGTAATCCCAGCTGGCGAGCCTTCTTCAATTTTGCCTCTGTATTGGCAGCACTTATGATGAAGGTCGTCCAATCCCTGAACTGATCGTCACCCTTCCAGAGGCTAATTACGGGGAGCAACTTCTTCTGGCAGATTTCTATCAAGGAGTTCTCGGGATTTCCTTGGGGCAATCTCATTGCGGTTTGGCGAAACCGCTCGATATTGTTCCTTGTTAGCTCCCTCTATCCCTGAACGACGTCCATGAGAGATGACATCGTTATATCATGCCCCACTTCGTAGAATCTTTCCAGGAATATGTGCTTGAAGCTGTCAAAAGAATGGATGCAGTTGTTGGGAAGGTTGCGGTACCAGTCGAACGCGATCCCCTCCAATGCTCTGATGAATAATCACGTGAGGATGGCGTCACTATGCGACAAGTGGTCGTTGTAACTTCAAAGTAAGTCATGTACCGACCAGCAGAGGTCTTCCCGTCATAAGAATTGTAGCTCCCCTTCCTGGTGAACTTTAGAATTTTAGAATTATTATTTGGTTAATTATTATGATAGATGGTCTTAGTCATAGTTGTGATTTGGAGTACCAGACGACTAGGAATAATGGCACGGATAGTGCATTGGCGTGCCTTGACTAGTGTTTAGCTATGGTAGGGTAATGCCGAGCTATATGAGTGCCCTAACTAAGAAAACCAGGCCAAGTTGCGACTTAACCCTTACCGAAGTTTTATTTATTTTTTTAATTACATTATTGAGTTTAAGGGAACCATGTTGTACCGAACTAGTCCAGGTAGGACCCGAACCAAATTCAAGCCCATGTAAGCATGTAGTGGGACCAAATACGGCCTTGTAGAAATGTTTGGTAAACGCAAATATTTTGTATATATTTTAGGAATTGGCGATTTATATTTATTAAATTATTTATTATATAATATATATATATATATATATATATATTTATATATATAATATATATATATGTATATATATATTAGAAAAATAATATATATGTATATATATTATATATGTGAGTATGTATATATATAAATATATATTGTATACGTATATATGTGTATGTATATATACATATATATTATATATATGTGTTTATGTGTATTTAAATATAAATATATATAAATATATGTGTGTACGTGTATATATATATAAATACATGAGTGTACGTGTAAATATATATAAATCTATGTGTGTATAAATACATATGGGTATATATAATATATATATTATATATATATATATATATATATATATATATATATATATATATATATATATATATATATATATATATATATATATATATATATATATATATATATATATATATATATATGTATATATATCCATATATGTATATATATCCATATATATACACAAGCTTGTGTATATATGGATATATATACATATATATATATATATATATATATATATATATATATATATATATATATATATATATATATATATAAAGGAGTATAATGATCCACATATAGTAGTAAAGAATAAAAAAGTAAGAATTAAAAATAAACAAAACCAGGCCAAGACAGCCAGGCCCAGCCCAGCCACTTGGACTACATCCCAAACCGAGCAGTAAGCCAAACCTTCCCCGATTCTATGAATAACCGATTACATGTTCGATAAATACGGAGAGAGAGAGAGAGATCAAAGCAAAAATCATAAAACCCTAGTGCCGCCACCACCTCCTTCTCTGGACGAACATCCTCCCAGCTCCGGGCGCTTCCGTGCGGGGCCGCCGCCGGCCAGGTCCACCGAGGACAGCGCGCATAGGCGCGGGCGACAGCAACAGTAGCAGTTGCAACCACTGAACTTCACGGTAAGATCCCGATCTCGATACTCCATCTTTTTCGCGAACCTGTAAATTATTTTGGAAAGCCAACATGAACGCCTCGAAACCCCAGTAATTAGATTTCGTATAGGATGCACGAACAGTCCATGAGATCGACCCGAAGTTGGTCGAAAACCTGTAGAAAACAGAACACTAGTGCAGTCCAACCCTCCATGTTTGAAGATCGATTCTGATCGATCTAATGCCATATTAGAAAAAACTATTTGAAGACACTTTTAGACAACATATAGGGCTTGATAATCCTTTTGTGGATTCGGAAATAATCGACTATGCCTCGAGAAATCGAATCCCAAAGTTTCCCAAAAACCTATTTTAAAATAAGAAATTTGTCCGATACAAAGTGCGTCCTGCCAAACCGGACGACAGGTCGCGAACCGAAAGCATCGAAAGCTGCATATCGGCTTCGTGGACGGTGGACTTTGACGGAATTCAAATTGGTCGCGTTGCGCGACAAATTGATACGTATCCGTCGAAATTCATCGTATCCGCCTCTGTGTAAATTCCCCAATTACTTTGTGCCGCTCGTCAGATCGAGACGAAACTTATGCCATCAGGACTGTATCATTTTTCTCTGGTCCTGTATGCCATGTTTGGTCCAATTCTGAGACAGTTGATCGGATCGCCATTCGCGGCGCCACGGTCCGACTCAATGGACGATTTTATGCACGGCCCGGAATCAAAAATTGGACATACAGTAGGGTTCGTATCGTC
>JANAVB010043170.1:0-61458 GCA_029216955.1 Iris pallida | reverse complement strand
TACCACAAGCCAACAGAAGAAGTGCCCTTAAGGTATCGAAAGATACGCTTAACTGCAAACAGATGTGATTCCTTTGGATTAGCTAGAAAATGTGCACACAGGCAAACACTAAATATTATATCTGGACGACTAGCAGTTAAATAAAGTAAACTATCGATCATACCTCGATACTTACGTGTGTCGACCTGCTTGTCTTGTTCATCAATATCAAGCTTTGTTGAAGTTGCCATCGGAGTGCCAATAGGTTTGACATTGTCCAGGTCAAACTTTTTTAGCAAATCTTTTGTGTATTTGGCTTGATTTATGAACGTCCCATTATCGGTTTATTTGATTTACAGTCCGAGAAAGAATTTTAGCTCTTCCATCATGCTCATCTCAAACTCATTCTGCATACACTTAGAAAATTCTTGACACAGAGATTCATCAGTAGATCTAAAAATGATATCATCTACATAGACTTGTATTAAAAGAAGCTTACCATTAAAGGACTTAATAAAAAGTGTAGTGTCAACCTTGCCTTTTGAAAAACCGTTGTCAAGTAGAAAAGAGCATAGACGATCATACCAAGCACGAGGGGCTTGTTTCAAACCGTATAAAGCTTTCTTCAACTTGAAAATATGATCAGGGTTTTTAAAATCTGTGAAACCTGGGGGTTGTGCTACAAAAACTTTTTCTTTTATAAAACCATTTAAAAATGCACTCTTGACATCCATTTGAAATAATTTGAAATTATGAAAACATGCAAATGCACATAACATGCGAATGGATTCTAATCTCGCAACTGGGGCATAAGTCTCATCGTAGTCGATACCTTCTTCCTGATTGTATCCTTGAGCTACGAGTCGAGCCTTATTACGAGTCACTAAACCATTCTCATTCAGTTTATTTCGGAATACCCAACGGGTGCCAATGACCTGACGATCAATAGGCTTGGGAACAAGTTCCCAAACTTGATTCCGTTCAAATTAGTTTAATTCCTCTTGCATAGCATCTATCCAAAAACTATCACTACATGCTTCATCAATAGTTTTGGGTTCTAGCTGTGAAATAAAAGCAACACTAGGAACAATATCTCTACTGGATGCACGAGTACTTACACCTTTGGTAATGTCACAAATTACTAAATCCTTTGGATGATCAGCCGTAAATTTTAATCGTTTCGGCAGACTCAGAAGGTAGCTGGTTCCTGGATCTTCTCTAGGAGGATCAGCTAGTGCCGAGCTTGGTTGAGAATCAGCTGTTGTTGAGCTTGGTACAGTTGGATCTTCGTCATTGTCATCAATAGTCATTTGATTCAATTCATCAAAAGTGACGTTGATTGACTCTTCGATGATCATGGTCCGTTTGTTGAAGACTCTGTATGCTTTTCACTTGGCCGCAGAACCTAAAAATATACCTTCATCGGCCTTTTCGTCAAACTTTCCCAAATTGTCTTTTGTATTAAGAATAAAACATTTACAACCAAATATTCTAAAATATGAAACAGATGGAATTCTATCAAACCATAACTCAAATGGAGTCTTCTTCGATTTGGGTCGAATTAGAACTCTATTGAGAACAAAACAAGCTGTATTGACAGCTTCAGCCCAGAAATATTTGGGTAGACTAAACTGGTTTAATATTACTCTGGCCATTTTGGATAGAGTTCTGTTCTTACGTTCCACAACTCCATTTTGTTGTGGAGTCCTAGGGAAGGAGAACTCGTGTACAAAACCGTGTGTGTCACAAAAATGCTCAAACTCTGTATTCTCGAATTCGCTACCATGATCGCTTCTAATACGAGTGATCATGTAATCTTTTTTATTTTGTACTTTCTTGCAAAAGGTGACAAATTCGGACAATGCATCATTCTTGCGTGTCAAGAAGTATACCCACGTGTATCTAGAGAAATCATCTACAATTACAAAAGCATAAAGCTTACCTCCGAGGCTAGCAACTCTGCTAGGACCAAATAAGTCCATATGAAGCAATTGTAGAGGTCTAGTAGTACATACTGCATTTACTGACTTGAATGTGGATCTGGTAGCTTTGTTCTTTTCACATTGGCTGCATACCGAATCCTTCTTGAATGTAATGTCCGGTAATCCGCGTACTAGCTTCTTTGTGAATAATCTTGATATTATGTCCATGTTTGCGTGACTGAGTCTCATATGCCACAGATGACTCTCATCGCTTTTAGCCATTAAGCATCTACCTGAAATGTTAGTTTCTTCCAACAAATAGAAAACATATATGTTGTCTTCCCTGATACCTTCAAAGATAGTACTACCAGTTGAGTTATCAACTATAATACATTTGTCTTTGCCAATGTTGATGCCATAACCATGATCAGCCAAATGACTTATGCTGAGTAGATTATATTTCAACTCGGTAACCAGACAGACATCTTTAATAACAGGATAGGGAGACTTACCAATATCACCGATACCAATAATATACCCTTTCAAGTTATTACCGAAGGAGACATAGCCTTCCTGCTTTTTCTTCGACAGTGTTGCAAATAGTGTAGCATCACCGGTCATATGCCGTGAGCAACCGCTGTAGAGGATCCATTTGCTTCTAGCATGTAAAAGGTGTTCCACCTACAAAATAGTTTGCAGATGAAACTTTTGGTACCCATTTCTTGTAGGATCCTGAAATATTAGCCTTTGGTACCCAAGCATAAATATTTAAATCAGCAAGCTTTCTGATTCTACATGCAGATGAAATATGACCAATGAGGCCACAATAATGACATTTTGCATGTCGAGTGTTGAAAGCTGAGTGGTGTTCATGGTTGGTAGGTTTAGATTTTCTAGTATAGAAGAAAGCATACCTATAATCCTGTTTGGGCTTAACCTTTTGGGGTAAAGGTTTGATAGGGTTAGGTCTGACAGTGTTTGGCTTGGGAATGTTCCGATTTTTCGGTAAGTAACACGTGTTAGGGAAGGAAGCAGCAGTCTCAGGCTGTTTTCCTAACCTAATTTCCAATCTTTTGGAAGTGTCATATAACTTAGTATAATCAGAAGTGAGTGCTTCCATTCTGATTTGTGCACATCGAAGACTTTTCTTCTCAATAGAAAGTTCTTCTTTGAGTTGGTCAATAACTTTGTCTTTCTCTTCAGATGACTTGGTAGTCTTGTGTAATAAGAGCTTGATAGAGAAAAGCTCACCAGACTCACTAACATTATTTCTAACCTCAGCTAGTTGGTCGGTAAGTCTTTCTATTTCTCCTTTGTACTCTTTGAGTACCTTCTTGGAGGTCTGATATTTGCTACGCAGTTTCCTGTAATCAGTCATCAGATCACTGAAGGCATCTCCTAATTGCTCAAAGGTGAAGTCATTATAAGTATCAACTACAGGTTCAGTAGGTACCTGATCGGATGCCATAAAGCATACGTTTGCAGCGTCTTCTGATTGTTCGTCTTCTGAGTCGCTGGCTTCACTTTCATGCCATATGCTGGTATTGGCATATCTCCGAGATGTTGATCTCTTCAGGTTCCCTTTTTCATACCTGTTGCTCTTCTTGCTTAATGATGAGTTTGTAGGACAATCCTTCTTCATGTGTCCCTTCTTCTTGCAGCCATAGCAGACAGCATCATCTTGATACCAGTTGTTGCTATTGTTGTTTTCTTTGGCTCTCTTCTCATGTCTCATGAATCTCTTGAATTTTCTTGCTAGGACTGCTTGATCTTCAGCATCAGATTCACTGCTGTCTGAGTCACCTTCAGCAGCTTTTCTGTGCTGAGCCTTGAAAGCGATCGTCTTCTCCTTTGGTGTAGGCTCTTCAAAATCTTGTAGCTCCAGTTCATCAGTGAGTAGCTTACCCATGAGTACTTTAAGGGACATAGTTGTGAGGTCGTTTCCTTCAATGATTGCAGTAGCCTTTGGAATCCAGTTCTTGGTAAGTGCTCGCAGGAGTTTGCGAATCTTTTCATGGTTACTGTACTCTTTGCCTAGGGAGGACAAAGGATTTACAATATCCAAGAATCTTTCGAACATCTGAGTAACTGTTTCGTTGGGCTTCATCTTGAATACCTCATACTCTTTAGTAAGTCTGCTGACTTTTGATTCTCTGAAGGTAGCTTCCATACTTCATTAGCCGTTGTGCAGATAGACACCCTGTTAAATTCAGTTCTGTCTAAAGTACAAAATAGAGCATTAATAGCACGTGCGTCAAGACTGGCCTTTTTCTTTTCCTCCTCTGTATATCTGCTATGGGATTTTTCAACTAAAACTCCACCAACATTTATACGAGGTGGCTTTTGATAGCCATCAATAACAATAGACCATAAATCAAAGTCAAGAGATTTCATGAAGAAACTCATCCGTGTTTTCCAATAGGTATAGTTCGTACCATCAAACAGTGGAGGTCTGTTTGTGGCCTGGCCTTCACTTATGAATTTCACAGTTGCCGTGTGTTGTGCTGTGATCTATATAACAATTAATTAAAAGAATAAATAATTGCAATGTTACTTTGCTTTACCTGTAACACCCGCTCTGATACCAATTGTAGGAACAATTGAGATCAGAATATAATACCTCTAGATGGAGAACCTGGCTCTGATACCAATTGTAGGAACGAAATCATAAAACACAATACTCTAGAGGGGGGGTGAATAGAGTTGGCAGTGGAATATTGCTAATTAAAAAATGTTAGCAGCAAGATCACAGAATAATAATCACAACTAAGTAAAGTAAAGACAGAGATAAGAATGCAAACGCAAAGACAGCGATGTATACTGGTTTCCCTCTGTTGAGGACTAATCCAGTCGGTAGAACTCTTGCTACCAGTTGAATCCACTATTGGCAAAACTGCAAGTTTTCTAACGAAGTCCTTGCAACTTCTACAACGCGAGCTTTGATACGAAGAACTCGTCCAACTTCAAATGTGAAGAGGTATTCTTCAATCAAGCCTTCTGATTACAATCTATCAGAAACTTCTAGACCATACCGTACTGGCAAATCGACTAGAGGATTGTAATTGGCTTGGGATCTAAAATTTAAAGCTCAAGAAAACTCTTTAGAAGACTGAAAGCTTTAGCTAGAGAGAAGATCGAAAGTGAATGAGTGAGTTGAAATGATCGAAATCCTTCTCTATTTATAGGAATTCCAAAGACATAATTCTGGCAGAATTCGGGCAGAATTCGGGCAGAACTCGATGAGGAAATCTCGGTCAAATTCGCAACTGCAGGAGCACCAAGTTCAGAAGAATTCAAAAATCAAACGGCCACCATCCGAACTCTGGCCGAGTTCTGTCAGGGTTAGGTTAGGTTTTAAAAATTAGTTTTTGATGATTTTTGAAAACCTTTTTGAAAACCTTTTTAAAGCTTTTGTTTAAACAAATTTTTTTCAAAACAAAGGATATTTTAAAAGTATTTTGAAAATATTTTGGAATAGCCTATTTGCCAGTACGACTCGGTGTACAACGTATTCCTAGACTCAATAAAATAAAAAATACATTGCTCAAAGGAAATACAGACTCGAACAAGCAAACATCGCTTCGGTCTTGAACTGTGTAGATAGCTGTTCTTGATCATGTCCAAGAGTCCGATACATCCTGACTAGCTTCACATATCGAGACAAAGTTTGATCAATTATTAAAATCAGGTTGACCATATGACCAATGGGCCAACAACACCGAGCCATCCTATCCCATATTACTCACAACACGCAGCAAGAAGGAAACTAAAATGAACTTCTCAACAGGACTTGGTGCTGATCATAAAACATCAAGATCATAAAAGACTAGGTTTAAATTTAACTCTTCAAAAAATAACAAAACTCCATACTATTAAATACAAGAAAATAATATAGAAAAATAAATCTACAACCAAATCGAATTAGTATAGAAATCAGCCATTACCTCAACTCTGGACCCCTGGATTGATTTGCTCGAACACAATTCTTGACTAAAAAATGATCACGACTGGACTCGAAGCATCCAGTAGGACACGAACCCAACATGATATGAACTGGTAAGATCCCGGACACGAACATGCAGAATGCATCACCCTAAAACCAGCTACAAGGATACACCTCACGAACAAGTACTCAACACGACACGCCTGGACACTTCATCACACGAACGAGTGCAGTAGTTCCTCGGACACGGCTCAAATATCACAAGGAGCAGACACGAACATGCAAAACGCAACGCAGAAACAAAACTGGTATTACGACCAAATCAAAACTAACTAAATCAAGAATTTAAAGAGAAAATTACCTGATAGAATAGATCGATGAAGAGGACACGTAACTTCTAATTCCGGACACATTCTTATTAAGATTCTGCATTAACAACAGGACACACAACGAATGGATTGATTCACAGTGAACAAACTAATTCAAGAAATTCTTCCTAATTTTAAGAATCTAAATCAACTACTCACCGTTGGTCAATGCCTACCGGACACGAACTCGATCAATAAGCGGTTCAGTCCAACTCTCAATCTCGAGTTTGAACAACAATCAAGGTTGGAATAATTTAAGAAGAACGTTCAAGAACTCACCACGAATCAATTTCCAGAGCAAAGAGGACACGAAAGAGGACATGGACACGCAGTGTCGAGCGATCACTAGAGAAGAACTCGTGGAGGAGATAGCAAATCCCAGCCATCATAGGAGTAAAATTGCCTCGCCATCGCCGCGGTTGTCGCCGTCGAGGAAGATGCTCAGAGGGGACGACGATCCCTAGCCACGGGGTTGCTGCCGAAGTGATAGCGCTGCTGCGGTGGCTCAGACGCCAAAGAAGAGACCCGTCCTCGTCGCCATCGCCGGAGTTGACATCGTCGATCGGTCGGTTAGGGTTAGGGTCCACGGAGATTTGGGGAAGAATCGAGAGCTCAGCTCTCAAAATTAGCCGAGAGTGAAGAATGGTGGAATTGCTCTCTCTCTCTCTCTCTCCTCTCTCTCTCTCTCTCTTCTGAAGAGAACTAAATAGGAAAAGGGTTTTTAACCAAAAAAAACCCTTCCATTAAATGGCTTATTAATACTTAAGCCCCTGCCCTTTACACATATTGCATAAATCCTTAAAATCAGTTAGAAAAGGTGGGGACTACTAATTGTTAGTTACAACAAACTTTTAAAATTTAAAATCCTGCTCTAATTCAATTCCCTCCAAAATAGTTATAAAAACTCATTATTTGAAAATCAATAAAATAATTAATCATTAATCAGGAAATAATTTTAGGATTTGAAAATACTGAAAAAGTAGAGTGACATAACACATGAACCTTGGACTGCTGAATGATTAATGCTTGAACTACTAATGTCACTTGATGCCTGAGAATGAATTGATAACATTGTCCCTTATGCTTAATGTTGTCGGAACAAGTAAAATACTTGAATAATGAGATGCCTTATGAATGATACATGAGAAATGAACTGGCTATGCTAATAAATATGAATTGTTGATGCTTGTCTTCTTATAGGCAATGAATGAAATGTTGTTTGTTTCTTCTTGAAAGAATGCTATGAGAAATGTTGCAATGAATCAATACAATGAGAAATAATAAGGCTTGGGATCACTGAGATCACCAAGTGAAATTGATGGTAAATGATGGAAATGATATGTCGTTGAATATGACGTGATGAGGTGAGATAATACAATGTTGTCTTTACTTATCTTAATATTTGACCATGCGACTTCCAACACGATGGAGTCAGACATGCATTCGTATGGTCATAGACAACTTATATATTAGGTATTGTTTCCTCAGACGGTTCCCAGGGCCCTGGGGACCGATTCGGCCTAGGAAAAAATACAGCATGCTTTGGTGGCATGATTGGTATCGGGACATTTATTTCGGGCTTGCAAACCGGGTGAATGGTGCGTCGCATACTCTTGAAGTCCTATATGGCAAGTCCAAAATGGTGCTTAACACTAGTGGTCATGTAGTCAGGATGCATGCTAATAAATGTTTTGTGTAGGCAGAGTAAGTATATTATCTAACCTGTATTTGATGCAGGAACGAGGAGTCGCGGCTATCGGTATGAAATTACTTAAATGTGATATATGCAATATATTTATGTTGGTTCGACTTGTCTGCTTAATATGCTAAACAAAATGGTGCTGTGGTGTTGCCTTTCAAATGAGAACCTGTCCAACATGTTAAATATAGTATGCTAAAGTGTTGTCTTGTTAAGAGAATCACTATAACAATTTTGATGTATGCTAACTCAATCACTGTTTAAATGATGCCTCTACATAAATAGTACTAGAACTTGATAACACCAAGTAAGCTTCATTGATACCTTTACTTAAGAAATGAGATAAAAAGTTTACATACTTTAATGTTTCTGCTCAAGAACTGTAAACTGATGCTAAGCCCTAAATAGAAAGATCATTCTAGTAAAAGCTTGCTTAATTGACCACTTACTGTTGGTTTAGGCGAGTGGGTTGGATTCTGCTCGTCAGTACTGTAGAAGCATAAAAAATATGGGGTTCATGCGGATCACAACTGACCGCATGAGTACTTTGGAACAAATTGATTCGCATAAAGAAGAGCCGCATGATAGACTTAGCATGCTCCCTGCGGCCCATCTTCACCAGACTGATTTTTGAACCACAGAGAGAATAGTTACTTATGCGGCCAAGCTGATCAACCCTTCTGATAAAGCTGACAAACTCTGTCAAAATCGGCAAGATAGACAGCTCTGAAAGCTCTGACAACTCTGACACTCTGACAAAAAAGAAGGTAAGACATGATCAGACAAAATGTCACATCACCAGACTGGACATGGCCATGCGACCAAAAGGTCTGTGATTCGAGCCGCATGAACCTTATGCGGCTCAATCTATATGTTTCATGCAGCCAAGAGTAACTGCAATCTGAGCCGCATGAGCTTTATGCGACCCAAAATACAGAATCTATATGGCTCAAAAGTCTCCAAGCTACATATGGACTAAGGAAGACTGCGACTCAAGCAGTATGAGTCTTATGTGGCCCAGCATGGCCGAACACTAAAAGGCCTATGTGGCTCAAAATGACTCAAGCAAACCGATCCTATCTTGCGATAGGACACGTGGCAAGCTGACCAAGTCTCAACCACCCAGATTTGTTGCAACAAAATATCAACAAGTCACCAGCTGGCGGCCAAAGAGCGGATCTTTATGTGCTGTTGTAGCCACATGGCCATCTATGCGGCTCAAAATATATATCACTATAAATAGTAGGGTACTACACCCATGCAAAAGGCTGGCAACCTACGAAGGGAAATTTCTTCAAGAGCAAGGACCGTGTCAGATAGTCCAAGGAGTAAGACAGAGTTGCTACACTTTCCCGAGCCTCTATCGTCACCCCCTAGGATCAAAACTAAACAATTATACTTAGATTGTTTCCTAGGATTTCTTTCTAGGCTTTCTCTTGTACAAGCGAGTTTGCAATCAAGTTCAATTCCTCTGTAACTTTTTGTTCTTGATATTTAATGGCAAACACGATGGAGGCTCTGCTAGGGACATCCTTCTCTTATGATGAGAAGTTGGTGATGCAATCTAATGCGTCCAAGCTTGGTTCTACGCAGCAAATGCTCTTGGTTCGATTTGACCAACGAGCATTCGAAGATATGCTCTCTGAAGGGAGCGTCAGCCCATCGCAGAAGCGAGCCAACCCAAAGAGAACCCGCAGGATGTCGAAGCACAAAACTGCTGCCACCGACCAGGTTCTCGAAGAAGCTCCTTCTACGGCCCAAGACGGTGATCAAGCCTCTCCTATGGGCTTGCTTCCGACCATAGAAAACCCTACTGTCTCCAAATCCAGCAAAAGAAAATACTATGATGTTGAGATTTTAGGGGCAGAAGAGAAATCCATGCGGACGAGGAAGAGGCCGCATAAGAGAGATGGACAGATGACTCATGCGTCAGCAGACTCTGGCCGCAGACAGATCGCCAATGCGGCAGCCAACTCTGGTCGCAGACAGATCGCCCATGCGACAGCCAACTCTGGCCACAGATAGATGGCCCATGCGGCAGCCAACTCTGGCCGCAAACAGATCGTCCATACAGCAGCCAACTCTGGCCGCAGGTAGATGGCCCATGCGGCAGCCAATCCTGGCCATAGACAGAGTGTCTCATGCGACCCTGTTAGAAGCTCTGTGTTCGACCGTCTCTCATACGGGCCCGACTCCATACGGTCCATTGAGAATATGTGATGTATCAATCTGGACTCTTCTTACTATGCGCCTTCGGGTGCAATGTCAAAGAAGTCTATGGCAGTGTGGGCCCAATAGGCCCAGTCAACTGTCCAAGTTGCTGACCGT
Organism: Iris pallida; assembly: GCA_029216955.1. NCBI lineage: Eukaryota > Viridiplantae > Streptophyta > Magnoliopsida > Asparagales > Iridaceae > Iris > Iris pallida. The sequence continues at coordinate 51,219 of JANAVB010043170.1, read as the reverse complement.
CAGCGGGCACCGTAACTGTTATATGGTCCCCTGATAGAAAGTTGTACAGAACTACCAGCGTCCAGTCCCCCAGGGCTAACGGATAGGGTGGGTCTCAAAAGTCTTCCTCCAATGATCGAGTGCAAGTGCTTCCACTAGCCTCAAATCAGGGAGCAAACATGATACCTACGCACCCGTGTGCTCGGGATACCCGAGTCCACAAATTGGATACAAAGGTAGATCAGCCTGCAATCGACTTGCGAGAGGTGATTACTCACAACCGCAAAGAGAAAGAAGCAACCTTGGCATGTGATGAGCCCCTCCCGGGATGTCGTTGCACCCAAGTCATTATTAACTACTGCTGCGACAAGTCGGCAGCGCCTGAAGTTCGGTAGTCTGTTTTCCAACGACTGCACCAGCCAACACCTTTCCGACAACAACTGGAAAAACAGGTGCAAATTTTGAAAGATAAAGAATTTTCTTTCTCCTCCTGTAATTCAACTAGGAAGGTTCTTCCCGGGAAAAGAAGAAAGAAGACAGGCTCTTCCAGCCCGGTAATCTAAGCCTGCACTGCAAGGAGATTCTCATATGGAGGATTGCCACCGACAGCCACATGGGGTGTCTACCTAGGCACTCGATCTAGAAAGAAGCTCCCAACACCTGGGTGTATATCCTTGTCCTCCCTTGTGGTAGATGAGGCCGGTGGTAGCAGTTCCCTCAAAGTATGCGACAACGCGGTGTTCCAAGAGCATACACAGGGGGTAGCGATCTATTGGAATTATGCAACAGACGTGGACGTCCCTGAGGATGACCGCCTTCGCCAAGACGACGTGTCTTCGTGCACAGGGGGTAGCACCCCTTCCGAGTCCAAGAAGGAAGACATTCCGATATTCCCCGACGATTTCTCGGTACGAGGGTACGACACAGAGAGCACCTCTGTACGATCCCTTTCACGTTTACCCGCGTGCGGACAGTCTTTATGGCCGATGATGATCATGAAGCACCTACTGAATGACGACGTCTAGAAGTACTTGAAGCCATGCTCCTGTCCTTGGTCAAGTCAGTGTAGAAGCATGGAAATGAACAGAAAATCCTATGCAGCTCAAGACTAGGAGAGTTTCATGCGGTTCAAAAGTTCATTAGAGTTCCATACGGCTCAAAAGTTCATTAGAGCTTCATGCGGCTAAGGAACCCCTAGCTCCATGCGGTTCTATACAGCGGCCTCATTCAATGTCACGTACAGCTGGCCATTAAGCAGCGGCCTCATTTAATGTTCTAACACAACAAGGCGGCTCTGACATAAAGTAGAGCTGACAGCTCTGACATAAAACTGCAATGATGACTCTGACATGAAGGCGTGCTCCTAGGGAAACGAAGAAAATCTCTATAGCTGGCACAAATCCATCAAATCCTAAAGTCTTCCAGACAGCTTTGACACGTGGCCAGCCGCATGCGGTTTAGATGGAGGCCACCCCCATGTGGCTGCCACTCTCATACGGCTCGGATTGTGGAATCCACCCTATGCGGTTCAGATGGAGGCCACCCCCATGCGGTTGCCACTCTCATACGGCTCGAATTATGTGGGCCATCTTCATGCAGCTCGAATCCTGAGAGACCACCCCCATGCGGCTGCTACCCTCATGCAGCTCGAATCCTGAGAGGCCACCCCCATGCGGTCGCTACCCTCATACGGCTCGGATCATGGGGGCCATCTTTATGCGGCTCAAATGCTGAAAGGCTATGCAACCTTGACACGTGGCCAGCCTTATACGGCTCCGTTGGAAACAACTCTTATGCGACTCAAATTTCGAAGGCCATACCTATACGGCTGCCACCTTCATGCAGTTCAACTCCTGAGAAACTACCGTCATACGGCTCTACTAAGACACCCTGTCTCTGTTAGGACACGTGGCAGAAGATCAGTTCCCTCCGCGTCCCTACGACTCACAACATAATAATGGTTGGACACGTGGCACCAAATCAATCAAGATTTATCCACTCAGATTTGTTACTATCAACAACCAAATTTAGTGCAATCATCATAATTACCCGGGTCAAATCAGATTTATTACAATCAAGCAGATTGAACACGTGGCAAGAGATCCGAGCTTATCATAACAAATCATAAAGATTCGTGGCAATCAACATTAATTGCCCATACGGATTTGACGCAATCAACATTAACTGCCCAGATTTGTTACAATCAAGATTAACGGCCCAGATTAATTGCCAACCAAGCAGGATCAAGAAAAATGGTAATTAATCCCCAAACTGCCGACTTTTCAAGAGAAAATCATTGTAAACCCTAATAATCACACTCTACTCCTATAAATAGCAAGGTGCCATTCCCTTGCAAAGTCCTGGAGAGAAAAAAAAAAGAGCGAGAAGGAGAAAAAGAGGGCATAGAGAGACAAAGGCACGTACAGAAGAGTCTCCTCCACCCATTCCAAGAGCATTTCTTCATCAGAGCCAAGGCTACGTTCGATCGTCCAAGGAGTAAGGTAGAGCTGCCGTCGCTTTCCCGAGCTTCTACTGTCACCACCTAGAATCAAAAATAAATAATCGTACTTAGATTGTTGTACCTAGGTTTTCGTCCCTAGGCTTTCTTTGTACGAGCGAGTTTGTATTGTGAGTCTAAGTTCAGTCCTCCTATAAAATTATTCTGTACTTTTACAATCAATGGTAAACAGTCAGTAGACGAAATCAAAGCCGCCTTGCCGACCCAACCAGCAAGGACGCCAGGATAAACAAGCTTGGGACCCGCAGCCAATACGGATTCCAACACGACAGCTCCTCCTTTGGGTGATAATCCTATAGGGGCATCCGCTCCTTCAGCTGCAGACGAAGCCAGGGAGTCAAGGAGGGAGATCCAGGAGCTTTGAGCAATGTTCAATGCCCGAGATTCCTCCCGGGACCTCAGAATACGGCAGTCGTATCCCGTTCGTAGAGAGATGTTCCTTTTCTGCCATGGTATAAATTGTTTCATATTGATTCGTATGACGGAAAGAACTCTGCTAGTCGGTATATGACTTATTTTGAGGTCACAACCGACCATTTGCCGTATAGCAACACCATCCTCACACGATTATTTATCGGAGCATTGGAGGGAATCGCGTTCGACTGGTACCGCAACCTTCCGGACAACTGCATCCAGTCTTTTGACGGCCTCAATCACATGTTCCTAGAAAGATTTTATGAAGTGGGATATGATGTGACAATGTCATCCCTCATGGACATCGTTCAGGGGAAAAGGAAGCTGACAAGGAACTATATCGAACGGTTCTGCCAAACTGCAATGAGATTGCCCCAAGGAAATTTAGAAAGCTCCTTGATTGAAATCTGCCAGAAGAAGTTGCTCCCCACAATCGGCCTCTAGATGGGTGAATATTAGTTCAGGGATTGGTCGACCTTCATCATAAGCGCTACCAATGCGGAGGCAAAGTTAAAGAAGGCTCGCCCGCTGGTATTACACATCCCGGATGGAGAGGTCAAAAGCAAACGTCCCGGTACCACCTCTAATAACAACAACACTGACGGCACCTCCAATAACCGGGACAATAAAGGCAAACAGGCTATCGTTGTCGGTACGACCAAGAAGCCTGAACAAAAGCAGGCAGAAACTCAGTAGCCCAAGGTGAATTACTCATTCTAAGATAGTCACGTCAAGCCTATCTTCGACATGATCTTGCAAGAGGACAGGATCCAACTCCCTCCACCAAGGTGCGAGCCTCAAGCGGCAGATATAGAGGACCCTAAATACTGTCATTTCCACCGCTATGTTCATCATGCCACTCATAACTGCTTTCAATTGAAGCGGTACATCCAGAGTCTTATCGACTCCAAAGCTCTATCGCTAGACTTTGAAGATGTTACCGTGGCGGAGAATATGGTGTCAATTCAGTTCAGCGACTTTCTTATAACAAGTACTCAAGATGGGGTAAAACCTATCCCCCGGGCGACGATGGAGATCACTAATATTTTTCCCGTTCGAGACCAGACGACTGGCTTACTACCTCTCACTATGTCACGAGGAGAGGTCATGTGGGTACACCCAGACTTAGTGCCCGAAGTTACCCAGACGGTGTCATCTCCAGCCAACAAGAAGAAGGGCAGGAAGTCCAGATCCTGCCATGCCATTTCAACCGAAGCTGAGGAGGCAGCGGCCATTGTCACACGGTCTGGGGCACAAGTCCAGCGTACTCTGGGTAGTTTAGTCGAAGACCTCAGCCAGTAACGTTGCCTGCCACTGATGTTACGGGGCCATCTCAGCCTCCACCGGCAGATAGGGCCAAGCCGAAGAAAACCCGCTTCGACAGGCCACTCCGTAAAGATATACCTCAAGGGCTGAAGAGACCTTACAACTTTGATATATTAGCACATCTGGCTAATACGCCGACAAAGTTGTCGTTATACGAGCTCCTAAGGCTCTCCAAGGATCTTCGTGTCGTATTGAGCGAAGCGCTCCAGAATGCTGACGCTTACTTAGCCCAGGTCAAACCTACAGGGGAAGGCTTGTCGGCAGATCTTTAGGGAAGCAACTGTGCGGATACAATGCCCAATATCGTATTCACCCTACATGACATGTTGATCAAGACCAACTTTCATGACCGCCCCTTGTACTACACGGGATACATAGGCGACATCATGGTGGATCGGATGTACATCGATCCTGGCACGTCGATAAGCATCATCCTGAAAGCTTGCTTCAAGTCCTCGGCATCCCTATGCACCGGCTAGCGGCAACCAACACTACCATTTGCGGTTTCAACTCGAAAATGAGCTATCCCTTTGGAAAAATCCGATTGAAATGTCAGATCGGCGACCTGAGGGCAGAGGTTACCTGCTACGTCATAGATGCAGATACGTCCTACAATATTCTCCTGGGGCGTCCATGGATAGATGACTACATGATCGTGCCATCCACACTCCACTAGTGCTTTAAGTATGTCAGTAAGCACGACATCGTGGAGACTGAATTTGCCGACATCGATCCCTTCAAAGGGGTTGAGTCTTATTACTCTTTAGAGGCTTGTCTATACGAAGAGTCCAAGAAGCACATAATTGATGAACTAGAGGTCATCACAGGGCCAGAGAAACCCTTGAGAATTCATCTCCAGGCCCGTAAACCAGGCAAAGCCATACCCCTTGTCGCAACTTTGCATAAAGAGGTACCCAATTTTCTCGCCCCAGCTGCACAGTCGGAACTGATGGTCATCCGACTCCCATGGTCCAGCCAAGAGCCAAAGCCCGTCATAGGGCCGATGGTAATCCGATTGCCAAAATCCAATCAAAGGCGACCAAAAAATACGAGACCCTCTCGGGAGCCGATGGTGGTCCGATTGCCAAGATCCAGTCAGAAGCAATCGAAAGACACGAAGCCCTCTGCCGAGCTGATGGTTATCCGTCTTCCCAAGACAAGCAAGCAACCAAGTGTTGATCCGAGTCCCTCGGGCAAGCCAATGCCACAAGCTGAACCCTTGGTAGTCAAGCTGCCGAAGACAGCGTCTCAACCTCCAGTCACGCAGGGGGTAGCTGAAGAGGATGCAGAACTCGCAAAGTATCTAGTTGTAAAAGTGGATAGTCCCTCTCCTGATGATGTAATCCCTGTGGACAAAATTCTTTATTTTATCAATAAGAGGCTGCCGTTGAACTATTCTGAGTGTAATAAACTCAATCTGATGTATACTGTGGGACACGGTCGGGACATTAACCTGCACACACAGGTGACAACCGCCCATACCATAAACAGACTTACTCCTATTAGAGGTGCCTACTTCCTAGTCCCAGGCAGAAGAGAAGGGGATCACACGATCATCTTCGGCCGAAAAGAAGGTCCTCAACCTTTCATGCCACAAGAGTTTGATCTCGAACCCGATACTGGAAGATTACTACTCTACCTGTATAGTCCTCAAGACAAGTACTTCATGCAAAAGAAAAGGTACGACATGGAGGCTACCCCAGGTCTGAATTACGACAATGGTCGGCGATCGTCTCTGCAGCTGTCAACCCGTCGAAGAAACCTCGGGATTATTACGTCAAATCTAAATGCGGCCTCGGTTATGTTACACCGGCAACAACGCCCGAGAGTTCCGATAAGGAATACAAGTGGCATTCTCACTCATCCGAATCCCCTACAAATGATTCTGATGACAGCATTTAAGATATATTCAGGCATACATTATCTGTCAACATGGCATCCGCTGACATTGAAGAGGAAGACGAAGATCTACTCGAACCTCTTGAATTAGAGCCATGGGTCCAACAACTGGATGCACAAAGGGAGAAGCACTTTGAACTACTTGACCCTTTCACTAAAGATGAGGTCATGCAAGTTAACCTCGGAGATGAATCCTCTCCAAAGCCAATTTTCGTCAGTAAAAGCCTGACGGACGGCGAGCGGGAGTCGTTGTTGCAACTCGTCAGAGAATACATCGATGTTTTTGCCTGGAGTTATGATGACATGCTAGGGCTAAACCCCGAGATCATACTTCACAAGCTCAATATTCATCCGGACGCAAAACCAGTCAAACAACAGCAACGACGGTTTCGTCCAGACATCATGAACTCCATTAAAGAGGAAGTAAATAAGCTTATAGCTAGTGGTTTCATCCGCGAGAAGCAACACCTAGACTGGATAGCTAATATAGTACCAGCTGTCAGGAAGAATGGAAAGATCCGAATCTGCATCGACTTTCGCAATCTGAATGCGGCATATCCTAAGGATAAATTTCCTCTTTCCATCACCGATATAATGATTGATAATACGTGTGGCATCGAGCGCATGTCCTTTATGGATGGCTTTTCAGGATACAAACAAATCAAAATGTCTCCTGACGATGAGAAGCATACGTCATTTCGAACACCGATCGGTGTATATTGTTACCCAAGACGGTGGAGTGTTACGATGACGACATCGCCGTCAAAAGTCGCTCCAAGCATGATCACTTACACGATTTGAGAACAGTGTTCGACCTTATGAGAGCGCACAATCTGAAGATGAATCCCACCATGTCCTTCCTGGATGTGTCCAGAGGGAAGTTCTTGGGCTTTGACATTACTTCCCGGGGCATTTACATAGACCCCGATAAGACATAGGCAATCTTGGAGATGAGTCGACCAAGGAACCTCCTTGAACTCTGCGGTCTTCAAGGAAGACTAGCCTACATCAGGAGGTTCATATCTAACCTCTCAGGGCGATGTCAACCTTTCACACAACTCATGAAGAAAGGCATCTCTTTCATATGTAATGAAGAATGTCAACGCGCCTTTGGTGACATTAAGGATACCTGTCGAATATATCGGTTCTTGTGTATCGGAAAGCCTTTTCTGCTCTATGTACGAGCAATGGAACACTCCCTCGATGCCTTGCTAGCACAAAACAATGATGCGGGGCACGAATAAGCCATATATTATTTCAGCCGAATGATGGTGGGGTCGGAGCATAGGTACACCTCAGTGGAGAAGGAATGCCTTGCCTTGGTGTTCGTTATTCAGAAAGCATAACACTATGTGTCAGGAAAGACCATCCATGTTGTCTCGCGAGTTAATCCCATCAGGGTTCTCATGACCAAGCCAGGCACACTCAGTTCTCGTCTAGCCACATGGGCGATACTGTTATCCCCTATGACATGGTCTTCGTTCAGTAGAAGGCTGCCAAAGGTCAAGCCTTGGTCGACTTTCTATCAGCCTGTCCAGGCTCAGAAACAGCCAAAATCTATAAAGAAATCCCAGTTGAAGTCGTTGACTCAAACATGACTTCACATGATGACGTTTGGCAAATGTTCTTCGATGGTACTTCAAGAATAGGGTCGTAAGGTGATATCGTCACTGGAGTCATGGTAGTATTAATTTCTCCTTCTGGGTTGGTAGTCAATCGGGCATGTTCTCTCACAGAACCTTGTTCAAACAATGTAGTCGAATATAACGCTCTGGTCATCGGACTCCGACCTACAAAAGTGGTAGGGGTCAAATACCTAGAAGCGTATGGCGATGTACAGCTGATTGCTAATCAAATCTGAGGCTCGTACCAGGTTCGTAACGCGGACCTGATTCCCTATCATCAGACAGCAATTGCCATCATTGCAACAATAGAGGAGTTCTTTATAGAATATGTTCTTAGGCTCCAAAATATTGAAGTCGATGCCCTAGTAGGCCTTGCCGCTTCTTTGTCGATTCCAAATTATGCTCATCATCTAGTCGACGTGATAGGCCATGAGTTGGTCTGTCCCAAAAATAATGTTCAATTGGATACGAGTTACTCCGTCCAGATAACCAATGACGTGCAAGACTGGAGACTCTCGTTCATCGACTTTGCAGTCTACGGGATCCTGCCTGAGAATATGAAGGAATCAACTTCAATCAGAAGGCGTTCTCTCATATTCTTTTATGACACCGAAACAAAAAAGTTATATCGACGATCTTATGACGGACTACTGTTAAGATGTCTATCAAATACAGAAGCCAGAGAAGCCTTATACGAGGCTCACGATGGCGTTTGTGGGGCTCACCAACAGGACTTAAAGTTGCAGGACCATCTCCGTCGGATGGGTTACTACTGGCCTAAAATAGTAGCAAACGCAGTCGACTATACAAAGAACTATAAGGCTTGTCAGATCTACGAAGATTTCATACATCTGCCATCCGAATTCTTGCACCCAACGGTGGCCTCTTGGCCATTTGAAGTATGGGGAATGGACATCATTGGCCCAATCACCCCATCGTCTTCCAAAGGGCACCGGTTTATATTTGCAATCACCGATTACTTCTCCAAGTAGGCGAAAGCTATTTTGTTGGCAGAGGTAAAGACATCAAACATGATCAGTTTTATAAAACATCACGTTATTTACCGTTTTGGACTGCCACAGAGGATCATTCATGACAATGGTCCGCAGTTCGCAAGGCATATCTTCTATCGATTCTGTGACAAGAATCGGTTACAGAATGTGGCTTCAACGGCCTACAACCTGTAATGCCCCGCTTCTAGCGGTTCACTATGTAAGGATTGTGGCTTGGTTAACTTGGCAGGAATCGAGTATTGGAGAAACTTACCGTCGACACCGAATCGATCATGGATAAGTGCATAAGAACCTTTTCAACTAATGGATTGGTTTCTCTTGAAATACGTCCAAGAGTTTTCTCTAGTTATTTTGCTGCTGGTTCTGTTTCTTAGTTTTGATGGATGCTTTTCTGAATGATTATTTTTGATAATTTGATTCTTGCCCATTTTCATCAATTTGTATAGCATTCATTCTTGAGAATTCTGAGAGAAGAGAACATAACGAGACGGATTATTAACCAAACTTTTGGTGCCATTGTATACTGACGCGTGACGGAAGGCTAAGCGTGCAAGTGTTCCTTTCTCTCTCTGCGATTCTCAAATTTTGTGAGTGTGGATCTCTGTGGTAGTATTGTCCCTCTCGTTATTCCTTCATGCCAACTAAATAATTGTCTTACAACATCCGTTGATCGATATCAAGTTGCTAATGCCACAAGTCAATACCACTAAGAAGCTAGAGAATGAACATTGAACATTGAAATGATGCTTGTCTCTTGAACATTGAATGAATCGATTATACTGTTAACAACATTGAGATTATGCTTGCCCATTGAACATTGATTTTACGATGATGAACTGAACATTGAATTAAAATGAATTGATGCCTGGAATGATAAATATTAAATGCTGAGGAATGAACAAGTTGTGTATTTACTTTCAAAACTACCATGCACTGTATGCTTATCGAGTCGAACACGCATTCGCATGGTCATGGACAACTTGTGCACAAGGTTTGGTGGTGTGTTTCCTCAAATTGGTACCGGGGCGTCGGGACCGATTTGGCCTAGGGGAAACATTGGCATGCTAATGGAAGCACGGGTCTTGCAAGGCATCCTTAGGGGCTAGCTACCTACTTTGGAGTCATCACATTACCTTGAAGTCCTATATGGCAAAGAAATGTCCGTATATGGTTTAACAACGCCAGTGGACATGTAGTCAGGATGCATGCTAATGATAATTTTATGCAGGGGCGGTAAGTATTATTATTATCATTATTCTGTATCTTATGCAGGAAAGCTGGATTCGGCCGATGGTAAAGTAAACATGGTTTCATGAAATACCATGTTATTTGAATTATGATTTACTCTGAATGTTGCCTGTTCTTAAAAAGTTCTTGATTTAAAAAGCTTGTCATTAATAAAATATTGGTTTAGCAGAGTGGGCCAACGGCTCACCAGCGTATTGTTATAATGTGCTGACCCCTCCTCCATAGGTACTGGAGAAGGCTCAGGCGCAAGACCGAACTAAGGCTTTCTGAATTGCTACTACTTTCAAGTTGTTTTCCCTAAAGACGCACAACGTATTGCGGATTTTTCAAATGATTGCTGCTTATATTTCAAAGTACTAAAGGGGCATGATGTATGGAACGGGAAGTTATTTCATGACAGCCTATCAGTTGTACTTCTTTTTATGAATTAATATAGCCGTAAAGGCATTTCAAATATTATCGAAAAAAGTTGTATTCTAACTACAATTATCAATAAAATGAGTATTGTTTCTTCCTATATTGTGTCCTCAATGTTTCTGAAATGTGGCTGGGTTTCAAATGTTCCTAATGACATAACAGTGCACGTTCTTGCCTTGTACAAGTGTAATACCAGACTTGTACGTCATTATACCTTAGCGAGGACGAACGATTCGGTACGAATCGAAGCGAGGATAAAAGATTCCCCGAATCGGGGCGTGACAAGTTGGTATCAGAGCACGATTTTAATTCCTTGGATTTCAAAAATATTTTCAAAAAAGAAGTCTTGATGCAAATTTTCTCGATTGACGGTATCGATAGCGCTGGCATGAAATAATGTTCCATACAATAAGCCCATAAATATTTTATGAGTGTTAATGAAATTATTTGTTTGTTGTAGAATGACCAAAGAGGATAGCTCAAAGACGAATTTATCGTCTAACTTAATGAAGAAACTGATTAAGCTGATGGAGGCTCAGAAGAAGCAGAGCGAAGCTCAACATTGCGCGCTTCAAGAGCAGCTTCAATATCAGTTTCAGGAGCAGCTGGATGCTCAACAAAAGCAAGTGGATAATCTATCTCAGATTGTCACTAAGCTGACGACCGATTCCAATGTTTCTGCAAAGGTTGCAGCAATTGAGACCGTGGAAGTACCGACAGAGAAACCTGAAACGCCGACACGAAAGATAACGAGCTTCAAGTTCTCTGAATTCAAGAGCTGCGACCCGCCTGAGTTTAATAGGAGTGCGGAGCCAGATGAAGTGATGGGCTTCTTGAACACACTTGAGGGCTACTTTCGAATGTTTGATATACAGGGCCGTAAGAGAGTGGAGTGTACCGATGTACAACTTCGTCTCAAGGCCCAGGAATGGTGGACTTAGCAGAGACAGGCACTTTACGGTAATAGTCCGTGTATAAAGATATCTTGGGAGACCTTCAAGCAGGCTTTTATTATACAATTTATTCCACCAGCTGTCCGTCAACAGAAAGAGAAGGAGTTCGTAGAACTCCAACAGGGCAATATGTCAGTAGACAATTATGAAACCAAATTTTTGAAGACAGTTGCATTTGCTGGATACATGGTCCCGAATGATGACGTAAAGCGAGGAAGATTCGTGTAAGGCTTGAATGAGGGCCTGTAGTACGATGTGCTAAGCAGAAAGTGTACGTCTTACCGGGAGGCGTACGAAACAGCTCTCGAAATAGAGAGATTTCATCAGCCGGCTAGTCATGGGACAACGCAGAGCAACCAAGGCAACAATAATCAGAAACGACCTTGGTCTACGGGAAGAAATAATGCGCCTAAGCGTCCAAATACGGGCAATAACAAAGGACCGTATCAAGAACTGCGTTGTAGCAGATGCAATCGAATTGGACATTATCGTGAAGACTATCATGTCGGGTGTTATAAATGTGGGGGTATGAATCACAAGGCATTTGAATGCAGAGCTAGGGGAGAGAACCTGTATCCTCCTCATGGACATAATAATAATCAGTTTCATGGGCATAACAACAATCAGAACCGGGCCCAATATAACAACCAAAATCGTGGCCAAGCGCTACCAACCTTACCAGCTCCAACTAGAAATGCACCGAATCAACAACAAGGTACACAAGCAAGGATTTATGCCTTGACTCAGGCAGAGGCCCAGACCGCAGAGAATGTAATAACAGGTATGTTGCTATACAAAGGCACACCTGCAAGAGTACTTTTTGATTCTGGTGCTACTCATTGCCTTATCTCGTCTGATTTTGCAACAGAAAATAAATTTTGTATGACTCTACTAAAGACAGCTTTGTGTGTTAGCACTCCTTCGGGAGTAGATATGCCTGCAACTTTGATTTGCAAGGACGGCAACATTAAAATTAGAGGCAAGACTTTATCTCTGGATACAATTGTGTTCGACATCAAAGCGTACGATATCATCTTGGGAATGGACTGGCTCAGCGCCTGTCACGCAACAATCGACTGTGCAGATAAGAGAGTTGTGTTTTGCCTAACCGGAGAAATGGAGTTCTCTTACTCGTACGGCTCGGCGTTCCAAGGACCCATGGTAATGTCGGCAGTTACAGTAAGGCACATGCTGTACTCAGGGTGTGAAGGATATCTCACTTATGTTCAAGACACTCAAATAAAAAGTGTAGGCTCGAATCAGACCAAAATTATGGCCGAGTTCCCCGATGTGTTTTTGGACGAGATACCTGGAATGCCGCCGGATAGAGAAATTGAATTCACAATTGATACATTTCAGGATACTCATCCGATATCGAAGGCATCATACAGGATGGCTCTGGCAGAATTAAAGGAACTAAAGGTACAGCTACAAGGATTGCTAGACCGGGGATACATTCGCCCAAGTGTATCTCTATGGGGAGCTCCAGTACGGATTGTAAAGAAGAAGGATGGGACGATGCGGTTTTACATCGATTACAGAGAACTAAATAAGGCAACAATCCGTAACAAGTATCCCTTTCCAAGGATAGATGATCTGTTCGATCAGCTACAAGGGGCGACCGTATTTCCTAAAATCGATCTTTATTTCGGATACCATCAGTTGAAGATCAGACCCGAAGACGTCCCTAAGTCAGCATTCCGTACGATATACTGATACTATGAGTTTTTGGTCATGCCATTCGGTCTGACTAATGCTCCAGCAGCCTTTATGGATCTAATAAATAGAGTATTTCGACCGTTCATAGACAAGTTTGTTGTTGTGTTCATAGATGACATCTTGATCTACTCAAAGGACATGGAGACTCATGTCGGGCACTTGAGAGAAGTACTTCAGACGCTGCGAGATAATCAGCTGTATGTAAAACTAAGCAAATACGAATTTTTGATGAACAGTTGTTTGCAAAAACAAAAGTTGATCTTTATTTCAACAAACTTTGTAAAGAAGATTACAAGAATTCTGGGAAAGTACAACTATAGGAATTCAATCTGAATGACGATCGCTTTATCCCTTGGACGATGTAAACTTTGAAGACGATAGCCTCTGAAGATTGTAGCAGCACTTTGGCAAGAACTCCTGATCTCGGGTGATGATCTCTGATATATGTGTCTGTATGATCCTCTCTAGGAAGGACTTAAAACTCTATTTATAGATTTCTAGAAATAACTAACTTTTAGTTATTCTGACTTGCGCAGGTTGGATTGTGCACACTTTGGATTGTGCAGGCAATGAACTGCGCAGGCAGTTACTCGATCGTGGACCATCTGTATGTGACGTGTGGCATTGTTTGATTGAAATGCGCTTGATCGTGTACAGACGGTTGCCACATGGTGAGTAATTGATGGCATGAAGGCCACGTGTACATTGTCAGTTATCTTGATAGACTGCACCACCTGAATTGTGCTGGCTTCGGATTGCGCTGGGATGGACTGCGCTGCAGAGAGTCCGGCAGATTGTGCTACATGTATAGCTGTCCTCGAGCACTGTGCTGTACGATAAACGAACAGTTTCCTCGTTCTTCGTGCTGTCAGTTGTCAGAAGATCCGATTCTTTGTCAGGTAATGATGACGAGGCCACGTCAGCTTACGCACTTGGATGAGTGCACAGTTCAGCCTGCACAATCGAGTTGGTGCACAATCTATCTTCTGTGCAGTTCACTTGAAGGATGCATAATTTAATTTTTATGACTTCTTTGATGGGTGCAACTTAATTTTTTAGGACCTACAAGACCCTCTTCAAAGTTTTCGAAGTTTGAAAATAGTCAAAGCTTCAAAATACTTTGAATTTTGATTTTAAAATCAAGTTGCGCATATGATGACCTGTCTGCACAATCGGAGGAATTAGCCCCTGTTTATTCGGCACAATCTGAGGAGTTTGTTTATTATGGAAAACTGTAAATAGTTCTCAGTTCTCTCTCTAACATTCTTTACTTGCTTTCAAACTTTCGAAAGAGAAAACTTCCCGAGCTTTCCTGACTCTTCTTCTTCTTCTTCCTGTCGATCTCAATGGCTCCAAAGCGCTCTGCCGCCAAGAAAGACAAGGCCCCCGCCGAGTCATCGACTTGGGCTGCGCCGTGCCCTTTTCGACATAAAGTTGCTCATCCTGCTCTGCAAGGTAGTAAACCCGATCGAAAGACCCTTTTTAGGGTTCTTTAACACTGTTAATCCTTCGAACCTGTCTCTTTTTAGAGATTTGGTCATACTGTGCCGCCCTGTTTAGGGTTTCGGTTGCAAAAACCTAATAGTTTTTATTTTTATGAAGACTATTTTCTTGCGCAATCGGTTAGAATGCGCTGGCAAAAGTCAGCGCAGTCTGCTGATTTGCGCAAGGCTGTCCAGCGCAAACTGATGCTTTGTGCAAGTTATTCAGCGCAATCTGATGACTTGCGCAAAAGGATGAGTTAGCGCAACTGGACAGTTTACGCATAGAAGCTATTGTTGTGCAATCTGATGCTTGTACAATCTGATGCTTGCGTAATTTACTGACAGAATCTTTGATTTCACTTGTACTGAATTCTGTTTTTTTGTCTGTTTGATGCAGTTAACATCAGAGAGAACCCGGAGTATGAAATATTTGCAGGGTCCCTTGCTGAACCAGAATTTAAAGAAGATTTGTCCCATGTGCTTTTTCCACAATATGCTCTGCCATCCTCCCGCTAAGCTATCTTGGTAGCTCAGGACAATGAGACTTTGTTAAGTCTGATGAATGGGCAGCCCCTGCAGTCTGCTGACGCCATTACCCATAAGAAACCCATATTCTTATTTGGCGAAGTCATTGACAAGAGTTCTCAGCCAAGACCCCGTGTTAAGCAGAGACTCTTCCAAAGAAAGGAGAAACTAGTCCTGTTACCGGACATTGCTAGATGCCTCCCTCTAGCCCGTTATGCCCATGCAAGCCATCCCAGGAGAATGGACTGGGATATTACTCCCCTCCAACAGGCAAGGACAGGAAAGATCTGTGTAAAGAAAGGCCCAAATAACAGAGACATGTTCTATAGCTCATCTGAACGACATAGCACTTTACTCAGAGGGTTGAAGCCAGGCTGCATCCCTCCAGAGAATTCTTCTTTGCTGCTGCCGGTGAGGACACCAATCTTTGCTAATAAATATGCAAAGGTTGAGGACAGATACCCGGATCAGGACATCCGGCTGACCGGTCTGGTGAACCCAGACAACAGAAGGTGGAACTGCATAGCCAACTGGATATTGGCTCAGTTTGAAGACAAACTTAAAGAGATCGAGCTATATCATACGGTATATGCTACCGTGTATGGATTCCTCCGAAACCCTCATCTGTTTCTGGCCTTGGCAGAGAGGTATAATTACAGGACAGGGACATTCATGACACCCTGCGGGGTGATTGGATTAGCCCTTCATGAGATGAAGTATATCTCGTGGTTACCAACGGAAGACTTCCCTTATGAGGAGTATGTTCCCACAAACGACGAGTTAGATAGACTACGTCGGGAAAATACAGAGATGGTGGCAGTTTTCGACGAACTACTGTGCCACTACAACATATTCTCCCTGTACTATAAGAGCGGTTCTTATGACACCTATTATTCCTCAAAGTGGTTGCCTTATCTTTTTCTTAATCCTATCATTGAGAAAAAGACTAAGGATCATGACACATGCAACCCGACTTTCTTCCAATCCCTCAGCCACAATGAAGTAATAAGACTGATGGAAGAAAATAAAAAAATGGATATCAGAGTTAATGATGAAAATCAATACCCTCCACTCAAGACTGGAGATTTTGTCGAGAGTTTTATAAGAATGGGCTACAGGCCCATGTCAAGAGAAGCCCAGCTGGCGGGATTCCTGACATACTGGCTCCGTCGATTCGTTGTACCCGAAGCAAGCACCGTAGACTACTTCCACCGCGGTATACTTTTTGCTGCTGTCCGGTTAGTCTTCGGCTACCGGATGGATTTGCTGACAGCGATGACCTGCAGAGTGAATGCAGGTTTTCGTCTTTATGTTGACTCTATGATCAAATGGAAGGGTGAGAAGGGGAACTTCCCTCGACTGGAGTTGCCTTACACCTACTTATTCGGGTGGTTGCTTCTGCACCATCCGTCCTTGATGAACACCGACATGGGAGCAGTCGGTGGTAGTTATCTGCGAAGATTCTACCGGAGCAAGTGGGTGTACACTAGTCTGAAGGACTGCAGACGTACATTGAACCTTGGAAAGGGATTGAATTTTTACTGCGTTGCCCCTCCAGCCGGTTATGAACATATGACGGCAAATTTGGTTAACCTTGGGAGGCAGCCATTGGGTCGAGCAGCTTTTGACTGGTTGAAGACGATCAGGCCGTCCCACTTGGTATATAGATTTGAAGAGGAGTGTTATCTGGAGCCATATCTACCATGTCGCTTCGCTCGTCAATTTGGTTACGACCAATTCCATGTAGGTAACACTATAACTTTCCTACAAGGAATGGGGTATCTAATTGATGGTGCCAGAGCATGGGCCTACTACAACGCTCGAGACACAAGGACAGTGTTCTCGATGCCAACCAAGAATGATCATGGCCCTAGAATGTTATATACATATTCACTGTTTTATACAGCTGTAAATACTTTTGTCGAGAACTTCAATCTGGTGGATAGCTTCGCGACGGCGACGCGTTTGAGGAAAGGAACAACTGCTATGCTGGCTCCAGCAAATGATGAGCAACATGAACCAGTGGATGGTCCCTTGGAAGCCTCAAGGGAAGCTAACTTCCCTGAGGAAGTTAATGAACCACTAAGGATTTCTTTGAAAGTTGTTAAGTCTCCGGCCAAGGAGAGGAAGAGAAGGATAAATGAACCTTCGTCTCTAGTTGCCAAGAAGAAACTCCTCTTGGACACATCAGAGAAAGTCACTACCAGGTCGCAGTCTCGGCAACTGGCCGAGTTGACCCGAGAAGAAGCGACCACACCGACTTCTCTTCTACAGCGGGTTGATGTGGTAGATGTAGAGAGTCCCGAAAGACCTCTTCATCGAAAGAAACTGGCTTTTAAGAAAAGAAAGAAGGTGATCCTGTCCTCGGTGGTGGCCAGCGCTACTGCTGGAATTATTATGTCATCTCCTACTCCTGTCTCTGAGCCTAGGCATGAAACTCTAGTCCAGAACAGAGGGACGAGACTGATCAGAGAGAGGAGGCTCCAGAGCCTAGGGAGGATATTGTAGAGGAGGAGCAGAAAGCTTTGCAATCTCCTTCACCAGCGGTAGAAACTACTCAGCTTCCTGTTATACCAGGAACAATCTGCAAAGAGGAGGATCGTTTAATGATTGAAGCATTAAATGATTGCGACTTGGGTCTTCAAGATGTTGATCATACCGCTGCAACTGCCAGCGAGAAAGTACCTGAGGATAGCCTGAGCACTGAAGATACATCAATAGAGGCTATTGATGATACTTTGAATCAAGAAGAGAACATTGAAGCTGTTGAAGACACAGTAGCTCCTGAAAAGGATGTCGAGGTGGATATGTCTCCTAAAAAGAATATGGGTAAGGAAGTAGCACCGGAGGAAGCTACTACCGCTAATCCTAAAGGTATTAAATGATATTATTATTCTTCTTTTCATAGATTAATGGCTGACATCTTTATTTTTGATCCATGTAGAAATCGAATCATCTCCGGTTCCTCCTTGCACTGATATAGTACCGATAACAGTAATAGTCAGTGGCAGCCGACATCTGTCGGGCGGTTCTGAGGCCGGAAGTAGCCAGGCAGTAATGTCCGAGGCTACCTCTGCTAGACTGGAATCTGTACCAACAGACGAAAGGCTTGTTGCTGGAGCAAGTCATGGTTAGATTGCCTTTGATCTTTTTATCCTTTTTAATTAATTGTTAATGACAACAACAATCAATGATAGGTTCATTTGTCCTTGCAGAAGAATAATCGGGAGGAGCAACCAGTTCTACTTTAGCTTCCTTGTTTAAAGAACCCTCTATTCAAGTGCAAGAACGTCTATCTATACAGGCACATGCTGCTTCATCATCAACGGAAGTAGCTGCTACCCCTGGAGCTTTGGCAACTAACCAATTTATTATTAGTTCTTTCAACAACCTGTTCTTTAATGCATTGGGACCCCTAGTAGATAGGGTACTAGAGAAAGAAGTTGTTGATTTTACTACTGTTAGAAGCCCAACCTCTCATTTGATAAATGCCA
This sequence comes from Iris pallida, assembly GCA_029216955.1. Taxonomy (NCBI): domain Eukaryota; kingdom Viridiplantae; phylum Streptophyta; class Magnoliopsida; order Asparagales; family Iridaceae; genus Iris; species Iris pallida. Next base: position 32,605 of record JANAVB010043170.1, on the reverse strand, counting down.
TCCGAGGTCAAGGAGATGAAGCTCAAGCTATTTTTTTTGAGCACATACTAGATGAGCTAGAAGCATCGGTTAAGATCTACAAGGATTTTAATCGAGGGGAAGTGGAATCCTTAGTGCAAGCTAAATTTGAAAGGATGTCTCAAGAAGTTGCCATTAAAAAGGCTAATTTCCAGACTTTCATAGACACTTATACTGCCAAGGCTTCAGAATATGATTCTCAAATGGAGATAGCCACCTCTGCTGCTGGAGAGAAGGAAGAGAAAGTTACTGAGTTGAAAGCAAAATCTGTTCGTCTTCAAGAGGAGATTGCCCGTCTCCAAGAAGAGTTAAAACTGGTTCAGCATACTTTAGAAGATGAAGTCACACAGCATCAAGCTGCCACTGAGCAACTGGACATTCTGACTCAGGAACGAAATGAATATATCACGACTCATCAGGCTGAAATCTCCTACCGCTTAGTGACCTTACTGACTTTTAATGAAAAGTCTGGAATGGAGGAAGCCAGGAGGCGCGTGATGGACTCCCGTGAGGAGCGATTGAAATCTTTAAAGCAGCAGATGGTTAACTTGATGACACCACCGACCGAAGAGAAAGATTTTCCGTATCTTCTTGTTTTGTAATATGTATCTTTGTAATGTCTTTCATTTTTGATCAATAAAAAGACATTTTTTGTGGCTCTATTATTTGTCTCATATCTTATTAAGATATAAATAATAGTGAAAGAAAATATATTCAGAGGTACAAGACATGATATATTTCTTGATTCTGGAAAATAATCATATTCAATAATATTTGCTCAGAGGTAATATGGACTTGGCAAATATAATTTATCGAATATCATTATTTCAATAGACAACTTAATCAAAGATGACAAGTTGCTGATGTGAACGAAACAAATGAACAAAATGAATCATCGGGATGAATGTGACGAACGGGTGAACCGTCAAATGAATTAAATGAACGGATGAACCGTCAAATGAATGTAATGAACGGACGAGCCATCAGATGAATGGAATGAATGGGTGAACCGTCGGATCGATAGAATGAACGGATGAACCGTCGGATGAATGGAATGAACGGGTAAACCGTCGGATGATGAACGGGCGAACCGTCAGATGAATGTGATGAACGGGTAAACCGTCGGATGATGAACGGGCGAACCGTCGGGTGAATGAATATAATAAACGGACGAGTCGTCGGATAATGAACGGACTAACCGTTGGATAAAATGTGATGAACGGGTAAACCGTCGAATGATTATGATGAACGGGCGAAGCGTCGGATCAATGTGTCGCTTTGTTGTCTTACGACTCTCTGTCTATAAATTGAACAAAAAATCAAATAGGATGGTCACTTTCACTTTTCAGCATAAAGATGTCGTCTGGAGACACATCCAAGAAGGCTGAGGTCGCCCCAAAGGTTGAAGCGGTTACTGAAGAACGTCCAATCGAGCCGGCCCAGCCAAAGCAGACAGAGGCAGACGAAGTTTCATCTGCATCCAAGGCACTAAAGGACATCTTGGACTTCCTTCTTGAACCAGGGAAGACTGAAGAAGAAGAAGCCATGAGGATGGCTGCTTGCAAGTTTCTGGTGGGTTCCATCAAGAATATTCTCGACTCTTTTGCTGATCATATTTTTGATAAGGACGGTAGTGGCCCGCATCCCAATTTTGAGAAGGATGATAGTGACCTTCCTTGATATTATGTACTATCATTCAAGATAAAATAAAACTAAATTTTATTTATGAACTTGTCTGATGATTACAAGCAATGTCTGTTACATTTATATATAATACTTTTTGAGGAACTTGTCATTGATAGGCATCAGTGCAACTCGACCGTCTAGCTCTGTGAGTTGATAGGCTCCATTTGAAAAGACTTTGCTTACAATGTAAGGCCCTTCCCACTTTGCATCGAACTTGCCCTTGCTCGAGTGAGTCATAGTCATAGGACGTCTGACTGTCAAAACAAGCTCTCCTTTCTGAAAGGCTCTGACCTTAACTTTGTGGTTGAATGTCTTTGAGATATGGGCTTGGTATAACTCAATATGCTGTTGAGCCAATAGCCGTTTCTCATCGAGCGCTTCTAACTCTTGAAGTCGGAGAAGATCGTTATTCTCTGTCGTGAGTTCATTGGCGATAGCAATCCTCAAAGACGGAATTTGAAGTTCCAGAGGTAGAACTGCTTCACAGCCGTACACCAAAGAGAAGGGTGTACAGCCTGTAGGGTTGCGGACCGTAGTACGATAGGCCCAAAGACATTCCCTAAGCTTTTTACTCCAGTTCTGTTTGTTAGTAGACACAAACTTTTTGAGGAGCTTGATGATAGTCTTATTGAAAGCTTCAGCTAAGCCATTAGCAGCAGGATTGTAAGCTGTCGAAGCGATATTGTCAATCCGATGATCGTCACAAAACCTTGTAAACTTTTGGCTGATAAACTGAGGTCCATTATCGTGAATGATCCTTCGAGGTACACCAAATCTATAGATAACATAGTGTTTGACGAAGTTAATGACGCTGCTGGTCTTGACTTCAGCCAATGGTATAGCTTCAGCCCATTTGGAGAAGTAGTTGGTTATTGCCAGTATGAACCGATGTCCTCTAGAAGAAGGAGGATTGATGGGACCTATGATGTCCATGCCCCAGGCTTCAAAAGGCCAGGAAGCAGCAGTCGGATGAAGGAATTATGATGGTTGATGAATGAAATCTGTGTGGATTTGACAAGCTCGACATTTCCTTACATATTCAATGGCATCAGATACCATAGAGGGCTAATAGTAACCCATGCATCGAATACGATCCTGAAGTTTAGGACCGGGTTGATGTGTTCCATAGACACCGTCGTGAGCTTTACGTAATACTTGCTTCGCTTCATCACCAGCAAGACAGCGCAAGAGTAGGTCGTCATAAGTCCGCCGGTAGAGAGTTTTAGTGGTCTGATTGTAGTAGAATCGCAAAGACCGCCGACGAATACTCGTAGCCTCTTTGGGATCTTCATGGAGTATATCATGGACCACGAAGTCGATAAAAGGAGTTCTCCAATCTTCACTAGTAATATTAACTTCAGTAAGATTACTGAACTCAATATTACGATTGTTTTCGACGCAGAACAATTCCCGATTAGAGATAACCACCACCTGCTGTCTTTTGATAGGGATGGCTAAGACTGCGGCAAGGTTGGCTAAAGCGTCTGCTTCAGTATTGCAAGCTCGTCGTACATATTCGATGAAGAAGGCTTTGAATGATGTAGCCATGTTGATTGTCGCTTCAAAGTAAGGCACTAGATCTTGATGGCAAACTTCATAAGTCCGTCTAACCTGGTTAACAACCAGCTTGGAGTCACCATAAACTTTAAGATACTCAAGGTCTAGTTGTTTGGCTAGCTGAAGGCCAATGAGTAGAGCATTGTACTCTGCCACATTGTTGGAGCAAGGCTCATCTAAGGAATATGCTCTTTAGATAGCTGATCCGTCTGGAGAAATAAGAACAACTCCAACTCCTGCGACAATGGCACCATTGGGTCCAATCATGGATGCACCGTCAAAGAATAGACGCCAAGTAGGAAATTCTTCGAAGATTGCATTAGATTCCAATGTCTCGTCTGGAATTTCATTATAGAGTTTGGATGTCTCTGGAACAGGATGAGCTGCTAAGAAATCCACCAGTGCTTGACCTTTGACATACTTTTGAGGAACATATACCATGTCATATTGGGCTAGCAGAATGGCCCATGTAGCCAGCCGAGAATTGAGTGTGCTAGGCTTCTTCATCAGTACCCGAAGAAGATTAACTCGGAATATGACAAATAGTTTGGCCAATGATGTAATGCCGAGTCTTTTGAACAGCAAACATAAGAGCTAGGCATTCTTTTTCGACCGGACTATAACGGTGTTCGGCACCAATCATAGTACGACTGAGATAATAGATGGCTTATTTGTGGCCTTCTTTGTTCTTTTGGGCAAGTAAAGCACCCAATGAATGATCCATAGCACGAACATACATTAAGAATGGTATGCTAGAGATTGGTGGCACCAAGACTGGTGGGTTCATGAGATATCGCTTTATGTCGTCAAATGCTCGTTGACATTCTTCAGTCCAAATGAAAGATACACCCTTCTTCATTAGTTGAGTAAACGGTCTGCAGCGTCCAGACAGATTCGAAATGAACCTCCTGATGTACGCAAGTCGACCTTGGAATCCTCGTAGCTCTTTTAGGTTGTGTGGAGGACGCATCTCTTGAATGGCTTTGATCTTCTCGGGATCCATGTGTATACCCTTAGAGGTAATAACGAAGCCGAGAAATTTGCCACTAGAGACACCCAAGAATGACTTGGTGGGATTCATTTTGAGTTGATGTTGGCGCATGAGGTTGAAGATAGTTCTCAAGTCTTGGATGTGATCTTCCTTTAGACGACTTTTGACAGCAATGTCGTTGACGTAGCATTCGACAGCCTTGTGCAGGTGATCTCAAAAGATGGTACTCATGGCTCGTTGGTATATTGTACCAGCGTTCTTGAGACCAAATGGCATGACAGTGTAGCAATAGACTCCGCGAGGACTGTAGAAAGAAGTGTGTTTTTCATCTTCAGGATGCATCTGAATCTGATTGTATCCGAAGAATCCATTCATGAAAGATATTCGCTCGAACCTACAGGTGTTGTCGATCATGACGTCCGTGATAGGGAGAGGAAATTCATCTTTTGGATAGGCTTCATTAAGATCCCGAAAGTCGATACAGACTCGAACTTTGCGATTTTCTTCAGAACTGGGACGACATTAGCTACCCAATCAGGATGATGTTCTTCTCGGATAAAGCCACAAGCGATGAGCTTCTTGACTTCATCATCGATTGCGTCCATCATTTTTGGCTTGAAGCACCGTTGTTGCTGCTTGACCGGTTTTGCATTCGACAAGATATTCAATTTATGAGTAGCAACTTTGGGATCCAGACCTGGCATGTCTTCATAACTCCAGGCAAAGACATCAATGTATTCCTGAATAAGAAGAATTAATTCCTGCTTATCTGCCTTTGGGAGGTTCTTGCTGATGAATATTGGACGAGGTGGCCCGCTCTCTCCTATATCAACTTGAACTAATTGATCCTCAGTAGGAGGTTCCCTTTGTTCGAATCAGAGTTTCCATTGGGTATCCATTAGTTGAGCCCAAGGATCAGTTTCAGGACTTTCTTCAATATCCTCGTCATAGCCTTCTGGAAGTTCGACGGAGACCATGTTAGAAGATACAGTCAATCGATAAACTTGACCGATGCTGGTGTCAAAATCCCATGATCTGGAATCAGAAGAGTTAGAACGCTCCTCACTATCGGATTCAGAAGCTGGTGGGGATAATACCGTAGGTGAAGCATATCCGAGAACTCTTTTGGTCCTGCTGTAGTACATCTCTGACTTTCCTTTTGGCACAGCCGTACGGATAGGAGTTCTTCTACCCTTACCGTAGTTGAGGCCACTCTTGAAGTCGTAATCCATCTTTCGGATGATGTCTTTTGATTGCTAACTATAACGACATAATTGAAGATGCCCCATATCATTACTTTTGCTATCATCCGTATAGCTGAATTGCTGTTCCGGTCCTTTACTAAAAAGTATTGGACTCTCGCCTTTCTTACGAGCGGGAATAATACGATATGAATCCTTTGGGTGTTCAAATGAGACCTCTGTTTGAAGAGATTGCACAACTCCCATTGTAAATAATTGAAAGCTATCTAACATGTCCAAATAGCACTTAGTATGATAAATGACATCAGTATACTGGAAAGTAGATGCTTTTTCATTGATTTGTACATTTATATTTACAGCAGGACCTTTAGCCTTAGCAGGCTTGGTCAGATTGATTATAAGAGGGGGAGAAAAAGAACGTGGAGGAGGATTGGCTTTGTTACGATGGAGGTTGATAACAAGCGGCTCAGAGGAGGTGAGCTCCCTTTTTTCTTTGTTATGAGATAAATCAATAACAAGTGGCTCAGAAGAGGTGAGCTACCTTTTTTCTTTGTTACGATATAAGTCAATAAGAAGTGGCTCAGAAGAGGTGAGCTCCCTTTGATCCTGATCATCATCAGTTGGTTGCTTCTGGACTGGCAAGTGAATAGCCAGTGGCTTGGAGGACTGCGGACGAGAAACACGCCCTTTGACAGGTATGATAAGGGTGTCATTGGGTACTGCTTCTTGGTCTTCTTCAGCGTCAAGAGACAGGACAACCTTCATGAATTCATCCTGGTACATACGAGCATCGTTGCAGTATGCTTCGACGCCTTTGAAAGGATAGAGATCAGCAACCTCCTTTTGTACCTCTCCATTGTCATCAACATATTTAAAACATTGATGGAGAGTCGAAGGAACATTGTTATGTTCATACAAAAATGGTCTTCCCAACAAAGCATTGTAAGAACAACCATGGTTGTCAATGATGTAGAAGGTCACCTTTGTGCGAAGATTGCCTATTTGGAGTTTTAGGCGAATCTTGCCTAGAGGCTCACTCCTTTCCTGATTGAACCTAAGAATGGTGGTGATTGTATTGGAAAGACTATGCTCTGGGATTTTCAATGCATCTAACATTGTCTTCGGTATGATACTGAGAGCAGACCATGGAACTATCAGAATGCGATCGACTTTCATCGAGTCAACATATCCTGTATAGTATAGAGGACAGGCGTGCCTGTTGTCTTCCATTAGCATGTCATCCTGTGTAAAAGTTATGTTTGGAATTAACTCCAACACACTATGACAATGGAGGCAAGAGACTGGTTCTGCTTTCGGCTTCTTCAGAAGGGCTAGACAGGTTTCTGCCTGCATGAGAGCCTCACTAAGAGTTTCCTGAGTCTCTTTGGAGAGGCGCAAGAGCTCGAAGATGGACAGCCGGGTCGGTGTATTGGCTAACTGAGCCAAGATATCAAAGTTGTAAGGCTTTTCAAGTCCGGAAGGAGATGACTTCTTCAAAGGTTTGTCGAAGCGGACTTGTTGTTTGCCTTTGTCAGATACCGTCGACTTGAGAGGAGTAGACTCTACAACCGGTGAGGATATAGTAGGAATATCTTCAATAGAAGTATGCTGTACTGGAGCAGGCTCAGAAGAAGAAGCAGGATTCTCTTGAGCTTCAGGGTAATCCTTCAGATAGGCTTTCCCTGATCTGGTGTCCAGCAAGATTTTTTCTTCAACTATGGGGTCAAAAGACACCATATTGCAAATCTTTATCTTGTCCTTAGAGCGATCTTTTTTCTTGGAGGAAGAGAGAAGTTCGAACTCTGAAGCAAGATCCAGATGAATCTACATAATCTCGCCGTTGTCAAGAGACAAGGGGACGAGACTTTCACTTCGTGGAGGAGGAAGGTTCTCAATCTCAAGAGTAGCTTTGGGGATAGGAATGACACCATATTGTACCATCTGCGGAGGGAAGTCACCAAATTAAACTGAGACCATGTTTGCGATAACAGTCTTTTCGTCTTGCTGCAGAGTAACAACACCAGCGTTGACCAGCTCTTGGATTTTGCTTTCGAGCACATAACATGCTCGAGTGGGATGCCTAATGAACCTGTGATAAACACAGTACTTAGGATAATTAGTTTTATCGACATCATCGGGCTTTTTGGGATCTGGAAGCTGGAGCTTATTGCTTTTGATCAAGCAATCAAAGATGCTCACTGTGTCATTCTCGTCAAAAGAGTACTCTACTTTCGGACGAGGTTCCCTTGGTGGAGGTGCTGAAGGAGTAGAAGCAGATATAGGTGGTGCTACGTTGACCGCCATAGATTCTTTGTTCTTATTCGTCAAGTTGATATTCAAAGTTTCTTTCCCCTTGCGGTTGTTCTGGCGATTGCCGCCACCTGATGTCTGGTGTTTATTCTGGTCGGGGTTAGACATTTGTACCCCTAGCTGCTTGAATTTGTCAACGCTAACTTCAGCTACTTTAGCGTTGACAATGAAAGATGGTTAGTCTTGGAACTGAGTAGATCCCGTCCACATGCTGATGATAGGCAAAAGATTTGCCTTGCAGGTGTCTATGGTGACAGCAGCGGGACTTCCAGGAGGCATTTTTAAAGCTTCCCTGCAGAACCTTTCAATGAAACTCTCAGCAGTTTCATTGTATCTTTGTTTGATTTTATTGAGGGCTGACATCGGGCAAGCTTCTGTACCAATCGTATGGTACACCAGCTAAACAGCCGACGAATACTCTGGTAAGAAGAGCGTTATTTGGTTGAAGTTGGACAGTCATAACCACAAAGTGGTTAATGAACTGACTAGGAGAAGTGCTGCCACCAAACAGCGAGATTGTTGGAATCTTGTACTTCGGAGGAAATAGAACTTCCTTCCATTCAACTGGGTAAGGTTGCTTGATCCCCAACCTCTGCAAGTTGTCCTTCTCTTTGAATGCCTCGAACTGAGTGCGTAGGAGCTTGACAGCTTCATTGGCATCTTCCACTGATGTAGAAGGAGCAGGCTGAGTCACCGTATTAGGGGGAAGAACAGCGTAGTAAGCACTACCCCCAGCACCTGACTGACTGGGAGTGGGTTGAATCTGTACAGGAGGTACTTGAGTAGATGCAACCCCCAGTCCTGCATTGACAGGCACCGATGATGCTACAATTTCAGGATTTATAGGAGGTATGGTCGGTGGTACTGTATGCTGGGCCACAATGATAGAATGCATACTGGCAACCATTTCGGCCATAGTTTTCATCTTGTCTTCTAGTGCAGCGATCCGTTGTTCCTGGCTAGCTGAACTGGAAGCATCAAGATCTTCAGTGACAACATAAGCTGTCACTTCTCTAGGTACAGTGGAGGACACTGTCTGTTCTGAACTTTTGCTGTATGCATTGTAGTCGGAGAAAGAATCATCTCCTGAATGAGAAAGAGGAAGATGACCGGAAGGATCTTGAAGATTCCTTTGACCGATTGTGTCTCGGCTTCGGGATCGGATATGTTGGAATACTCCTTCAGAGGATTCTTGGAGTAGATCCAAATACCGCTGGCTTGGCCTACGAGGCTTGCCATGCTTGGAGCACTTCCTACCCCCAGTGTCTCTGGAAGTCATGTTGACTGAAGCGTACAGAACTTCGTCTTCATCTTCAGACATAGGTTCGGAGGTTTTAAAGTTCAGACGATCGAAGACAGATCGTCTTGTTGTCTGACAACAACTCTTGATGACAACTTTGTGGTTACAATGGTGTCCAAGTGGTTGCACTAGAGATGTTGAGATATTGTCCCATTTTTGCTTGAGGTGTTTTCGGAGATCGAGAACAGCAACGGGACGAGAAAAAGTTAGAGGGATGTGTTCTTTAACAATATTCGGCACATGGTTCCGGTTCTTCAAATGTTTTATCCCCTGAGTGTATAGGGAAGTACTCACTTCATTGGCATAGGTGTCCGGATTTTTGATCCTGGAAGTTTGCTTCTGATGCTGGTTGATCTTCGGCATTGGCTGTTTGCGTCTCACCGAAGTTGGTCGATTGAGATAAGTTCTTAGATCAGCAAACTCACCCCCAGGTGTTTCAGTCTGAGACACCAGCAATTTTTCCTGTCTTGAACGGAAGATTTTGAGAGTTGGGAGATCTTGGAATTCTGCTACCGGAGTAGACAGAATACCTCTCTGATCAGTACACTTTCCTTTGGCAAGGAAGGAAGAAGAACCCTTGTTGGAGAGAGTTCTTGTACTGACTGGTGCCGGAGTGCGTTCAGATTGATCTTCTACGGTAAAAACTGAGGAAGACTGAGAAAAGACCAAAGGGCCTTTTCCTGTGTTTTATGAAGAAGGGTTAGCTAAAGAGCGTTTCCCTCTGCTGTCTTCCAAGTCATGGGACGAGGAAGTTTGAGAAAAGACGAACGGGCCTTTTCCTTTATTTTGGAGAGGAGGAGGAATAGCCAAAAGACTACCCCCAGTGGATTGTGTAGGAGCAACAGGGTGCTTGAGAGGAGTTGAGCTTTTCCCCTTACTGTGGAAAGAGGAGAGATTAGCCAAAGGGCCATCTCTTTTAGACTGCGCTGGCGCAGTTTGCGCATGGGTTGATGGCGCACTGGCAGGTTGCGCATGAGTAACTCTGGAAGAAAGTTTTCTGGCCTCAGTCACAATGGCTTACACAGCAGGAGTCTTGTTGCCAGAGTGTTTGGGTTGCACTCTTGTTGCTGGAGTGTTGGATTGTGCAGGCAAAGTGGCAGCCAACTGCGCTAGAGGAATAGGAGTCTTACACTTTGACAGAGCAACATATGAAGTGGTTTATGCACTGGAAAGGGAAGCAGTATACTGTGCATGGGTAGTAGCAACAGACTGCGCAGCAGAGACAGCAGTCTTAGGAACAGAGGCAGTAGACTGCACAGCAGGCTGAGCAGAAGCAGTGGACTGCGCAGCAGTGGACTGCGCAGCAGTGGACTGCGTAGCAGTCTTGGGGACCCACACTGGCTGAACTTTGCTTATGGCAGAAGTTGTTGCAGTACGAGGGGTGGTCTTGGAGTTGATCATCGCCTCGTAGGCCGTCTGGTTGACCTTTACAACCAGCGTCTTCTGCGTCCATCATTTCTGGCTTGAAGCACCGTTGTTGCTGCTTGACCGGTTTTGCATTCGGCAAGATATTCAATTTGTGAGTAGCAACTTTGGGATCCAGACCTGGCATGTCTTCATAACTCCAGGCAAAGACATCAATGTATTCCTGAATAAGAAGAATTAATTCCTGCTTATCTGCCTCTGGGAGGTTCTTGCTGATGAATATTGGACGAGGTGGCCCGCTCTCTCCTACATCAACTTGAACTAATTGATCTTCAGTAGGAGGTTCCCTTTGTTCGAATCAGAGTTTCCATTGGGTATCCATTAGTTGAGCCCAAGGATCAGTTTCAGGACTTTCTTCAATATCCTCGTCATAGCCTTCTGGAAGTTCGACGGAGACCATGTTAGAAGATACAGTCAATCGATGAACTTGACCGATGCTGGTGTCATAATCCCATGATCTGGAATCAGAAGTGTTAGAACGCTCCTCACTATCGGATTCAGAAGCTGGTGGAGATAATACCGTAGGTGAAGCATATCTGAGACCTCTTTTGGTCCTGCTGTAGTACATCTCTGACTTTCCTTTTGGCACAGCCGTACAGATAGGAGTTCTTCTACCCTTACCATAGTTGAGGCCACTCTTGAAGTCGACCCATCTTTCGGATGATGTCTTTTGATTGCTGACTATAACGACAGAATTGAAGATGCCCCATATCATTACTTTTGCTATCATCCGTATAGCTGAATTGTTGTTCCGGTCCTTTACTAAAAAGTATTGGGCTCTCGCCTTTCTTACGAGCGGGAATAATACGATATGAATCCTTTGGGTGTTCAAATGAGACCTCTGTTTGAAGAGATTGCACAACTCCCATTGTAAATAATTGAAAGCTATCTAACATGTCCAAATAGCACTTAGTATGATAAATGATATCAGTATACTGGAAAGTAGATGCTTTTTCATTGATTTGTACATTTGTATTTACAGCAGGACCTTTAGCCTCAGCAGGCTTGGTCAGATTGATTACAAGAGGGAGAGAAAAAGAACGTGGAGGAGGATTGGCTTTGTTACGTTGGAGGTCGATAACAAGCGGCTCAGAGGAGGTGAGCTCCCTTTTTTCTTTGTTATGAGATAAATCAATAACAAGTGGCTCAGAAGAGGTGAGCTGCCTTTTTTCCTTGTTACGACGTAAGTCAATAACAAGTGGCTCAGAAGAGATGAGCTCCCTTTGATCCTGATCATCATCAGTTGGTTGCTTCTGGACTGGCAAGTGATTAGCCAGTGGCTTGGAGTACTGCGGACGAGAAACACGCCCTTTGACAGGTATGATAAGGGTGTCATTGGGCACTGCTTCTTGGTCTTCTTCAGCGTCAAGAGACAAGACAACCTTCATGAATTCATCCTGGTACATACGAGCATCATTGCAGTATGCTTCGACGCCTTTGAAAGGATAGAGATCAGCAACCTCCTTTTGTACCTCTCCATTGTCATCAACATATTTAAAACATTGATGGAGAGTCGAAGGAACATTGTTATGTTCATGCAGAAATGGTCTTCCCAACAAAGCATTGTAAGAACAACTATGGTTGTCAATGATGTAGAAGGTCACCTTTGTGCGAAGATTGCCTATTTGGAGTTTTAGGCGAATCTTGCCCAGAGGCTCACTCCTTCCCTGATTGAACCCAAGAATGGTGGTGATTGTATTGGAAAGACTATGCACTGGGATTTTCAATGCATCTAACATTGTCTTCGGCATGATACTTAGAGCAGACCATGGAACTATCAGAATACGATCGACTTTCATCGAGTCAACATATCCTGTATAGTATAGAGGACGGGCGTGCCTGTTGTCTTCCATCAGCATGTCATCCTGTGTAAAAGTTATGTTTGGAATTAACTCCAACATACTATGATAATGGAGGCAAGAGACTGGTTCTGCTTTCGACTTCTTCAGAAGGGCTAGACAGGTTTCTGCCTGCATGAGAGCCTCACTCAGAGTTTCTTGAGTCTCTTTGGAGAGGCGCAAGAGCTCGAAGATGGACAGCCGGGCCGGTGTATTGGCTAACTGAGCCAAGATATCAAAGTTGTAAGGCTTTTCAAGTCCGGAAGGAGATGACTTCTTCAAAGGTTTGTCGAAGCGGACTTGTTGTTTGCCTTTGTCAGATACCGTCGGCTTGAGAGGAGTAGACTCTACAACCGGTAAGGATATAGTAGGAATATCTTCAATAGAAGCAGGCTGTACTAGAGCAGGCTCAAAAGAAGAAGCAAGATTCTCTTGAGCTTCAGGGTAATCCTTCAGATAGGCTTTCCCTGATCTGGTGCCCAACAAGATTTTTTCATCAACTATGGGGTCAAAAGACACCATATTGCAAATCTTTATCTTGTCCTTAGAGCGATCTTTCTTCTTGGAGGAAGAGGGAAGTTCGAACTCTGAAGCAAGATCCAGATGAATCCACATAATCTCGCCGTTGTCAAGAGACAAGGGGACGAGACTTTCACTTCGTGGAGGAGGAAGGTTCTCAATCTCAAGAGTAGCTTTGGGGATAGGAATGACACCATGTTGTACCATCTGCGGAGGGAAGTCACCAAATTGAACTGAGACCATATTTGCGGTAACAGTCTTTTCGTCTTGCTGCAGAGTAACAACACCAGCGTTGACCAGCTCTTGGATTTTGCCTTCGAGCACATAACATGCTCGAGTGGGATGCCTAATGAACCTGTGATAAACACCGTACTTAGGATGATCAATTTTATCGACATCATCGGGCTTCTTGGGATCTGGAAGCTGGAGCTTATTGCTTTTGATCAAGCAATCAAAGATGCTCACTGTGTCATTCTCGTCAAAAGAGTACTCTACTTTTGGACGAGGTTCCCTTGGTGGAGGTGCTGAAGGAGTAGAAGCAGACGTAGGTGGTGCTACGTTGACCGCCATAGATTCTTTGTTCTTATTCGTCAAGTTGATATTCAAAGTTTCTTTCCCCTTGCGGTTGTTCTGGCGATTGCTGCCACCTGATGTCTGGTGTTTATTCTGGTCGGAGTTAGACATTTGTACCCCTAGCTGCTTGAATTTGTTAGCGCTAACTTCAGCTGCTTTAGCGTTGACAATGAAAGATGGTCAGTCTTGGAACTGAGTAGATCCCGTCCACATGCTGATGATAGGCAAAAGATTTGCCTTGCAGGTGTCTATGGTGACAGCAGCGGGAGTTCCAGGAGGCATTTTTAAAGCTTCCCTACGGATCCTTTCAATGAAACTCTCAGCAGTTTCATTGTGTCTTTGTTTGATTTTATTGAGGGCTGACATGGTCATGTCGTTGATCCCCTCATAGAATCGTTCCAAGAAGATTTGTTTCAGACCTGAAAAGGAGGTGATACAACCATCGGGCAAGCTTCTGTACCAATCGTATGGTACGCCAGCTAAACAGCCGACGAATACTCTGGTAAGAACAGCGTCATTTGGTTGAAGTTGGACAGTCATAACCTCAAAGTGGTTAATGAACTGACTAGGAGAAGTGCTGCCACCAAACAGCGAGATTGTTAGAATCTTGTACTTCGGAGGAAATGGAACTTCCTTCCATTCAACTGGGTAAGGTTGCTTGATCCCCAACCTCTGCAAGTTGTCCTTCTCTTTGAAGGCCTCGAACTGAGTGCATAGGAGCTTGACAGCTTTATTGGCATCTTCCACTGATGTAGAAGGAGCAGGCTGAGTCACCGTATTAGGGGGAGGAACAGCATAGTAAGCACTACCCCCAGCACCGGACTGACTGGGAGTGGGTTGAATCTGTACAGGAGGTACTTGAGTAGATGCTACCCCCAATCCTACATTGACAGGCACCGATGATGCTACAATTTCAGGATTTATAAGAGGTATGGTTGGTGGTACTGTATGCTGGGACACAATGATAGAATGCATACTGGCAACCAATTCGGCCATAGTTTTCATCTTGTCTTCTAGTGTAGCGATTCGTTGTTCCTGGCTAGCTGAACTGGAAGCATCGAGATCTTCAGTGACAACATAAGCTGTCACTTCTCTAGGTACAGTGGAGGATACTGTCTGTTCTGAACTTTTGCTGTATACATTGTAGTCGGAGAAAGAATCATCTCCTGAATGAGAAAGAGGAAGATGACCGGAAGGATCTTGAAGATTCCTTTGACCGATTGTGTCTCGGCTTCGGGATCGGGTATGTTGGAATACTCCTTCAGAGGATTCTTGGAGTAGATCCAAATACCGCTGGCTTGGCCTACGAGGCTTGCCATGCTTGGAGCACTTCCTACCCCCAGTGTCTCTGGAAGTCATATTGACTGAAGCGTACAGAACTTCGTCTTCATCTTCAGACATAGGTTCGGAGGTTTTAAAGTTCAGACGATCGAAGACAGATCGTCTTGTTGTCTGACAACAACTCTTGATGACCACTTTGTGGTTACAATGGTGTCCAAGTGGTTGCACTGGAGATGTTGAGATGTTGTCCCATTTTTGCTTGAGGTGTTTTCGGAGATCGGGAACAGCAACGGGACGAGAAGAAGTTCGAGAGATGTGTTCTTTAACAATATTCGGCACATGGTTCCGGTTCTTCAAATGTTTTATCCCCTGAGTGTATAGGGAAGTACTCACTTCATTGGCATAGGTGTCCGGATTTTTGATCCTGGAAGTTTGCTTCTGATACTGGTTGATCTTCGGTATTGGCTGTTTGCGTTTCACCGAAGTTGGTCGATTGAGATAAGTTCTTAGATCAGCAAACTCACCCCTAGGGGTTTCAGTCTGAGACACCAGCAATTTTTCATGTCTTGAACGGGAGATTTTGAGAGTTGGGAGATCTTGGAATTCTGCTACCGGAGTAGACAGAATACCTCTCTGATCAGTACACTTCCCTTTGGCAAGGAGGAAAGAAGAACCCTTATTGGAGAGAGTTCTTGTACTGACTGGTGTCGGAGCACGTTCAGATTGATCTTCTACGGTAAAAACCGAGGAAGAGTGAGAAAAGACCAAAGGGCCTTTTTCTGTGTTTTGTGAAGAAGGGTTAGCTAAAGAGCGTTTCCTTCTGTTGTCTTCTAAGTCATGGGACGAGGAAGTTTGAGAAAAGACCAACGGGCCTTTTTCTTTATTTTGGGGAGGAGGAGGAATAGCCAAAAGACTACCCCCAGTGGATTGTGCAGGAGCAACAGGGTGCTTGAGAGGAGTTGAGCTTTTCCCCTTGCTGTAGAAAGAGGAGAGATTAGCCAAAGGGCCATCTCTTTTAGACTGCGCTGGCGCAGTTTGCACATGGGTTGATGGCGCACTGGCAGGTTGCGCATGAGTAACTCTGGAAGAAAGTTTTCTGGCCTCAGTCACAATGGTTTGCGCAGCAGGAGTCTTGTTGCCAGAGTGTTTAGGTTGCACTCTTGTTGCTGGAGTGGTGGATTGTGCAGGCAAAGTGGCAGCCAACTGCGCCAGAGGAATAGGAGTCTTGCACTTTGACAGAGCAACATACGAAGTGGTTTGTGCACTGGAAAGGGAAGCAGTATACTGCGCATGGGCAGTAGCAACAGACTGCGCAGCAGAGACAGCAGTCTTAGGAACGGAGGCAGTAGACTGCACAGCAGGCTGAGCAGAAGCAGTGGACTGTGCAGCAGTCTTGGGGACCCACACTGGCTGAACTTTGCTTGTGGCAGAAGTTGTTGCAGTACGAGGGGTGGTCTTGGAGTTGATCATCGCCTCGTAGGCCGTCTGGTTGACCTTTACAACCAGCGGCTTCTGCGTCTTTCCGATAGACGCAACGTCACATTGAGTTGTCACTTCCTCGTCGGAGGAGAAAGTCATCCCCAGCATAGTCGCCATTTTGTTTGCAAAAACAAAAGTTGATCTTTATTTCAACAAACTTTGTAAAGAAGATTACAAGAATTCTGTGAAAGTACAACTATAGGAATCTGATCTGAATGACGATCGCTTTATCCCTTGGACGATGTGAACTTTGAAGACGATAGCCTCTGAAGATTACAGCAGCACTTTGGCAAGAACTCCTGATCTCGGGTGATGATCTCTGATATATGTGTCTGTATGATTCTCTCTAGGAAGGACTTGAAACTCTATTTATAGAGTTCTGGAAATAACTAACTTTTAGTTATTCTGACTTGCGCAGGTTAGATTGCGCACACTTTGGATTGCGCAGGCAATGAACTGCGCAGGCAATTACTCGATCGTGGACCATCTGTATGTGACACGTGGCATTGTTTGATTGAAATGCGCTTGATCGTGTACAGACGGTTGCCCCATGGTGAGTAATTGATGGCATGAAGGCCACGTGTACATTGTCAGTTATCTTGATGGAGTGCGTGTTTTCCATAAAGAAATTCTCTTTATTTGTTGTGTTTCTAGAAAAATTACAACTGTAGGAATCCGATCTAGAAGACGATCGCTTTATCCCTTGGACTATGCGAAGAAAAAAAGCTCTTAAAATTTTGACAGTAGATATCAATGTATCTGTACAATGAATGAGAAAAAAGAACTCTATTTATAGAGTCAAAACAGTAACTGAAAAGATAACTACCTCACCACTGGTGCATTTGAAAAGTCACGCAGACTCTAAATATACGCAGGGTCAGTGAGTAGTTACTGGACGTGGCCCGTAACTGTTGGACACATGGCATTAGTGCATAGGTCGTGTGCAAGTTACTGGGCACGCGAAAGAGAGATCGGTGGCATGGCTACCACGTACTCTAGTTGAAATGAAATCCACGCTGTCTTGCTGAAGGCAAAAATCCATACAGTTTCGTTGACGCAGACTCGTTGAAGGCGAAATCCATGCAAGCTTTGAAGAAGAATACTTCAGAATTCACGCAGGCTTTGAGAAGAATAACTCAAAAATCCACACAAACTTGAGGAAGGAGAAGGTTCAGAATCCACGCAAACCGCCAGCTGTCTTGATTTGGCACGCTTCGTCTGACACAAAATCTCTGATATTGATTATATTGTCAGCCGTATTAAATGAAGATAAGACCCAAAGTCACGCCAACTTGGTGAAGAGTGAGTCTTGCTAAGGAAGATTTTGAAAATCACGCAAAAGACGGCGATGATCTCTCGAGTTTTGTGCATACGTGGCATACGAGGAGACGTTTTTCGACTGCTGTGTTGTCAGTTATTATGATTCTGACGTATGGCTGAGCTGTCTCTGCGTGATTTCTAAAGGAGATGGACAGGCAGAACTTAGCGTATCTTTTGTGCTGCTTCTCGGATCACTCTGCGTGACTTGTTCTGATCAACTCAGCGTGACTTCATTTTTGAGGCCTACAAAACCCCCTTCAAAGTTTTCAAAAAAATGATAAAATATTTTCGAAATACTTTGAAAATAAAGATGATGAAAATGAGTTAAAGTCACGCTGAGATGGCTCCAAAATTTTTCGGAAGTCGAAAAGACTTCGAAGTTCTTTGAAAACATCCAAATGAACTTATTAAATGTCATAATGACTCTTCGTTCTTCGAGACTGATTGCGTCCAATTTATGGTGGAATATGAACTGTCGACGAGATCTGTTATATAAACAGGAAGAGATTCTCAGCTTTGACATTCATCTCTCGAAAATATGACCCCAAAGGAAGCAGCCGAAGAGGAAGCACGCAAGTTGGGCTTTTGTTCCCATGGTGACCCCACTTTTGGGGGCAAAGAACCCGAACCTGTCGTCATCAAGCTCAAGGACGACTCCACGCAGTTAGCCAAGAATCTCTTGAGCTACTTTGGATTGGATGGCTCGTCTTCTTCTGATGGGCGGAGCCTTATGGAGAAGCGTGAAATGCTCAAGACTCTATTGCATCGCCTGGGAGTTAAGAGCGTAGAGGAGTTAGGCATCAAACTTAGCCGCTCTGGAAAATAGGGCGTAACTTTCTACGCTTTTGTTGCACTTTTTTATCTTTTTGTAAGGCCATCAGTGCCTGTTTAAAGAATGAAGTACAACTTTTGTGTTTGATCTGCGTGCCTGAAGAATATTAATTAGCACTCTTTGACTGTTTCCAATGTTGTACGGTCTCCCGAAGTACACGTGACACTCATTCCATAATTTACGAGCGCTATTTATGCGGATCTTTTCCAAGAATAGACCTGCACTTGACCCTTTAAATAGATGGATGAACTCCACGCAAACTCATCTTCCCATTCTTCTTCCTCTCTTCTGAGAATGAATTTTCTATGAGAAGAAAATAGGAAAGCCATGTTGTCTGATGTCAAATCTCTGTGCACGCTACCAGACATGGATCTGTCAATCCTTAGCAGCAAACTCAGCGGTAAGTTCAATATACACGCATCGAATTTTTTTGTTTGCTAAGGACAAATTCATCTTCCTGAAATGAACAGAATGCATCTGTCTTTGCTTGGCCAGTTTCTGTTGACTGATTTTTCTTTACTGTTTCTTGCAGAATTTTGGCTGAAAACCTTCTTCAGAACTGGCATTGGTGATGTGGATGCTGTGGACAATGTTCTTCTGACACCCACATTAGGGAGCTCATACGCTTTTGACGCGTAAATTAGACAACTCAGAACTCTTCGTGAGATAGAAGGGTCTTCCTTAGATGGTAGGAAGAGCCTTTATACACGAGAGTTGGATGGTGGAGTTAACTCTACTGCCGAGAAATCGGGTAGTAGAGTTCCTTTCAAGGCAGAACCAGGAATTGTATCCCAAGGTTTGGATACATTCCTGTCTTCCTTGAGAGGTTACCCCCATCCACCAGTTGTATTGGCAGCAACACGTTTTCGTGTTGCCCTACTCTGTGGTTCTTCTCTCGTCTGAGAGATAAGACCAAAGTTTGATTCCTGCTGGACACCCAGGAATTGCCACAAACAACGAGATTGCCAGAGAAGATCCAAGAAGAAATAGATCTCAGTTGTACATAGAATGAAAATCCAAGATTTGTAATAGATTTCCATTATGATTTGTAGGAAAGTCTAAGAAAATGTAATAGACTTTTTGTGGTGAAATGGGAATGGAAATGACACTTCTTCTATGCTTCAATGATTTGTATTTGTGGATGAATTGTGGACATGATAGATAATAAAATCATCTTTTCTGTTTTTAGAGTATATGATATTATCAGAGGTATTATGGACATGATAATATATAGGAACTCGAAAGAAAATAGATTGATTTCTATGCAGAGGTCAAAACATGACAAATGAGTAAGCAGATTCGGAATTGATTCAGAGGTTATGAAAACATAATAAATAACGAATCCCCACTTAATGAACTGATAGAAGATTATGAATGGATGAACCGTTAAGAAACGATGAACAGATGAATTATCGAGTGAATGTAATAAATGAACGGACGAACCGTCAAGTAATAATGAACATGTGAAACGTCGGATGAATGTGAGAAATGAATGGATGAACTGAATATCGGAAAAGAATACGTCCCTTCGATCCTTGTAACCATATGCCTATAAATAGAGCATATATTTGAATAGAAGGATCGCATTTTATCCACAATGTCTTTTGAAGAGAACATAAAGAAGGCTGAAGTCGCCCTTGAAGCTACTGAAGGTGTTAAAGAACATCCACCTCCGCAGAAGAAGGAAATGGGCGAAAGCTCGTCTACTCCCAAGCCGCCAAAAGATATCCTGGACTTCCTGGTCGAACCAGGAGAAACCGAAGAAGAAGAAGCAATGAGGCTGGCTGCCTGTCAATTCTTGGTGCGGTCAGGAAAAGATGTATTCAATTCTTTTGCTGATTATGTATGTGGTCCTCGTCCCAAATATGAAAGGGATCACAGTGATCTTCCATGGTGATGTACTTTTTTTTTTCTTGAGGGATTTGTCTCAAATAAACTCCGTTTAAGGAAACTTTGTTTACGATATATCCTTCCCACTAAATATCACTTTCATAAATATGATATTGAGATAGAAAATTCAGAGGTAATGTGGACATGATTTTCTGGATATCAAATTTGTTGAGAAAACGATACAAAGTAGAATACCTATCTCCACTGGGGATAATAGATATCAGAATGATTCTTCGGAAAGAACAATAAAACAGCTGGAGAGTGATGGGAGGACAATCTTGATAGAAATATCAGACGTAGTACTTCTTCAAGAATTTGCCGTTGATGGGCATCATAGTGGCTTTACCATCTAGAGTAGTGAGTTGATAAGCCCCATTAGAAAAGATCTTATTGACAATGAATGGACCTTCCTATTTTGCATCAAACTTGCCCTTACTCATGTGTGTCATAGTCATCGGACGTCTGACAGTAAGCACAAGTTCTCCTTTCTGAAATGTTCGAATTCTGACTTTCTTGTTAAAAGCCTTTGAAATTCTAGCTTGATAGAATTCAATATTCTGTTGAGCAGATAACCGTTTTTCATCCAGAGCCTCCAATTCTTGAAGTCGAAGACGATTATTATTTTCAGCAGTGAGTTCATTAGCGATTGCTATCCTTAAAGAAGGAATTTGAATCTCTAATTGGAGAACAGCCTCAGATCCGTACACCAGAGAGAAAGGTGTACACTTAGTAGCATTACGGACTGTAGTACGATAAGCCCACAAGCATTCCCCGAGCTTGTCACTCCAATTACGTTTGTTAGTGGAGACAAACTTCTTTAGGAGTTTGATGATAGTCTTGTTGAAAGCTTCTGCCAATCCGTTAGCTGCTGGATTATATGCGGTAGAAGCAACATTATTGATCTGGTGATCGTCACAGAATCGAGTAAATTTTTGGCTGACGAACTGTGGTCCGTTATCATGAACAATGCGTCGAGGAACACCAAATCTGTAAATGACGTGGTGCTTAATAAAGCTGATGACATTAGACGTCTTAACTTCAGATAAAGGAATAGCTTCGGCCCATTTGGAGAAGTAATCGGTTATTGCGAGAATGAACCGATGACCTTTAGATGATGGTGGATTGATCGGGCCGACAATGTCCATGCCCCAAGCTTCGAAGGGCCATGATGCTGTCGTCGGATGTAGAAATTCTGAAGGTTGATGTATAAAATTCGCATGGATTTGGCAAGATTTGCATTTCCTTGCATATTCAATGGCATCTGATACCATAGTTGGCCAATAATAACCCATCCGTCGAATACGGTCTTGAAGTTTTGGCCCAGGTTGATGCGCTCCACAAATTCCATCATGTGCTTCACGAATAACTTGTTGGGATATTTTCTGGAATTGAGTGAGCAGCCAGAAAATCAGCTAAAGCTTGTCCCTTGACTGATTTCTGAGGAATATAGTGCATATCATACTTAGCAAGTAGGATTCCCCAGTTAGCCAATCGAGAATTCAAAACACTGGGTTTCTTCATCATGATCCGTATAGGATTGATCCTGGAGATGACATGAATAGTCTGGCCAATGATATAATGACGTGTCTTTTGGACAGCAAACATCAAGGCTAGACATTCTTTTTCAACCGGTGAATATCGAGGTTCAGCTCCGGTTATAGTGCGGCTGAGATAATAAATGGCTTGTTCATGGCCATTTTGATTCTTTTGAGCGAGTAATGCACCCAATGAATGACTTATTGCTCGAGTATAGAGGAGGAACGGTATTCCTGAGACGGGAGGTACCAATACTGGAGGACTCATTAGATATTGTTTTATATCATCCAGACAAAAGAGACACCTTTCTTCATAAGTTTGTTGAATGGTCTGCAGCGTCCTGATAAATTAGAGATAAATCTCCTGATATAAGCGATTCTTCCTTGAAATCCTCGTAGCTCTTTTAAGGTGCGTGGAGGATGCATCTCTTGGATGGCTTTGATCTTCTCGGGATCCACGTGTATACCTTTAGAGGTAATGACGAAGCCGAGAAATTTACCACTAGAGACGCCTAAGAAGGACTTAGTAGGGTTCATCTTTAATTGATGCTTACGCATTAGATCAAATATAGTCTTCAAATCTTGGATATGATCCTCCTTTTGTCGACTTTTGACTGCAATATCATCAACATAGCATTCGACTATTTTTCGCAAATGTTCACGGAATATAGTGCTCATAGCTCGTTGATAAGTTGCTCCTGCATTCTTGAGACCGAATGGCATAACTGTATAACAGTATGTACCAATCGACGTTCTGAAAGAAGTGTGCTTCTCGTCTTATGGGAACATTTTGATCTGATTGTACCCAGAATACCCGTCCATGAATGACATTCGTTCAAATCCACAAGTATTATCAACCATGACATCAGTGATTGGTAGAGGGAATTCGTCTTTAGGACACGCCGCATTGAGATCGCGGAAGTCTATGCATACTCTGATCTTGCCAGTCTTTTTAAGAACAGGAACAATATTAGCCACCCAATCGGGATGTTGTTCCTCTCTAATAAACCCAGAGGTAATGAGTTTATTGACTTCAGCTTCAATTGCATCCATGATGTCTGGACGAAATCGTTGCTGTTGTTGTTTGATCGCTTTAGCATTCGGCAAGATATTGAGCTTGTGAGTTGCAATTTGAGGATCGAGCCCTGGCATATCTTCATAACTCCAAGCAAAGACATCGATATAATCACGAATGAGTTTGATCATGTCTTTCTTATCAGTTTCTGAAAGACTTTCACTGATGAATATTGGTTTGGGAGATCCTTCTTCGCCAACATCTATTTGAACAAGTTTATCTTCAGTCGGAGGTTCTTTTTGCTCGAAACGAAACTCCCATTGATTATCTAATCTTTAGGCCCATTGTTCTGATTCAAGTGAGATTTCAAACTCTTCTTCGTCTTCATCACTTTCTTCAGAATGGTCAATGGAAACCATGTTAGAAGACAGAAGGTTGTAATAGAAGTCACCGATACTCGTATCGGAATCCCAAGAAGTGGTACTAGAAGAATCAGATCTCTTATCTTCGTCAGACTCAAGATCTTCATAGATAATGTTGATGAAAGGAGTAGGAGCAGTATAACCCAATCCGCATTTCGTCCTTCCATATTTCGAAGGAGGAATCTGGACAGGCATTTTTCTTCCTTTTCCATTATTAAGGCCAGTCCTGAAGTCATAGCCCATATTTTTGATGATGTCTCTAGATTGCTGACTATAACGACGTAGTTGTAATCTTCCAGTACCATCATTTTTGTCATCATCTTCAAGATCAGAAGGATTTTGAGGCCCTTTGTAGAAGAATATTGGAATGTCTCCTGGCTTTCTGTTGGGAACTAGAAAGTATGAAGATTGTACAGGTTCTAGAGATACATCTGTATGAACAGTCTGTACAACTCCTATGGTTATTGTGTTCAAGTCATCTAACAGATGTAAATAACTATGAACATAATTACACACATCAACGTACTGTAAAGGTGGAGACTTTTTATTAAATATAAAAGCAGCAATATTTACATATGGAGAAGGCTGAGCCTTAGAGATTTTAGCCAAGTCAATGACTAAAGGGGGAGAAGAAGAAGAAGCTTTGTTTCGATTAAGATCGATAACAAATGGCTCAGAAGAGGTGAGCTCCCTTGAAGTTTGAGTAGGAAGAGTAGTCCACCCTCCAACTGGAATTAGCAGAGTATCTTGTGAAGGTACAAGAACTGTAGTACGCCCACTGACAGGAATGATCAGTGTATTCTGAGTAGATGACTGAGGTAACGGAGAGATCCGTCCACTCACTGGAATGATGAAAGAATCTTCTCCAGAGGGTTTAGGAGATTGTTGCTGAGTAGTTCGACATTTAACAGGGATTATTAAAGTCTCACTTTGTGCATCTTCTTTCTCCATAGCTTGTATGATCCTTGTATACTCTTCTTTGTACATTCGGGAATCATTGAAATAAGCTTCAACCCCATAGAAGGGATTTATATCAGCAACTTCTTTTTGTACTCTTCCATTGCTATCAATGTATTTAAAACATTGATGAAGAGTAGAGGGCACCACATTATTTTCATGAAGAAAGGGCCTCCCCAGAAGAAGATTATAGGATCCCGCGATCTCGATCACATAGAAAGTGACTTTAGATCTGAAATCGCCTATCTGAAGCTTCAGATGAATCTTTCCCAAAGGCTCACTTCGGCTTTGATTGAATCCCAAGATAGTAGTAACCGTCTTGGAGAGCTTGTGAAGAGGGATTTTTAGTTCATCCAATAAACTCTTTGGCATTATGCTTATAGCAGACCCTGGGTCAATGAGGATACGATCTATCTTCATCGTATCAATATAACCAGTGTAGTAGAGAGGTCGATCATGTCGATTATCCTCCAGTAACATGTCGTCTTGTGTAAAGGTGATATTTGGGATAATCTCCAGTACACTATTGCAATGTAAGCAAGTGGCAGGTTCCGCATCCGGCTTCTTCAATTGTGCAAGACAAGAGTCAGCTTGTAGAAGTGCTTCACTTAACGTCTCCCGAGTCTCCTTGGAAAGACGTAGAAGTTCAAAAAGGGACATTCTAGCGGGAGTATTAGCAAGCTGAGCCAAAATGTCGAAGTTGTAAGGCTTCTGAAGTCCAAGAGGAGAAGACTTCTTGATTGGCTTATCAAACCGAGCCTGTTTTTTGCCTTTCTCCAGAGCCGTAGGCTTGGGAGGAACAGGTTCAGTAGATGGTTCTTCTTCGGGAGGAATATTAGGAGCATCTTTAGCATCCGAAGAGATATCAGTAGGATCTTCAGGATTTTTAGAATAATCCTTTAGGTAAGGTTTTCCCGTTCGAGTAGCACTAACAAGTGCTTCTTCTTTGTCTTTTGGCTCTGTGTCAGAGGTAGACCCAAGAGAAGTCATATGACATGACTTGATCTTTCCAGCCTTCTTGGATTTTTGAGAAGAAATCTTTTGAGGAGAAGGCGATTCAAAATCTGCCACTAGATCAGGATGGATCCACATGATTTCCCCTGTTTCCAAAGTGATTGGCACTAATCCTTCAGACTGTAGAGGAGGAATATTCACTATGTCAAGAGTTGCCTTGGAAATAGGAACAATCCCACTTTCAAGGAGTTGAGGTGGGAAATTTCCAAATTGCATAGAGACGACGTTGGAGGTGACGGTCTTCCCTTTTGGAGTAAGAGAGATAGCTCCAGATTTAATCATTTCTTGGATCTTTCCTTTCAATACATAATATGTACGAATTGTATGACCCAGCATTCTGTGATATGGACAGTATTTAGGATGATCTGTCTTACCAGCTTTATCAGGTTTCTTGATCTCTGGTAATTGTATTTTATTACCTTTCAGCAGACATTCAAAGATACCAAGGACATCGTCGTCATCAAAAGAATATTCTTCTCTGGGACGAGGTGTTCTTGATTGTTGAGTTGTAGAGGCAGGAGTTTGAACATTTGATGCATCTTTGCTCTGAAGATTAACTTCAAGAGTTTCTTTTCCTTTGCGAGCATTATTTTTATTGTTAGCACCTTGTCTTGTTTCTTTAGGAGTCATCTGCACTCCTAAACCTTTGAAGGTTTCAGCACTGATTTCTGCAGCTTTAGCACTGACTATGAAGGAAGGCCAATCTTGAAATTGAGTGGACCCTGTCCACATACTGATGATTGGCAACAAGTTTGATTTGTACGTGTCAATGGTGACAGCATCAGGAGTTCCAAGAGGCATCTTCAGAGCTTCTCTTCGAAACCGTTCAATGTATTCCTCTGTAGATTCATTATTTTTCTGCTTGATTCTAATAAGAGCAGACATAGTCATGTCATTAAGCCCTTCATATAACCTTTCAAGAAACATCTGTTTGAAACCAGCAAATGAGGTAATACTCCCATCTGGGAGACTTCTATACCATTCATAAGCCGTTCCCTTGAGACATCCAATAAATACCCGAGTAAGGAGGGCATCACTTGGTTGTAGTTGATCAGTCATCACTTCAAAGTGATTGATAAACTGACTTGGAGAAGTGGTTCCATCATAGAATGACATAGTAGGAGGCTTGTATTTAGGAGGATATGATACTTGCTTCCATTCTATCGGATAAGGCTGCTTGATGCCTAACCTTTGTAAACCATCCTTCTGTTTGAATGCCTCGAATTGAGTTTTAAGATTTTTCAATTCTTCAGAGACAACTCCCGAAGATTGTGGAGTTGTGGCTTGTAGAGAATAGTTAGGAGGAGGAACAGCATTGTAAGCACTACCCCCAGCTCCAGAGAGACTAGGATTTGGTTGAGCAGGTCCAGGAGTACTGGATTGTACTGCTGGAGGAACTTGTACTGGACTTATATCAGTATCAACTGGTATGGCATCTGATACAGTCTATCGATTTTGTAACTGAGCTGTCATGAGTTCATACATTGACTTTATTGTGTCAGTCATAGACTTCATTTGCTGTTCCAAAGAAGCAATTCTTTGATCTTGAGGAGTCAGGGAAGAAGAAGGTTCATCAGTATTCCCATCAACCATGTAAGTCGTGACTGTATGAGGGATTATTGATAAACTAGTAGATGTTGTATGCTCTGAATCATTGCTTCGTGTATCAAAGTCAACTATAGGAGAATTACCCCCAGTAGGAAGAGGTGGGAAGTTAGATTCTCCAAGAAATTCAGAATCAATTTCAGGGATCAAATTTCTTTGACTAGAAGCCAGGACTCTTGCTCTGGTGTTTCTATATACTCCATCTGGGCTATCAACTCTACCCCCGGTGTCCCGAGAAGTCATGTTGACAGAGGCAAACAAAGGCTCATCTTCATCAGGCATAGGTTCATACTGAATCCTATTAAAGACAGACTGTCATTTATTTTGACATCTGCATTGCATTGTGACTCTTGGCTGAAAGTCACATTCATGATCACCATGGTCTTGAACTGTTGATTCACATCTGCACTGAATTATGACTCTTGGATAGAAGTCACATTCAGCATGTTCCTTTGATATAGAATTACTCCTTCTCTTCTATTGAAGATATTCCCGTAAATCTGTTTGTGAAGATTGAGGAATATACTTCCTGTTCTTGGGTCTTGATGGCTCTTGATTATACAAAGAGTGATTAATGTGAGCCACATAATTTCTTGCATACTCTGTATCTGGATCTTTTATCATCATATCCAATTGGTATGGTTTCTTAACACCAGAAGTGCTGAGTTTTGTTCTTAAATCAGTGGAAGGTAACATATTAATTTTGGAAACATGGAGTTTTCCTTCCATTGATCTGGATATTTACAGAGAAGGAAGAGTTAAACCACTCCCTTGATTAGGAGTTGGTAACAGACCCTCTTTAATGGACAGATTCTGTGCCCAATTTGAAGAAATCAAAGAAGAAGACATTAAGGAATGTTTCTTCTTAGACTCATTTAGATGTTGAGACATAGAATGTCCAGAAGGACGAGTAGTCAAAAGACCATCTCCTTTCCTTTGACTAATAAAAGTATCAGTCAAAGCTGTTCCTGGAGTAAAAACTACAGGAGCAGAAGAAACAACTAAAGAGTTATTCTTTTTCGAAGGGACTTTGTGTGGAAGACCACCCCCAGTTCTAGTAGAACTCGATGAAGAAGAAGAGATAACTAAGGAGTTATTCTTCTCTGATGAAATACACGCTGAAACAGACTTGGTTAAAGAACCAGAGCTGTTAGCGTGACTTTTGATTTTAGAATTACACGCTGGAACAGATTTGGCTAAGGAGCCAGTACTGTCAGCGTGACTTTTGAATGTGGGATTGCACACTGGAATAGATTTGGCTAAGGAGCCAGTACTATCAGCGTGACTTTTAGAGTTGAATTTGTACACTGGAACAGATTTGGCTAAGGAGCCAGTACTGTCAACGTGACTTTTAGAGTTGAATTTGCACACTGGAACAGATTCGGCTAAGGAGCCAGTACTGTCAGCGTGACTTTTAGAATTGAATTTGCACGCTGGAACAGATTCGGCTAAGGAGCCAGTACTGTCAACGTGACTTTTAGTTACTGTCATCTTCGAGCGCACAAGAGTGTGCGTGCTTGCAGTGGAGTTCTTGCCAGTGTTAGGAGTAGACACTGTGGCAGAGACTTTACCATTGACAGCCAACTGATTCTTAGGGACATAGACAGAGTGTCCCTTCGACTTGGCAGTGATGATGGAGGCTGGAATGGGCTTGCCACCCTTAGCCCGCTGTATTTCTTCATAGGCGAGTTGATCGAATTTGATCGTCATCACCTTCTTCGTCGAGCCGATTGACGAAGTGTCGCATTGAGTTGTTACCATCTCAGAAGAGGAGATGGTTTTCCCCAGCAGAGTCGCCAATTTGTTTTCCATAAAGAAATTCTCTTTATTTGTTGTGTTTCTGGGAAAATTACAACTGTAGGAATCCGATCTAGAAGACGATCGCTTTATCCCTTGGACTATGCGAAGAAGAAAAGCTCTCAAAATTTTGACAGTAGATATCAATGTATCTGTACAATGAATGAGAAAAAAGAACTCTATTTATAGAGTCAAAACAGTAACTGAAAAGATAACTACCTCACCACTGGTGCATTTAAAAAGTCACGCAGACTCTAAATACACGCAGGGTTAGTGAGTAGTTACTGGACGTGGCCCGTAACTGTTGGACACATGGCATTAGTGCATGGGTCGTGTGCAAGTTACTGGGCATGCGAGAGAGAGATCGGTGGCATGGCTGCTACGTACTCTAGTTGAAATGAAATCCACGCTGTCTTGCTGAAGGCAAAAATCTATACAGTTTCGTTGACGCAGACTCGTTGAAGGCGAAATCCACGCAAGCTTTGAAGAAGAATACTTCAGAATTCACGCAGGCTTTGAGAAGAATAACTCAAAAATCTACGCAAACTTGAGGAAGGAGAAGGTTCAGAATCAACGCAAACCGCCAGCTGTCTTGATTTGGCACGCTTCGTCTGACACAAAATCTCTGACATTGATTATATTGTCAGCCGCATTAAATGAAGATAAGACCCAAAGTCACGCCAACTTGGTGAAGAGTGAGTCTTGCTAAGGAAGATTTCGAAAATCACGCAAAAGACGGCGATGATCTCTCGAGTTTTGTGCATACGTGGCATACGAGGAGACGTTTCTCGACTGCTGTGTTGTCAGTTATTATGATTCTGACGTATGGCTGAGCTGTCTCTACGTGATTTCTAAAGGAGATGGACAGGCAGAACTTAGCATATCTTTTGTGCTGCTTCTCGGATCACTCTGCGTGACTTGTTCTGATCAACTCAGCGTGACTTCATTTTTGAGGCCTACAGTACGCCACCTGAATTGCGCTGGCTCCAGATTGCGCTGGGTTGGATTGTGCTGCAGAGAGTCTGACAGATTGCGCTGCATGTACAGCTATCCTTGAGCACTGTGCTACACGATAAACGAACAGTTTCCTCGTTCTTCGTGCTGTCAGTTGTCAGAAGATCCGATTCTCTGTCAGGTAATGATGACGAGGCCACGTCAGCTTGCGCACTTAGATGAGTGCACAGTTCAGCCTGCGCAATCGAGTTGGTGCGCAATCTATCATCTGCGCAGTTCACTTGAAGGATGCATAATTTAATTTTTATGACTTCTTTGATGGGTGCAACTTGATTTTTTAGGACCTACAATAGTGTGTCGTTCCTAGGGCACGTTGTCTCGGCAGAAGGCGTTGCCGTTGACCCAAAGAAGATTGTGGCAGTTATAGACTGGAAACAGCCTGCATCAGCTAGCGAGATACGAAGTTTCTTTGGTTTAGCTGGGTACTACCGTAGGTTTGTGAAAAACTTTTCAAGAATCGCTTCGCCTTTGACTCGCCTCACTTAGAAGGGAGTCATGTTTAAGTGGACCGACGACTGTGACAGTAGTTTTCAGGAACTCAAGTAGCGGCTCGTCACGGCTCCAATTTTAGCACTTGCAGAAGGCTCTGAGGGATTTCAGATCTACAGTGACGCATCGAGACTTGGTTTGGGATGTGTTCTCATGCAATATGGGAAGATAATATCATATACGTCGAGACAACTCAAACAGCATGAGAAGAATTTCCTAACTCATGACTTAGAACTGGCGGCGATTGTATTCGCGTTGAAATTATGGTGACACTATCTCTATGGTTTGTCCTATGAGATCTTAACGGATCACCAAAGCTTGAAGTACATATTTATGCAGAAGAAATTGAATTTGAGGCAGCGGCGTTGGTTAGAATTGATCAAGGACTATGACTTGACAATTTTCTATACGCAGGGTAAAGGGAACGTGGTAGCTGATGCATTAAGTCAAAAATTCGTTGGGTCACTTGCAATGGCAAAGGAGGTAATACGGGATCTTGAAGAGATGGGCGAATTCAGAATTCGTCCACAAAATGTACAGTTGGCTCAGTTACAGCTTGAGTCGAGCCTCCAGGGAAGGATTAAGATTGCTAAGAAGGACGACCCATTTCTGCAGACGATACGCGAGTTGATTCTTGCAGGAAAGGCGTCGGACTTTACAATTGAAGATGACACTATTCGTATCAAGGGAAGATTGTGCGTTCCTAAGGATGTTGAGCTCAGAAAGGAAATACTGACCGAAGCTCATTTTGCGAAGTATTCCTTGCATCCGGGAAGCACTTAAATGTACAAGGATTTGCACACAACATTTTGGTAGCATGGTATTATTTGCCATCAAAAATCAAAGACAGGTATTACAGAACATTGAAATTGATTACAAACTTGCTTGTACAAAGGAAAGCCTAGAAAGAAATCCTAGGAAACAATCTAAGTACAATTGTTTAGTT
Organism: Iris pallida; assembly: GCA_029216955.1. NCBI lineage: Eukaryota > Viridiplantae > Streptophyta > Magnoliopsida > Asparagales > Iridaceae > Iris > Iris pallida. Next base: position 1,590 of record JANAVB010043170.1, on the reverse strand, counting down.
TAGATTCTGGGGGTGACGGTGGAGGCTCGGGAAAGTGCTATCAACTCTGCCTTACTCCGTGGACTATCTGATGCTGTCTCTAGCTCGTGAAGAAATTGCTTTTCTTTTGAAGGTTGCCAGCCTTTTGCAGGGGTGTAGCACCCTGCTATTTATAATAGGATGTACTTTGAGCCGCATAGACGGCTTGCGGCCACGTGGCTGATTAGCACACGAAGACTCGCTCTTTGGCTGCCATCTGTCGATTTGTTGGGATTTTGTTGCAGCAAATCTGGGTAGTTAAGGACTTGGTCAGATTGCCACGTATCCTGTTGCGTATAGTTTTCTCAGTCTTCAATCATGTGTGGTCGCATGAGACTCATGCGGCTTGGATCATAGTTGCTCTTGGCTGCATAAAGTTTGAAGACTTTTGGGGCCGCATAAGTCTGTGCCGCATAAGGTTCATGCAGCTTAGATGACACTCTTCTGGCCGTATGGAGGCATACGAACCCTGCTTTTGGGCGATGTTTCACGTCTTATCTTTCTTGTCGAAGTGTCAGAACTATCATATTTTGCCAGGACTTGTCAGCTTTATCATTGGAACTGCACCTCTTGGCCTCATATCTTCCTTCTACAGTTGTTTGTCGACGGGCCGCATATGTCTTCTAACAGTCATGCAACTTTCCTTCAAGCAGACTTGTTTGGCCCAAAGTACCGATGCGGCAATTTGTAATCCGTATGAACCCTATATTTTTTATGCTTCTACAAGACCCCATTCAAAGTTTTCAAATTACAAATTTAGAATAATTTGAATAAGAAGCATGAAAATATGTCAAGCCATAGGGAGTCTTCAAGTTGCAGAAAGTTTTTCGAACTGCAGGGAGATCTTGAGTCGTAGGAAGATCCTGAGTAGCAGAACAAATCTTGAGTCGTAGGGACACTTCGGGCTGCAGAGAGCCTTCCAGCTGTCACTGATGCATTTAATGTTCTTGATTCGATTTAGGATTTGGGTTCTCTTTTTTTGAGATAAAGTTGACGGTTACTAGGGATAAAATCTCCAAGCATCATCATTATCTGTAATGATCTCGAGAATCGAAGCGGCACCTTTTCTGGAAACTCTATAAATAGGAGTGATTTTGAAGAGAAAAATTTTCTCGTTTACCTTCTTCTCTTTCATCATCGTCTTCTTGTCTTCAATGGCTCCCAAAGCTTCCAAGTCGACTGCGGCCAAAGGAAAGGGGCTTGCTTCTCCATCGAGAGCGGCGGACTCTTTTTCCACTCACTTCGACGTGCACCCTCCCATCAAAGGTAAGGATAATGGGAAGACGATGGCCATGTCGTATGTTTTTTTGCGCATGCCCGTACTATATCACTTTTTGTGCAATAAGCTTGGTCGATGCGTGCCCTATCTCAGTTGAACCACATGTGTTATGTATGATAGGGCCGTATAAGCTGAGTCGCATAAGTGCTGCATAAATGACCCAGGACTGATCTGCATAAATACTGCATAGTTGTGCAGCGTAAGTGTCTCCTGATTGAGCCGCATGGGTGTTTCATATCTCGAGCCGCAGGAGCAATTTGAGTCCAAGCCGTATAAGTACCTCATTACTGAGT
>JANAVB010043169.1:82500-216304 GCA_029216955.1 Iris pallida | reverse complement strand
AGAAATCTGAGAACCCATGTAAAATCTAGACACACACACACATGCACATGTATTTCCTATCACTCTATATGTATTATATGTATAAACTATATTCTTGTGTAATATATATTTATATATGTATGCTACTTATATTATTTAATATATATATATATATATAGATATATATATATATATATATAGATATATATATTAATGATGTGGTATATATATATGTGTATGTTGTTTATATAATTTAGTGTATATAAAATATGTGTGATATAGACTATATATGGCATATAGCCTATGTAGATTCCTATGTGATAGCCTATGTGTATGACATGTATACACATGTGGATTGGTGTGTTGGTAGATTGGTATGGCCTTGTGATGGTGTGTGCTTGCTAGAATAGGCTGGCTAGGCTTAGTGAGACTTGTTTGGGTTAGGCTTGACCTAGTTTGACTAGTGTAGTTGACTAGAGTTGACCAAAGGTTGACTTTAGCCTAGATTGACCCCAAACATCATGTAGATGCATTGTAGCAGTCTATTTTACTATTCTGGACATGTAGTGACTTGTACTGTTCTATAGGAGCCAGACACCACTCCTCGGACAGTATATTCTCTTCAGATATTCAAGATACAAGGCGAGTACATTCTCTGATCATTTTATATCTTGTTTAGGATTATATTCCTGCTTTAGATTACTTTACTTGAATGCTGACACGTTGGTAACACGGATTAGTACTATATGGATCCCTTCATGAGATGTTATCCCTCTCGAGAGCATCAGATACTCATGTCTCGTGTGTTTCACTTAAATCATGTATCTCATGCTTCTATTATCATGAATCTATCATGAATCTGCTTTTGATTCATGTACTCTCATGAATCACAGAGCCTTCATGAATCTATTCATGAATCACTCTTTATGAGCCAGTAGCGTAGTCATGAATCTAAATATAACTTGATTGGATCCTTGTGTATTGATTGGGGATGGGGGAGTAGAACTAAACATGTTAATAATTCCAAAGTAGTATAGTCATGAATCACCTCTTTAGTATAGTCATGAATCACATCCAGCTCTTCACATGTTTATCTTGTACTCTGAATCACTAGTCAATGATTAGTTCTCTATATGTATTATAGATATTTACTTACAGTCTCTCTTTTTTATCATGTTCATCTTTCACTTTCATGTATCTTACTCTCTAGCATGTTTATATTTCCTAACCTGTTATGATTTGCATGAGATGTATTGTGCTCGCTCCTGTCCTGACTGGACCTGTTGAAAATATTATAGAGAATGAGGATGAGGCACTCTGTACCACATATTATGGGACTACCCTAGAGGACTGTTGTGACCTGGATCAGCAGCAGGACCCCTTAGCAGTGGATGACACACTATTAGTTTAGAGTAGTTTCAGTTGTACTTATTTACACTCTATGGATTACTGTATTTGAGATTTGGGATGTTTTCTGGATTTGTGATATCTTAGACAATTAGACTTCTATCTGTTTGTATCTCTGTATGGATTCGTTTCATATCTATCTATCTTATCGTTTTCTGCCTTAGATGTGATTGAGACTGTATTCTGTTATGTCACCTCTATTTGGCGTGTATATACTGTACAGGTACCTTATATTGTTAGATGATTGACTTAGGACAGCGTTTTACCGCCGACACTGCGGCGTAGGCTGGACGTACCCACTTCTCGTACCCTTATTCTAGGGTACGGGTCGTGACAATATCAACGATTAATAGGTAATTTGATGTGTCTGGGACATACAATATCAGACTTGGCGTACGTTCTTAGAGTTGTGAGTCAAATCATGCATGGTCCAAAAGAGCAAAACATGAATGATGTGATGAGGATATTAAGGTGCCTAAAAATGAGTCCTTCAATGGGAATATTGTTAAAGAAGAAGAATTACCTCAGAGTTAAAAGGTATACAGACACAGATTGTGCAGGAGCAATAAATGAGAGACAAACTACATTTGGTTATTTTTATTTATAGGAGGTAATTTAGTTACATGGAGGAGCAAGAAGCAAAATGTAGTTTCTCTATCTAGCGTTGAGAAAGAATACCGTGGAATGGCTTTAGGTATTTGTGAAATATTATGTATTCAAAATCTATTGGATGATTTGGGTTATAGAAATTTTTAGCCAATAAAGTTGTTCTGTGACAACCAAGTTGCCCATGATATTGCACGTAACACAGTTCAACATGATAGAACAAAGCATGTGGAAGTTGATCGGGTCTTCATCAAAGAGAAGAAAAAAGTTATTGAGGTGCCGCCAATTAAAACAGAAGACCAGTTAGCTAACATTCTTACAAAGGTCGTGGCCAGCCACGTTTTACAAGTTTCTTGTCCAAGTTGGACATGAGTAATTTATGCACCAACTCGAGGAAGAGTGTTGAATGACTTAATTATAGAAAAACATCAATTAAGAAACAACTTAATTGTAGAAAGTTCTCAATTAAAAGAGTTTTGTTATAGAAAGTATTCAATTATTGAAAGTCTTGATGTAGATTTTTAATTGTAATTACTTCGATGTACTAGAATTTGTATCTCTAAATATCCTTGTCTCTAAGGAGAATGAATACATAATTCTATCAAATCTTCCAACGGTTTTTGGACTTAGCATTTAGTTTCAACTCTAATTTTGTTGTGGTGCACATTTTATTGACGGTCGAGTCTTTGTAGCTTTGTTTCACCAAACTCTAATTAAGCTTATAAAGCGTCTCATTCTATGGTGGGGTTTTAAATTTGCAAAGCAATTATTCTAGATCAAGACCACATAAATGCACTCACTTTCACAATTTCAGCATGTCCACGTGAACATCTCTGTCTCATGTATGAACCGTTGGATAGGCAAATCAAGATGCAATAGCAACTAATGAAATAGGAGATTTGGGTCACAATTCACATATCCATCGGTGATGGGTCTATCGGTGTCTCCAGCTTGAAGTGCTATTTTTCTTTTTCTGGAAACCTATGATGCCACAGCCAATTAGGTAAAATTCCAGGTGACCCCAGTACAAATTTAGTAAATGTTGTGTTAGAAATTGTTGCCTGTTGATTCATGAAATAAAGAACAAATAAAATGGAAGCCAATCCATTGATTGACTTGATGGATCTTGAAGCAGATGTCTCCTTATGGGATTCAATCTTCCAACCCGATATGACCCTTAATAACAAAGATGAAATCTTTGTTCCTCTCTCTGTTGATGGGGATACAGAAGAGAAAAGAGAAAATCCTCACTCTGGTGGCCGTATGAGTTGGGACCATAACCCTAAATACATATATTTATACATTTTGATATTTCTAATTTGGCCCCTCATCAAATTAGATTTATCTCCGGTATCTATACATTATTTCCATGATGATTATACCCTTAAGCCAATTTTCTAAATAGACCAATTTAATTTGGCTTAATTATTTATATAGCCCAACAAAATTAATTTTACATGTGTGGCCCCTAATTATTGAATAATTCCAACAATCTCCCACTGGGCCACATATGTAACCTTATAATTGTGTTAACCATAGTGAGATCATAAATTGTTATCTTAATCCTTAGGGTATATTCGTCCATTAACCATATCAACATAGGATCAAAGCGGCATTCGTCACATTTAGCGTAACTAAACAATTAATGGTCACATTTACCAATATAGCTAAATGACATTGATCAATCATGGATACGTAGCATAGAAATTACATGCAATGTGATCAACACATGTCTATTTCCAACTGGTCCTCCTTAACTTTAGTGAGATCAACACTTTAACATAATGAAAACAGAATAAACTAAAATTTTCATATATCTGATCATATAAATGTCCTAAATACTTTAATACATAAATGTGTCCAAAGCCAAATAGCACCCAAATACATAAAATACAAACTGCCACTATATTATCATATTCTTAATTAAGATAACACCCATATGAGCAGTATGCTTATGAAAGACATTGGGTGATAATACTTTTATGAGCGGATCCGCTAATATGGAATTTGTCCTAATGTGCTTTATGGACTCTTTAACCATTCTGAATTCTTTCCTTAACAATCAGAAACTTTATGTCAATATCCTTTAACTTATACAAGTTTTTGTTGTTATTGGAATACAGTACTGCTGGTTTATGGTCATACCATAATTTGAGGGGTCTTTCAACACCCTCCTACAGGCGTAGTCTTGTGACAAAATTTTGTAACTATATTCCATGAATGGATGCCTCACAGTGTCACTCCCAATTTTCAAAATTGAGGGTAAATTTGTTATTTTCCATATTTTAATATTTTGGAATTTTTATATTTTAATATTGATTTTATGGGATTTGTTTAGTCGGATTTGAGTTCCGTCTCGTTACGACTTATGTTAGTGGCCCGGGTAGCTTAGACTCTAGTTGGGACCCCAATATTAGTTAGACATGGCCCACAAACCCTACTAATTATAGTGTAATTAGACTCATCCCACTTCATTAGATTGGTTCATTTAGAGACTTAAATTTTGACCCTTTTGACCCCAAACCTTGGCATGACTTAAATTGACCCAAATGAGACTTGTAGGGGCATCTTAGACATTTCACATAGGCCAATTAGGGCATATATAGCCAGCCAGCTATAGGGAGAGAGGTGTCCCTCTCTTTCATTACATACTTGCCTCTTTTTTTCCCAAATTTGTTCTTCCCCAAACTTGAGAGCTTCCCTCCTGATTTGATCTCCAAATCCCTCCATTCTTCCTCCAATCTTCCATCATTTCTTCTTATTCAACCAGGAGGAGGTGCTAGCAAGGATTGGGAGCATGGAGCAAAGAAGGGTGTCCATTTTGGAGGAGTTTTCGGGTCGAAAACGTGTCCATTTGAGAGTATCATTGGGATCCAACTCCCAATAGGTATAACCATCCCTCTATTTCAATTTCTCTGGCATTTTAGATAGATTTGCATTCATTAGGACCACCCCCATGCATGAATCACCATTAGTTTTGGTTTAGAGGCTCTCATGAGTCCTCTCTAGGAAGTTGGGGTAGTTTGGGTGTCCTACTTGGAGAGTTTCCAAAGGAGGAACACCATGTGTTTGTATTTATGCCTAATAGGATAGATTAAACATGGTTAGGACACCCCATCTAGTTTCTATTTGGATACCTATGTTGGTATCTAAGTATCTTAGCCTTCTAATGTTATATTTATATAAAAACATGTCATATTGACATACATTATATAGTGGATTATATATATATATATATATATATATATATATATATATATATATATATATATATATATATATATATATAATTTTAGTGGATTATATATATATATATATATATATATATATATATATATATATATATATATATAGTGTATAGTGTATAGTGATGTATAGTGGTGTGTTGGTTTTAGATTGTGAGTGTGTGTTGCTTGTGGTTAGTAGTGTGAGTGGTTGTGTGTGTTATGTGAAGTGAGTAGCAAGGAGGTTAATGGTGTGGAGAGTGAGATGTGTTTCTTTTGTCCAATACAACCCAAATTTGTCATAATATTCATCCATATTTTAGTAGCCATAGCAAATTAGAAATGTCATAACTTTTAGCTGAGAACTCTGATTAATCTCTCGTTTTTTAAAAGAACCGTATCGAAGTTAGCTTTCCAAATATTATTTTAATAAGCCAAAATCATCCTAGAACTTTTTATAAAACTGTTTGAGTGTCAGCTGTCTGAAAGATGAACGCGTTTCGGTATTTGCGATTCTGGGCACTTCCGGACACGAAAATACGATCCGTTTGATATTTCGAAAAGCTAATACGAAGGGCTACGACAACTTTAATCATAGAATTTAATGAATAGGTCTAATAGGTGCAGTATTGGTTTTAAGTAGAAATCTGACTATATGACATGGGCATTTTGTGTATCCTATGAGCTATGTAGTATGGATATCAAGTGAATGTAGTATCATAGGTTGTCAAGAATATGTATGATATAGTACATATATGTATTATTTTTAGGTAATATGTGTTAGTTAGTGTGTGTTTATGATACAAATGGTTATCAAGTAAGCCAAATATAGATGAGTTATGTGTCAAGATATTAAAGTTTTAGAGAATTACTAGTGTGATACTTGGGACCATAAGGATATTGGAATCGTGACACTCAAGTATCATGAGTAAGGATAATAGATTATTGGGACTTGAGTAAGGTACCCTAATTGGTATCAAGTATTACTATTAAATTTAGTTGGAATATGTTAGAGTTATCTTAGAAGTTAAGATAATTAGTGCATATAGATATCTTAGTATCTACGATATATTAGAGTTAGAAGATTAGATGGTTAGTTAGTTAGTGTCTAGTAGATGTTAGTGTTATGATAGAAAGTATCTTAGGATACTAGATGTTAGTATCTTAGGAGTAGATAGTGTATCTTAGATTTACATTTTACCTTAAGGTAATGGTTTACCTACAAGGTAAGGTATTGGGTTTACCTTCAAGGTAAAGGGGTTTACCTAGATAATATAGGTTATATGTTAGATATTAGTTAAGATGTTATGTTAGTACATTAGATAGTTAGTTAGTTAGATATTTGAGGGGTATCTTGGTATCTCATGATACCAAGTTAGTATCTTAAGGTAAATATTAATTACCTTTACCTTCAAGGTAAATGATTAGTTTACCTTATAACCAAGGTATGGTATCAAGATACCAAGGTAAGGTATCAAGATATCAAGGTAAGGTGTTGGAATACCTTAGCAAGGTATTGGAGTTGTATAGGATGAGGATAAGTTATGCTAAGGTATTGGTTAGAGGTTAAGGTATAGATTTACCTAAGTTAAGGTATTGGGTCCCAACCAAGGTATTGGTATCGGGATACCAATATGACCAAGGTATATGGTATCTTGGTAGGTAAATGTTAGGAATAGGATACTTAGACTAGTTTTGACATCGGTTGACCAAGTTGACTATTTTGACCAAAAGTCAACTACAAATCAACAATTAGCCTAGAATTGACAAAACTTGACTAGAGTTGACCAATTGACCAAAAGTTAACTATGAGTCAACTATTACTAGTTTGACCTAGATTAGACTAGGAGTTGACTAGAGTTGACCAAAAGTCAACTGTAAGTCAACCTTTAACTTAGTTTGACCTAGTTTGAGTTGGTTTGACTTCCTGTAACCTAGTTTGACTTAGTGTGACCTAGTTTGACTGAGTTTGACTTAGTTTGACCTAGTTTGACCTAGATTGCATACCATACATTAAGAAATCATACCAAACACTGTTAAACCCTAATTAACTCATACATATCTCATCTTTTGGTCTGTGACATCACTCTGAGCATCGATCCCACTTGACAGCTCAGGACCGCAGGCGAGTACATTCTCTGATAGTAGTTCATTGTCTTGATATCTTCTGTATTCGATTTAGTTATAGTTTTTTACTTGATTCTTGACACGATGGTGCACGGACTAGTATATATTTGTTGCCTGTCATGAGATGTTATTCCTGGATTACCATGGTATACTGGTACATTGTTCGATCTTTTCCTGTACTTGTCTTGACATCGATTCCTGAGAGGGAATAGCTACCCTCTTGAAGAATCCCATGACATGACGTCTTGCGTCCGGATCCATATACTATTCGGGGATGGAGAATTATTACAGGTTATGTGATCAATACCCCTCTTGTATTCCTGTTACTACTTGTGCATAGCTCCACCCTCATCACACGTAGGGTGTAGCCTGACATGATACTACTTGTGCATAGCCTTCCATGTTGGCCGGCTTGACCATTCTTATGCATTTTTCATGATAGCCGGGCCAAATAGAACAGCCTAATCCTAACCCAAGCCGATCACATAACACTATAATACTCAAGGTACTGTTTATATTTACATTGTATATCAGTTATTCATGTTCAGTTCTACTTTCCTGTACGTTACACCCTGACATGATTTCTAGTTTATATATCATATTTTACTTACAGTCTTGATATATCATCTTGTATTCTATTATGAATGTCTCTTATAGCATTTGTTAATACTATAGAATTGTTGTTGGTGTTTGTGCTCGTTTATTATCCTGACAGGATTACCGTTGATGTTTATAGAGGATTTAGAGGCCGACTGCTCTACTTATTACGGGTATGGCCAAGGTGGAGACTTTGACCAGGAGTTACCCTTGGTGCCAGTTGAGGATTTACCTCCTGCTTAGACTATTAGATAGGTTTGATTGGACTGCGTTCCAGCTAATTTTGAGACTTATGTTATATGTTATATTTTGGGATCTTGTGTTATGTCTTTAATTGTAACTGTGTTGTGACTTCGCATCTATTTTAGTTCATATATTTCATCATATCTTTATGATATTCGTTCCTATCTTCCTTAGATGTCTTGTGATTGAGTTGAGATTATATACCTCCGTACGGAGATGACAGGTACATATATTGTGTCTAGATCCTATACTTTCTAGTAGACCTATACAGCTTTCTACCGCCGATTCTGCGGCGTAGGCTGGACGTACCCACGTGCTCGTGCCCCTAATCAGGGTGCAGGTTGTGACACGTTTTTGTGGTGGCCCATGCAGGTCAGAGTCGCAACTAGTACGATTTCGTAGTGGTGCTCGACTTAGAGTGCTGCTACGAGCCTGCTGTTAGGATATAGGTTATAGGCTATATATAGAGTGCTCAATCACATTTAGGACTTCTTGAGAGATTCCTGGGACGACTGGTAGAACCTCATTTTGAACTTCAAATTGAAATTATTTCCTTTGTGAAAGTTCATCCATACTCCTTGTTATTGAATTTGATTTTTGATGGAATTATTGTTGATTTTGATTTCATATCGAGATGAATGTTATGGCCTGAGTTACTGTATCTTCTGATAACATATATCGACGAAAATAACAAGGAAGGTAAAATGTCTACTTTGTTATGGAGCCTAGAGTTTATCGTACCTATATTAGCCGGGGTGGCAAAAACGTAGAGACCTGACTTCGGATGTACATATCTTGGTTATGAGATTTAGGATTTCTCGTAGCTATACTAGTCGGCATAGCGAGAATTCCAGATGACATGATTATAGAGGTGCATACCACAGTTATGGACCCTACCGTTTATCGTAGTCTTGCTTACTAGCGTGGCACGGATTCTAAGTATCATGATTTTGGACAGACGTGTATGATTATCATATTGTATCTTGAGAAGGTTCGTAACATGTCATCTTATTATTTCACTTCTGTTATTATAGATTTTGTTCATCAGCAATTAGCTTAGGAGTAGGGATACTTCCAGTTCTTTAGTTCAGGTCCTTGTAGAGTCTCATTTCATTATAGGTTCTTCGTAGTGTGATGGCTTGGTGATTTGTAGTTGGTTAGTGTCCTTGATTAATTGTGTTAATAGATTAGTATGGTTAGAAAGTAAATATATATGATTGTTGATAATTAGATATAGATGAGAACCCTAGAGTGATCAATAGGTGTCAAGGTAGGAGTTGCACCAGGAACCAGAACAGGAGTACCCTAGTAGCTAGAGACGAAGTATCTCAAGTATTATAGAAGTTTAGGCACCAACAGTTTAGTGACTAGTTGGAGGAGTGGCATGAGCAACCTAGTATAGGGGTACCATCCAAGTATCATATAGAGGAGTTAGTACCTTGTGTAGATAGTGTTAAGACTTGGGTAGACACCCTAGAGAGAGTATTCTAGATAGACGGATATTCTTTCTGTGACTTTGATTTCTGGAGCGTCAGAGATGTCAATTTCTGGAAACTTTCTTCACAAGTTGTAGTAGACAAGATTATCTTTATTTTGATATATCATGTCCCACTCAAAATTGTTCCCTTGTACTACTTTTGTATCACCACTTTCGGTCAATTTAGGCCTTTGACCATTCCCACTTTTATTTTTGATCATCACATGCACATTGCCATGACTTTTAATTTAGGAGCACAAGACTAGTTGATTTCTCAAAACTAACTTTACATGCATGATCTAGACAAGACACCCTACACCCATGACCTTCGTGTCCCACTCAGACACACCATATTGTGTTTATTTTTATCGTACGACTTTCTTGACACAAGGCCCACTCTTGATTCACCCCACGAAGTCACTTTTATTTTGACTTGAATTGTGGACAACATTTTGATCCAAACTTGTCGATCCGAAATATGTACACGACCCACATTAAGCCTGCTACCCACATAACACTTGTGTCCCATCCTTTCGAGCCCCAGTTTTTGCATCAATATTTTGTCGCCACAACAGCAGTTCCAGGCCCCAGCTAGAGCCCAGGTTCGGCAGTTTCATGCGACGATACGAGCTCCAGTACAACAAGATCAACAGCATCCTCCAAGGCAATTCAGCCAGCTTCCACCTGTACCTACTGTCGGAGGTTAGGCCATTCTTAGGAGGTGTGCAAAAAGAGGCTGGGACCGTGCTTGCACTGTGGATCAACAGAGCATCTGGTTAAGGATTGTCTCTTAATCCTTCATCGTCCTGGCCAGTGTCCATACCAAGGACGGGAAGATGGGGTTAGGCCACTTATGGAACAGCGTCATGTCCCGCACCAGAAGAGGGATGTACTCAGTCGGGCAGGACTTTTTCGTTGACGGTCGAGGAGGCCGATGCTACAGGTGATAAGTTAGTAGGTCCGTTCTTTGTTCTTCTTCGTCCTTTCCATGATTGTTGTATGTTCCAATAGTACCTCTTGGATTGTGTTTTTGTTGTGCTGGATAGTGTAGTGACCCTGTTAAGACTAAAATCACGACCAGTAGGACCATGATCTTGTGTGTTGCTAGATAGAAGTTTTGACCTTGTTGGGGGTTTGACCTAGAGAAGAGTACAACCAACTCAAATTTCAAGGATAAAATTATTTTAAGGGGGTAGATATATCACTCCCAGTTTTCAAAATTAAGGGTAAATTTATCATTTTCTATTTTAATATTTTTGGAATTTTTATATTTTAATATTGATTTTATGGTATTTGTTTAGTCGGGTTTGAGTTTCGTCTCGTTCTGACTTGTGTTAGTGGCCCGGATAGCTTAGACTCTAGTCAGGACCCCAAGATTAGTTAGACATGGCCTACAAACTCCACTAATTAAGTTAGTGTAATTAGACTAATCCTACTTCATTAGATTGGTTCATTTAGAGACTTAAACTTGACCATTTTGACCCAAAACCTTGGCATGACTTAAATTGACCCAAATGTGTAGGGGCATGTTAGACATTTCACATAGGCCCATTAGGGCATGTATGGCCTGCCACCTATAGGGGAGAGGTGTCCCTTTCTTTCATTCCATACTTGGCTCTTTTTTCTTAAATTTGTTCTTCCCCAAACTTGAGAGCTTTCTTCTTGATTTTGATCTCCAAATCCCTCCATTCTTCATCCAATCTTCCATCATTTCTTCTTATTCAACCAAGGAGGAGGTGCTAGCAAGGATTTGGAGCAAGGAGCAAGGAAGGGGTCCATTTTGGAGGAGTTTCCGTGTCAAAAACATGTCCATTGAGAGTATCATTGGGATCCAACTCCCAATAGGTAGAACCATCCCTCTATTTCAATTTCTCTGGCATTTTAGATAGATTTTCATTCATTAGGACCACCCTCATGCATGAACCACCATTAGTTTTGGTTTAGAGGCTCTCATGAGTCCTCTCTAGGAAGTTGGGGTAGTTTTGGTGTCCTACTTGGTACACCATGTGTTTGTATTTATGCCTAATAGGAGTTATTGTCTTTTAATTTCAGATTTAGACTTGTTAGAGGATAGATTAGACATGGTTAGGACACCCCATCTAGTTTCTATTTGGATACCTATGTTGGTATCTAAGTATCTTAGCCTTCTAATGTCATATTTATATAGATACATGTCATATTGATATACATTAATATAGTGGACTTTATATAATATATATATATATATATAATATATATATATATATATATATATATAATATATATATATAATATATATAAAATATATATATATATATAATATATATATATATATATATATATATATATATATATTAGTGTATAGTGGTGTGTTGGTTTTAGATTGTGAGTGTGTGTGTTGCTTGTGGTTAGTAGTGTGAGTGGTTGTGTGCGTTATGTGAAGTGAGTAGCAAGGGGATTAATGGTAGTGTGGAGAGTGAGATGTGTTTCTTTTGTCCAAAACAACCCAAATTCGTCATAATATTCATCCACGTTTAGTAGCCATAGCAAATTAGAAATGCTATAACTTTTAGCTCAAAACTCTGATTAATCTTCCATTTAATCAAAGTTAGCGTTCCAAAATATATTTTAATAGGCCAAAATCATCCTAGAACTTTCTATAAAACTGTTTGAGTGTCAGTTGTCCAAAAGACGAACGCGTTTCGGTGTTTTTGCGATTCCGGGAGCTTCCAGAAAGGAAAATGCGGTCCGTTTGAAGTTTCGAAAAGCTAATACAAAGGGCTACGACATACTTTAATCCTAGAATTTAGTGAATAGTTCTAATAGGTGCAATATTGGTTTTAAGTAGAAAATGGACTATACGACATAGGCATTTTGTGTATCCTATGAGCCTATGTAGTATGGATATCAAGTGAATATAGGTATCATAGGTGTCAAGAATATGTATGATATAGTACATATATATTATTGTTAGGTAATATGTGTTAGTTAGTGTGTGTTTATGTTGATACAAATGTTTATCAAGTAAGCCAAATATAGATAAGTTATGTGTCAAGATATTAAAGTTTTGAAAAAGGTACTAGTGTGATACTTGGGTACCATGAGGATATTGGTACCGTGACAATCAAGTATCATGAGTAAGGATAAGAGAGTATTGGGACTTGAGTAAGGCACCCTATTTGGTATCAAGTATTACTATTAAAGTTAGTTGGGATATGTTAGAGTTATCTTAGAAGTTAAGATAATTAGTGCATATAGATATCTTAGTATCTATGATATATTAGAGTTAGAAGATTAGATGGTTAGTTAGTTAGTGTCTAGTAGATGTTAGAGTTAAGATAGATAGTATCTTAGGATACTAGATGTTTGTATCTTAGGAGTAGATAGTGTATCTTAGATTTACCTTTTACCTTAAGGTAATGGTTTACCTACAAGGTAAGGTATTGGGTTTACCTTCAAGGTAAAGGGGTTTACCTAGATAATATAGGTTATATGAGATATTTGTTAAGATGTTATGTTAGTACATTAGATAGTTAGTTAGATATTTGAGGGGTATCTTGGTATCTCATGATACCAAGTTAGTATCTTAAGGTAAATATGAATTACCTTTACTTTCAAGGTAAATGATTAGTTTACCTTATGACCAAGGTATGGTATCAAGATACCAAGGTAAGGTATCAAGATATCAAGGCAAGGTGTTGGAATACCTTAGCAAGGTATTGGAATTGCATAGGGTGAGGATAAGGTATGCTAAGGTATTGGTTAGAGGTTAAGGTATAGATTTACCTAAGTTAAAGTATTGGGTTCCAACCAAGGTATTGGTATCGGGGATACCAATATGACCAAGGTATATGGTATCTTGGTAGGTAAATGTTATGAATAGAATACTTAGACTAGTTTTGATCTCGGTTGACCAAGTTTGACTGTTTTGACAAAAAGTTAACTACAAGTCAACACTTGGCCTAGAATTGACTAGAGTTGACCAGTTGACCAAAAGTTAACTATGAGTCAACTATTAGACTAGTTTGACCTAGATTGGACTATAAGTTGACTAGAGTTGACCAAAAGTCAACTGTAAGTCAACCTTTGACCTAGTTTTACTTAGTTTGACTTCTTGTGACCTAGTTTGACTTAGTGTGACCTAGTTTGACTGAGTTTGACTCAGTTTGACTTAGTTTGATCTAGATTGCGTATCAGACATTAAGAAATCATGCCAAATACTGTTAAACCCTAATTAACTCATACATATCTCATGTTTTGGTCTGTGACATCACTCTGAGCATCGATCCCACTTGACAGCTCATGACCGCAGGCGAGTACATTATCTGATAGTAGTTCGTTGTTTTGATTCTTCTGTATCCGATTCAGTTATAGTATTTTTACTTTATTCTCGACACGATGATGCACGGACTAGTATATATTGGTTGCCTGTCATGAGATATTATTCCTGGGTTACCGTGGTATACTGGTACATTGTTCGATTTTTTTTGTACTTGTATTGACACCGATTCCTGAGAAAGATTAGCTACCCTCTTGGAGAATCCCGTGTCATGATGTCTTGCGTCCGGATCCATATACTATTCGGGGATGGAGAGTTATAATAGGTTATGTGATCAATACCCCTCTTGTATTTCTGCTACTACTTGTGCATAGCTCCACCCTCACCACACGTAGGGTGTAGCCTGACCAGATACTACTTGTGTATAGCTTTCCATGTTTGCCGGCTTGACCCTTCTTGTGCATTTTTTATGATAGCCGAGCCAAATGGAACAGCCTGATCCTGACCCAAGCCGATCACATAACGCTATAATACTCAAGGCATTGTTTATATTTACATTATATATTAGTTATTCCTGTTCAGTTCTACTTTCCTGTACGTTACACCCTGACATGATTTCTAGTTTATATATCATATTTTACTTACAGTCTTGATATATCATCTTGTATTCCATTATGATTGTCTCTTATAGCATTTGTCAATACTACGGAACTGTTGTTGGTGTTTGTGCTCGTTCATTATCCTAACAGGATTATCGTTGATGTTTACAGAGAATTTAGAGGCCGACTGCTCTACCTATTACGGGTATGGCCAAGATGGAGACTTTGACCAGGAGTTATCCTTGGTGCCAGTTGAAGATTTACCTCCTGCTTAGACTGTTAGATAGGTTTGACTGGACTGCGTTCCAGCTAGTTTTGAGACTTATGTTATATGTTATATTTAGGGATCTTGTGTATGTCTTTAACTCTAAACTGTGTTGTGACTTCGCATCTATTTTAGTTCATATATTTCCATCATATCTTTATGATATGCGTGCCTATCTTTCTTAGATGTCTTATGATTGAGTTGAGATTATACCTTCGTGCGGAGATAACAGGTACATATATATTATGTCTAGATGCTATACTTTCTAGTAGACCTATACAGTGTTTACCGCTGATTCTGCGACGTAGGCTGGACGTATCCACGTACTCGTGCCCCTAATCAGGGTGCGGGTCGTGACACAAAGCATGCTATAAACCTTGCAGCCATGGTAGAAAAAGTTATGAGTGTCTATTTGACACTCATCCAAAATATCTTTACCAGTCAACAGGTAAACATAATTTGATGTGGATCTTCTGCTGTTTTGGCATCCAGCAAAATCGGAGTCAGAATGCCTTATGATCTCCAAAATTATCTGATCTCCTACAAAGAGCATATAATTCCTTGTTCTCTATTAATAACTTAGTAGTTTGGCTGCTATCTAATGATCCATCTCATATTTGCTTAAATATTTGCCTAACATTCCAACTATATATGCAATATTCGAACACGTACATACTTGAGCATACATTAGACTCCCTACAACTGATCATGAACGAAAAATCTATTACATTTCCTTAATTTTAAGGCTAATCTTAGGATACTTGATTGAGACTGAACTTGTCTCCTTTAACTTAAGAGGTGTCACCTTGTTTGCATTCTTGTATGCCAAATCTTTTAAGCACTTTATTAATATAGCTATTTTGTGATAATCCATGAATACCTCGAGAACTATCGGTGTATCTAGATTCCTAATACAAAAGAGACGTCACCAAGATATTCTTCTACAAGTTATTTGGTAGAAATTTTTAGTGTCGTGCAACATGCCTATATCATATTTGGCAAGCAGTATGTCATCAACATACATAACCAAAAATTATGTTTACTTCCACTAAACTTGTGATACACACAATCCTTATTGTATTTACCTCAAAAACCAAACGAGATAATCACTTGGTAAAATTTGAAGTACCTTTGACGAGAAGCCTACTTGAGTCCATAAATAGATTTGTCAGTTTGCAAACCATATTTTTTGGGTCTTCTGACACAAAGTTTTTTGGTTGCACCATATAACTTATTTCGTCAATGTTACCGTTGAGAAACGTTATTTTGACATCCATTTGATGTAACTCAATATCCAAAATATGCAACAAAAAAGTGTCTTTCGAAGAAACCGGAGAGAAAGACACTTTAAAATCAATTAACATTTGAGTAAAGCCACTAGCTACAAAACGTATATACATCTCCATATTACCCTTCGAATACTTCTTGGTTTTAAATATCCATTTGCAACCAATGGGATTCGTACCTTTTGGTAATGGGACAAGTTTCCAAACTTTATTGTCTTGTATAGACTTGTACTCTTCATTCATTGCCTCAATCCACATTTGAGAATTGGAACTTTTCATGGTCTGACGGAAGTTGATTAGATCATCTTCCTCTTCCTCACGTTCCTAGAAAAATATGAAAGAGCCATCCAAAATTACATTTCTCCTTTCTTTGGTGGACCATCTTAACATTACCGGTTCTTGAGGTTGTTGAGTTTGTTCCTTAGGAATAATTACCTTATCTTGAATGGGGTGCCACTACGTTGTCTTGTTAAGGTATCTCAATAACAACTTGTAAAGGTAATTCGACATTGTCTTGTCGAGACTCTGAATTCACTTATTGATCAATGACAAGTATAAAATTCTGCACATCGTAATAAGTGATAGTAGGAATCACAATCGATTCCTCCTCAAAGACGATGCCCTTGACTTTATTTCTCCCCCAAAGTCAACATCCTCAAAAAATATTACACTTCTCGTCTCAAAAAATTTCCTTTGTGTGGGATCATATTATTAACCCATTGATCTGTCGGCATAGCCAATAAAGTAGTTGCTTATAATTTAACTTTGGTATATCTTTTCTTTACACATTCAATACAGACATTAAAGTCTACAAAGTCAGTGGAATCTAAATTTTATCAGACACATACAGACATTAAAGTCTACAAAGTCAGTGGAATCTAAATTTTATCAGACATAAGTCGTTCAACTAATTTCTAGAGATGTGACCTAATCGCTTATGTCATAATGAGGCTAAAAAAATTGTTATTGTCAATTTTGCATTTAGTACCACATGACTCCACTTGCAAGGTTTCACTATAAGATGTAATAGTTTCAAGTGAATATAGGTTATCATAAACCTTAAGGAATCGTTATCAACAATATTTTGATTTAAATATAGACTAAACTTCTTATTTCTAAATAAACAATGATAACTAGATTTGTCCATTAAGGAAACTGAATCTGAATTTCTAAAAGACAGTACAATAAAGTGTCTATCAAATCCAAATAATTGATTCCTAATAATAACCTAAAATGTCATACTGCTTCCATTTCTATAGAATTGTTGTCGCCCACATAGATGTATCTTTCACCATTAATTGGCTTTCGGCAGCTCAGGCAACCTTGTCTAGAACACTAATGTGGGTAGTCGCATCAAAATCTAATCACCATGAGTTTCTTGATATTAAAGCTAAATTAACCTTAGAACATACCAATTTTAGAAATGTACTTTTCTTTATATGCCATGCGTGGTACTTTATATATTTTTTCCTTATGTGTCCTGCCTTGTCACAAAAGAAACAACATTAGCTTCAGTTTGTTGTTTCTTTTGCGCTGGACCCTTAGTAGCTATTGTATTCTTTTGCTTAGTGCCCTTATACTTGTCTTTAGGGGTGATAGCAAATTAACACTTTCAGTTTTATCTTGCTTCAATCTTTCTTCTTCTTGTACACAGTACAAAATAAGTTCATTTAGAGTCCATTTTTTTTTGCAGTTTACTAACCATAAACTGGTTGTACTATGTAGGAAGTGAGAGCAATACCAAATAAACGATCAACTCATCCGACAAGTCGAACTTAAGTGCCTTAAGTTTTGAAGCAATATGAGGCATCTCCATGATGTACTCCCTTATGTTACATTTGCCTTTATACTTCATGGTAATCAAGCGCAACAAAAGTGTGCTTGTTTCCGCCTTATCATTCTTTGCAAATCGTTTCTCGATTTCAGCAAGGAATTATTTGTCATTAGTAACCTCATCAGAGAGTTCACCCTGAATGCCTCTGGAATACCGCATTTTATGATCATTAGACTCATGTGGTTTGAGCGTTGCCACTTCTCAAAGTTCGCTCTGTCACCAAATGAACTGTTATCCTTAGGAGTAGTGGGACGCTCAATCCTAAATGCAAGGTCTAGATCCATGCAGCCGAGAACAATATAAATGTTCTCTTTTCAGTCCTTGAAGTTTGTCCCGTTAAGCATTGGAATTGAATTCAGATTAGCAGATATTGAAGCAACACTAGCTGTAACGAGAAAAATAAATAAATAAATAAACATGCTCTAATTAATAACTAAAGAATAAAATATAGTCAAATAAATTCAAATAGTGGTAAACCCTATCTCAAGATACCTGGTATATCATTAATATCAAGTCTTTGGACAGTGATATTAACTACAAGTGGTACTCTTGGTGTAATGATCAAACAAACATTGTCAATAAGTCATGTCAAATATAAGTGTATCTTTGGATCGAGTTATTATTCACATGTAAACCTTATAATTGTCACACATTTATCACTACAAGTATGTGTGCACTTCGGTCAAGTATTAACCTTCCTTTAGGCAGACTAATACTCGCATGAATGTACACACACAAACATCCAACATCCTTCATAGACTATCTACGCAAGAGAGGTCACTTTGGCGACATCTTGTTTTAATGGGTCTACTTTGAATATTAGACAGCTATTGCTGGTCACAAAAGGCACCAAAAATTTGAATGTTGATTAAATCCTTATGTACATGCATATTTAAATTAAATAATCAATAATCAATATATTAGATTTTACTGAATATATGCATAAAAAATTATATCAAATAATCTATAAAATTATACCAAAATTAATCTACTATATCATAAGCATGTGAATCTTTTGCATGATTTAAATCACGAATTAAATCACTTTAAATAAAAGAACATTCAAATATCCTTTTAACATAAATAATAATAATAAAAAGTCAACCAAAGAAATATGCATCCAAAACAATAGTTCTTTGGTTCAATACCAAATGCTAGAATTGGTTGAGTTGGTCTAAGGCTTAGTTTAAGGCTATGGTCCGAAGGGTTGTGGGTTCAAATCCTACTCTCAGGAAAGCTTTATTTTAATTTGCAACCCAATTAATGGTGCAACCCAATTAATGGTGCTACCAATCAAAGAAAAATTGCAAGTGGCTCACCACGATTAAATTCAACATGTCTAAAACATAGGAGTAACACATATCGTCCGGGAAAAAAAATTGACCTTTGTTACAGAAAAGACAACCAATGTTATAACTTAAAAAAAAGTTCTCTACTAAAATTGAAATCCTAATGATTATAACTGCTCCTCGTGCTCAAGATTAATTTAAAGTCACAAAATATGAATAGTAGAGACTTCAATCTCCAGTAGAACAAATATTACGCCAACGACAAATCTGATGTTCGTCCATCAATATATTGATTACTAACAATTAGATCGAATAATCGAAGCCTAATTTAAATTCGATTGAACAATCTAGAGTTCATCAATAACAAAATTGAATATGAAAACTTCAAACTTATGAATCAAACAAGGGAGGCTCTGATACCACCTGTAGAAATTATGCATGTTGATTCATGAGATGAAGAACAAATAAATGTGAAAGCGTACCTTAATCCATTGATTGACTTAATAGATCTTGAAGCAGATGTCTCCTTATGGGGTTCGATCTTCCAACCCGCTAGACCCTTAATAACAAAAATGATTTTGTTCCTCTCTCTGTTGATGGGGATACAGAAGAGAATAGAGAAAATTCTCACTCTGGTGGCCGAATGAGTTGGGGAACATAACCCTAATGAATATGTATATTGTTATTCCTGAAAGAGATCGTTAGATGGAAATCTCGATCTCTTAAAAAGAGTGAGATGGATAAAAGCAACTTAGCAGGCAAAAAAGGTCACCATAATTCTGCTGATCGTTCTCAACCGAAGTTGATGCAACGAAGATGAATAATCGT
The DNA here is from genome assembly GCA_029216955.1 of Iris pallida. NCBI lineage: Eukaryota > Viridiplantae > Streptophyta > Magnoliopsida > Asparagales > Iridaceae > Iris > Iris pallida. The sequence goes on along the minus strand of JANAVB010043169.1, from coordinate 196,285 downwards.
TCTCAACCGGAGTTGATGCAACGAAGATGAATACCCGTTCTCAACCGGAGTTGATGCAACGACTTTGCTGGAGTGATAAGGATCACCGTTGCTCAAAGTTATCCTCGACTCATAGCCGCCTGAACTCATTTATTCCCTGCCGCATATGCATGTAATGCTTCCCCGAGCCGCATAGCTTGACTTAGCCGCATGAGTCTGCCTTCCCGAGCCGCATGCGCCTGATACCCCACTGCCGCATATGACCCGTTCCTCCTCAGCCGCATGAAACCCATGTTCCTCTTCGCCGTAAGGCCCTGCTCCTTAGCCGCATGAGCTTGGGTCCCTTCAGCCGCATGAGCCGCATCCTCTTAACCACATGAGACCCCAACTCCTCTCAGCCGCATAAGGCTCTGCTTTCCCGAGCCGCATGAGCCCCCTCCTTCTCACTGCCGCATATGATCCGTTCCCCCATTGCCGCATAAGACTCTTATTCACCTTGCCGCATGGGCCTGTGTGCCCCGAGCCGCATGAGACCCTCTCCTTGCTGCATGGCCTTTTCCCGTATCCTTGCACCTTTTGTATTATATTGGAATGTCACAATTATGCTCATATTTTATGACCTCTGTAACTGTCCCTTGTAGAATGCTTGAATCATGTAAATTTTGCACATGTTCCCTGAACACGATAGTGACCCGTAGTGGTGCACTCTTGACAAGTAACATGACATGATAGTGGCCCGCCGTGGCACACTCTTGATAAGTAATCCTGACATGATATATCTTGATATGCTGTTGCGACAGCTAGCCAGACATGACAAGATTGATTGGTCTGGATACCGTGGGCGATTGTGTTTGTACAAAAACCAGTATTGTCTTACACCATATTTAGGACGGGGACCCCTGAGTACCACGTCAGGGGTATCTACTGAAATTGACTTAGGCTAATAACTAGAATAATTCAGTAGTCATGAAGAGATTTCCTGCTACAGGCAATCCTGTTATCTGGGCGCGCTTGTGGATTTGTAGCTTGCCGACGAGTAGGGCACATTTCCAGCACATTGTCATGTGTTGCACCTTCTTAACAAATATTCGACCTGGATAACCTGGATGGTCTGCAGGGCTTGTGGTTGTTGGAGTAATCTCACTGCATCTTGTTAGTAACTAGGCCTATGATAACCCTAGTTAGTTAAAGTATCAAGCCGTACTATTGCTTGGCCGTGATTGATTGGATGGAGTTTAGCCCAGTTTAGTCTTATCTTGATCTGTACAAGATTGTAACATGACCTGAAGGCATGTGCGTCATTGTATCGATAAATGGTGGGAAACCAAGTTCGTTCAGATGAAAGGTTACAACCCGGTCCTTGTTTGGTTTAAGGTTGCAACCTGGCTATCTGAATAGTTCCATGGTTATCTTATCGTATATCATCATGATTTCCATACCCCAGTTTTATTATATTTTTATGTTTTATGCTAATTACTGGTTTTAGTTCCTAAATGAAGCCTCCTTTGTGGCACTTGCTCTTTCTGGGATCTGACCAGCTGGTTTTGCATGGCCAGATACCGGAGCAGCTCCCGAGGATCTCCCTATCTTCCAGCCAAATGGTGACCACCAGGCGTAACCAGGCAACGAGTGGGTTTCCTTTTTGTTCTCCATTTTATTATAAAAATATTCTTTTGAGGCGTTTAGCCAACGACACGTGTTTAGCTCGATAGCACTTTACATACTGTCTTCCTACGGGCTGTAACATGATTGACAAATCCTAGGATTAATCATGTATGACTGAAACTCTAGCTAGTCTTGACATTTTGTATGACTAGCTTCATGATCATCCAAATATGTAATGTATGGGACGCCTTACTATTGTAATTTGGTGCTCTGATATCTTGTAACTACTGCTTGCTTGAGATTGAGACAATAGGCTTGTTCATGACCATAAATGACTAATGGCTTGTAGTTAAACCCTTATATATCTAGACAGCCGTGACCGTATGGCGAGGTGGGTTGCACTTCAATATACGTAGCTGGCTATGTATGCCCCCGCTCTCCAGTATTCTGGTTCTGGGCGTTACATGGTTTAAGTGGTGGCCCATGCATGTCTTGTAAATCAAGATATGTGAGGGTTTACCGAATAGATGTCTCAATCAGCACTCGCCTTGATCTCTGTTCATCCCCTAAATCCCTGAAATCTTGACCTGATCACATGCTTGTATCTTTGATCTATCCTGGTCCTTCCTCATTGTTTCCTATGTCTCTTCTTCAACAGCATTGTTCCTGGTCCTACCGATCGGCAAGGCGGAGCACCTCCCGTGGACCACAGCAACCTGGAGATCAAGCCCAGCATTCAGGAGTAGCCTCCAGAGTCATGCCTACTGAGGGTCAAGAGCCACGGTTTAGCCCGTCGAGCCTGCAGAACCTGATGATGGCACCTTGGTGGGCCTCATCAGGACATTGCTAGCTTCTCAGGACCGTCGAGGAGATACCTTGCCAGGCAGTGACAGATGCTCTGACCAGAGGAGATCATCAAGGTAACAGTGCGGCCAACAGCTTCAAGCGCTTGAACCCTCCCTTCTTCGATGGCAGCGAAGACGCTATTGCTGCTGATGCATGGCTTCAGGACACTGAGGTCATTCTAGAAGCAGCCAGGGCTCCAGAAGACGAGAAGGTGGCCGTGGTAGCCTGCAGTTATTGGATCTGGCCCACAGCTGGTGGGCGCGCAGGCCGTTGGATTAGTGGTACCTATTGACTGGGCAGTTTCCGTGAGAGATTCCAGACCAAGTACTTCGATGCTGTAGCTCGGTTCGATCTACAGACGAGGTTCACAATCTGAAGCAGATGGACAGGACGGTCGACGGATATGCGACCGAATTTTCCAGGCTTAGTCAGTTTACTCCCACCTTGGTGGCGACCGAGTTTGATGTAGCCCACGGTTCCAGCAGGGGCTCCATCTAGAGATTTTATTGGCAGTAGAGCAGTTTATGCATCAGACTTTTAATGCAGTATTGAGAGCAGCCAGGAGGCATGAGTATACCTCCCAGAGGATTGTGGATCGGACCAGAGGTCGGAAGCGATCTCACGGCCAGATGAATCAGTCTTCAGCACCAGCCCCGGCAGCTAGGGCTTTGACAATTGGAACTCCGAGGCAGCGGCCTCAGTGACGTCGATTCAGCATTCGACCCCGCATATCCTCAGCAGCAGAAGCAGAAGCAGACTTCGCAATGGGTTGCACTCATTGTGGAAGCCAGGACATGTGGTGGCAGAATGTCGCAGGCACAGGGATTATGCCTGGATTGTGGAGCACCGGACCACAGGGTTGGGAACTGCCCGAATAGGGGAGTTCATCTTCTTCGACCTTTTCTAGTCATTCGTGAGGGGACCAGCCCAGTACCACTCCAGCAGCAGCAGCAGTACCCGTTGTCGAGCCCTTGCACCTAGGCCCAGGCCTTCCAGCAGCAACACCCCCAGCAGTATGCACAAGCCCAAGCCCAGATTCAGAACCGGCAGAGAGTGTTCCAGCAGAGGGACCAGCACCCAGAGGACACGGTCAGGCAATGGGATGACCGTAGAAAAGGATTGGCACCAGGTGAGGTAGTGGCAGGTACTATTCTCGTCAACTCCTTTCCAGCATCGGCGTTATTTGATTCTGGTGCATCGCATTCATTCATGTCTGCACGATTCACGACATGGATAGGACTGGAGCCCGAGTCATTATCAGTAAGGCTCAATATACTTACTGGTAACGGTCTTGTGGGAGTAGATAGAATGTTTTCCTCGTGTCGGATCGTAGTTAGCGGTAGAGAGTTTCCCGCTAGATTGATAGAGTTCCCGATGGCCGACTATGATGTGGTCTTGGGGATGGATTGGTTGAGGAACCAGTATGCTAGGATAGACTGCCATGTTGGCAGGGTTGTTTTTAGCATTCCAGGCGAGCCAGAGTTTTCCTTTTTCCGAGGCGAAGTTGAACCTTCTCCTCCAGTATTGCGGATGGCAGTAGCAGCAGTGCAGTTGTCCCGGATGGTCGAGGAGTTTCCAGATTTTTTTCCAGAAGAGCTTCCAGGTATGCGTCAGAGCGAGAGATCGAGTTTGCCATCGACTTGATCCCAGGGACAGCCCCAGTGTCAGAGAGAGTTTACAGGATGGCGCCTTCAGAGTTAGAGATATTGTACAAGATGATTGAAGAACTCAGAACCAAGGGATTCATTCATGCATGTGGATCGACTTGGGGAGCCCCGATGCTTCTTGTGAAAAAGAAGGATGGTACGTCCAGATTATGTGTAGATTATCGTACCTTGAACTTAGTGACAATCAAGAACAGATACCCTCTCGAGGATAGATGACTTGTTTGATCAACTCAAGGGGACAGCAGTATTCTCGAAGATTGACTTGCGGTCAGGATACCATCAGATCAGAGTCAGAGCAGGACGTCCCGAAGACAGCTTTCAGATCTAGATATGGGCATTGGGAGTTCCTTGTTATGCCATTTAGAGCAACCAATACGCCGGCTATATTATGGACCTCATGAATCGTATCTTCATGCCATATTTGGATCAGTTCGTGATTGTGTTCATAGACGACATCCTGGTCTATAGTAAGAGTGAAGCAGAGCATGAGCAGCATCTCAGAGTTGTCCTCCAGATTCTCAGAGAGCACCAGTTGTATGCCAAGTTCAGTAAATACGAGTTCTGGCTCAATCGTATTTCGTACTTGGGTCATATTATCACCAGAGGAGGAGTAGAAGTGGATCCCAGAAGATCGTGGCTATCGAAATGTGGCCAGTACCCAGCACAGTTGCAGAAGTTCGCAGTTTCCTTGGCTTGGCCAGCTACTACCGGTGATTTGTTTCAGACTTTGCTCGGATTTTCGCGCCATTGACCCAGTTGACCCGCAAGGATGTGCAGTTTGCTTGGACAGTAGATGTCAGGATTCTTTTGAGAAGTTGAAGCGAGGCTTGATGACGGCACCCATTCTACGCTTCCGGATGGGACCGGAGGATTCTCAGTGTATTGTGATGCTTCCGGCAGAGTTTAGGATGTGTTCTGATGCAGCATGGGAAGGTAATAGCTTATGCGTCACGTCAACTTCGTGATCATGAGAGGAATTACCCAATCCACGACTTGGAGTTGGCAGCAGTAATATTTGCACTTAAGCTTTGGAGACTACTTGTATGGAGATATGGTGGAGATTTTTACCGACCACAAGAGCCTGAAGTATGTGTTCACTCAGAAGGATCTTAACATGCGTCAAAGGAGATGGCTAGAGCTGCTTGTGGATTATGATGTCAACCTGCAGTATCATCCTGGGAAGGCCAATGTTGTAGCAGATGCGTTGAGCAGGAGAGTCAGAGTTTATTTTCTAACAGTGCAACCAGAGTTACTAGCAGACCTTCAGAAGATGGGTATAGAATTTGTCCTTCCTACCAATATGGCATTGATGGCCAGTATGCAAGTTCAGTCCAGTATAGTCGAGAGGATCCGGATGGCACAATCAGCAGATTCTAAGCTTCAGCGGCTTAGAGCAGAGTGTGAGACAGGACGAAGACCAGAGTTATGCATTCATAAAGATGGTACACTTCGACATGGGAAGTGTCTTTGTGTACCCAGTGGTGATATCAGACATGAGATCATGGCCGAGGCTCACAGTTCGCAGTATTCGATTCATCCGGGCGGTACGAAGATATACCGTGATATCCGTCAGCATTTTGGTGGAATGGCATGAAGAGGGAGATAGCCCGGTTTGTCTCTCGGTGTTTGGTTTGCCAACAAGTTAAAGCTGAACATCAGAGGCCAGCTGGACTTCTTCATCCCTTGCCAATTCCAGAATGGAAGTGGGAGCATATAACCATGGATTTCATGACAGGATTACCTAGATCCCGGCCGGTAGAGATGCTATTTGGGTTATTATAGACAGGCTCACGAAGGTGGCTCACTTTCTCCCATTTAGAGTTGGTAAGTTGACAGCGGCTAGCAAAGATGTACCTCAGGTAGATCATCAGACTTCACGGTGTGCCAGTATCGTATCCTCGGATAGAGATTCAAGATTCACGTTGCACTTTTGGTGCAGCCTGCAAGAGAGTTTGGGAACTCACCTCCAGTTCAGCTCAGCTTATCATCCGCAGACAGATGGTCAGTCAGAGCGTACCATACGAACCTTGGAAGATATGTTGAGATCTTGTACACTCGACTTCGGTGATTCGTGGGAAGATCACCTGCACTTGGTGGAGTTCTCGTACAACAAAGTTTCCAGGCCAGTATCCATGGCACCGTTCGAGGCACTATATGGTAGGAAGTGCAGATCCATTCTAGCATGGGACGATTGGAAAGAGGCAGATGCTCGGTCCAGAAATGATTGCTCAGACAGTTGAGGTGGTCAGAAGGGTCAGAGATCATCTTCGAGTTGCCCAAGATCGCCAGCGTCATTGGGCCGATTCTCATCGCACCCTCTTGAATTCTCGGTCGGACCATGTATTCCTTAGAACTCGCCTAACCGTGGCGTCATTCTTTCGGCGTACGGGAAAGCTTAGTCCTAGGTATATAGGGCCGTTTGACATCCTGGAGCGAGTAGGAGATGTGTCCTATCGTCTTGCTCTCCCGCCGTCGTTACGTGAGGTGCATGATGTCTTCCATATATCCCAATTACGACGGTATATCCCGGATCCGAGTCATTCCTAGATTATTCAGAATTGGTTGTTGGTACCGACCTTTCGTATGAGGAGAGACTCGTATCCATATTGGACCGAAGAGAGAAGGTACTCAAGAGCAAGACTATCAAGTTAGTCCGTGTTGCTTGGAGTCATCACTCTTTGGGTGAGTCAACGTGGGAGCGTGAGGATGATATCAGATCGCGGTATCCCGACCTGTTTGACTCGTAAGGTATAATGTCTTTCTTATGCCTTATGCTCTCAATTCCTTGCTTGAATGAATGATTGCATGATGGACTGTTTAGTATAGCTTGTCTGTGATTGGTATAGCTTGTCCTTGTATCTCTAGTCTCTTAATTAAAATTCCGAGGATGGAATTATTTTAAGGTGGGTAGAGTTGTAACTTTCGTAGTTCGTATTACGTATTTTGGTATACGTGTACGTATTTTGACTCGTATTGCATGTCTCCTTGCATGGTTTATTTTAGCATTTCATTGCTTGGTTTATCTTGGTTTTTTGCTTTTGGGTTCATCATGAACCAAAAGAAAACCCCTACCTACTACCACTATCATCATTTATATCCCCAACCCCTTTCTCTCTCCTCATTTACTCTTCTTCCCCATTATTATTCTTACCTACCAGAGAGAGAGAGGGAGAGCTTAGGCAAGTGCAATTTGCTTTATGGAGGAACTCAAGTTTTATTGTTCCATTGTCTTCCTCATGAGATTCTAAGACACTTTAATACTTAGCATTTTTTATTTCCATGGTCCAATTTGTGTAGATCTAAGCTTGTTGTAATTTTGGATTTCTTGGGTTTGATCTATCTAACCTTGTTATGTTCAAGTTTTGATGGTTCTATGTTGTCGGAAATTTCTTTCTGCCCCATTTCGACCTATGGAAGTCTGAGTTCTGACCTTAGATGATATATTCATGGAGCTTGGGAGCAATTGGTTTTTGGTTCTTCTTCTCAAAAAATGGAGAAGAAGAACAGTACTCAGTCGCATGCTTCCCAGCCACATGAACTTAGCCGCATGGCTCTTCATACGGCAAGTCCCCTTTGGCCGCATGGCTTGGATTGGCCTTGGCCGCATAGTTATCTTGACTCATAGCCGCATGAACTCATTTATTCCCTGCCGCATATGCATGTAATGCTTCCCCGAGCCGCATAGCTTGACTTAGCCGCATGAGTCTGCCTTTCCGAGCCGCATGCGCCTGATACCCCGCTGCCGCATATGACCCGTGCCCCCTCAGCCGCATGAAACCCCTGTTCCTCTTTGCCGCATAAGGCCCTGCTCCTTAGCCGCATGAGCTTGGGTCCCTTCAGCCGCATGAGCCGCATCCTCTTAACCGCATGAGACCCCAACTCCTCTCAGCCGCATAAGGCTCTGCTTCCCCGAGCCGCATGAGCCCCCTCCCTCCCTTTGCCGCATATGATCCGTTCTCCTATTGCCGCATAAGACTCTTATTCACCTTGCTGCATGGGCCTGTGTGCCCCGAGCCGCATGAGACCCTCTCCCTTGCTGCTTGGCCTTTCCCGTAGCCTTGTCCCCTTTGTATTATATTGGAATGTCATAATTATGCTCATGTGTTTATGACCCTCTGTATAACTTGGGTCTCTTGATAGAATGCTTGAATCATGTAAATTTTGCACATGTTCCCTGAACACGATAGTGACCCGTAGTGGTGCACTCTTGACAAGTAACATGACATGATAGTGGCCCCGCCGTGGCGCACTCTTGACAAGTAATCCTGACATGATATATCTTGATATGCTGTTGCGACAGCTAGCCAGACATGACAAGATTGATTGGTCTGGACACCGTGGGCGATTGTGTTTGTACAAATGAACCAGTATTGTCTTACATCATGTTTAGGACGGGACCCCAGAGTACCACGGTCAGGGGTACCTACTGAAATTTACTAAGGCTAATAACTAGAATAATTCAGTAGTCATGAAGAGATTTCCAGCTACAGGCAATCCCGTTATCTGGGTGCGCTTGTGGATTTGTAGCCTGCCGACGAGTAGGGCATATTTCAGCATACTGTCATGTGTTGCACCCTTCTTGAACAAATATTCGACCTGGATAACCTGGATGGTCTGCAGGGCTTGTGGCTGTTGGAGTAATCTAACTGCATCTTGTTAGTAATTAGGCCTGTGATAACCCTAGTTAGTTAAAGTATCAAGCCGTACTCATTACTTGGCCGTGATTGATTGGATGGAGTTTAGCCCAGTTTAGTCTTGTCTTGATCCTGTACAATATTGTAACATGACCTGAAGGCTTGTGCGTCATTGTATCGATAAATGGTGGAAAACCAAGTTCCGTTCAGATGAAAGGTTACAACCCCAGTCCCTGTTGGTTTAAGGGTTGTAACCTGGCTATCTGAATAGTTCCATGGTTATCTTATCGTATATCATCATGATTTCCATATCCCCAATTTTATTATATTTTTATGTTTTGTGATAATTACTGGTTTTAGTTCTAAATGAAGCCTCCTTTGTGGCATTTGCTCTTTCTGGGATCTGACCTAGCTGGTTTTGCATGGCCAGATACCGGAGCAGCTCCCGAGGATCTTCCTATCTTCCATTGTAACACCCAGTTTTCCATATGAGGGTATTTTTGAAATTTTGTAATTATAATAATTATTATTGATATTTAATTCATTATGATTTTTTAGTAATTTTAATAATTTTTAAACTATTTAAAAACTGCCTTAAGTCATGACTTGTGATTTTGATGTGCTGCCAGTGAAACCCTAGAGACTGCATGACCTAGAGCCTAACCATGTCATTAGGATATTTAATTCATTTTTAGCCTAGGGATAATTTGGTTATTTTGACTTATTGGAATTATTTAATGATTTATTGAATTGGTAATTCCTAGTTTGGGCTTTGACTTATAGAGACTTGTAGACTAGTCTAGAAGTAACCCTAGCCATGGTGACCCTAGTCTAACTTAGGTTAACCTACTTTTAGTCATTAGAAACTAATTTTGGAGTAGGAGGATTAGTTGATGAAATCATTTCATGATTTATGGTTTAATGAAATGACTTATGATTTCATGACTTAATGACTTATGACTTGGCCCATGGCCCATAACTAGAAGCCCTAACCCTAACCAAACCCTAAATGACTAGCCACATAGGGATCTCCACCCTATTTAAACACTTATTCATTAGGGCTTGTCTCTTTTTATTCCAACACTTGGAGAAAAGAAAGGTATTTTTCCCCTTCCAAAAATTCCATTTTATTCATTTGATCTCCTTTTTCATTTGATCTCCTTTTTCATCCAGGTAAAGCCCTTTAAATGACATTATTATTTTGATTTCTTTGCATATTAGGCTAGGTTTAGGTGTCCCCTAGCTGTACCTCGAATTTGGGTGGATTTCGTGTCCGTTTGGTGTCCGTATCGGGCACGTGTCATAGTGTACATATAGGTGTTCGATAGAATGCCCCTTAGGAATTTATTTTCGATTTTTGAAAATATAATTACATGAGTTTGTAGATCTAAGGATGTACATTAATTTTTGTGAAGGGTGTTAGGTGTTTTTGTGTCATTTTGTGTCAGTTTTTGCTGTTGGACACGCGTGCACGACACGAGTGCACTGTCCTGCTCACTGACACCTCGTGTGCACTGTACATGACACGTGGACACGTGCCACTTAACAGACCTAGGGGCAATGTCTGACAAGACACCCCCAAAGTCTCGTGTCGAGTCGTGTCGTGTCGAGTGAGAAAACTCACTCGCACTGGCCGCACGGCCGCGTACGAGCTGCTGTGCTCGCTCAATTTTCCACCCTGACACGCGTGCGGACACGCCTGGACACGCGTCTAGGACACGGTGCAGGGGCATACACGAGTAGCCCTATTTGTGGCGAACACGTGGGCACGAGCACGAGTCGTGTCGTGCCCTATGTCGCACGTGGGACACGCGTGCACACGTGCACGACGCAGCCTGTGCACAGAGTGTCTGTACGTGTTTTGAAGCTTTGACACGCCGTGTCCGGCTCTAGGGTGACACGAAAAGTTTCCTGGGACACGAGCACAGGTGGGGGGGGTCATTTACCAACCATTAAATTGGTCTATTATCATGATTTGATTTTCGAAATTGTATTTTTCCCAAATCACTGATACCAGGTGTACTGTTCTGAAAATCCTGAGTTGAGTTCTGTTTGCAAACCAAATTTGATGTTTATTTGTCATATTTTGATTCACACATGTGTGTTAGTTCCTACTAAGTGGTTTTTCCAAGTTAGATTTGGTTTTGGCACTTGGGAATGGATTTTCGATATGGGAATGGGTTGTTAGACTGAAAATTCTAGAATTTTATATGTTGACTGAATTCCTGTTTTTAATTTCCCTTCTCACTGATATTCTTGATTTTAATCACTATTAACTTACAATACTGAATTTAGATTCTATTCGAAACTGTTTTTTTGATGTCTAATTACCTTGTTAGTTCCTTTACACATGTTTAGTTTTGTTTAAATATTTGGGTTTGATTGATGTTAGGAATGAGGTTTTCGTTTTGATCTTGAATGTTGAATTGATATATGGTGCTAACTGTGACTTGCTCACTGAAACTGAGACACCACTATCTACACACATTGATTCATGTCACATACACACCACAATATGTTCACACTCTAGTCTAGGTTGCCACCCTAAAACCTGATTCCTGTCACATGTGACACTCTAAATAGCCTAGCACACATAAAGCTGTCATATGACCCTCTATGCACTGTTTTAAATTACTGAACCTTAACTCCACTTTAAACTGAGTTCTTGATGATTAGTTATCATGTTTAGTCACATGTACATGTGTGGTTGCATTACTGCAATGTGGGGTTAAGTTGTTTCAAGAGAGATGGGGATTCGATTTGGGTTTGGATGGTATGGGCTGCCATTGCCTTATTTTACTGTCTTACACACTTTAACCCCTTTGTGTCACCCTCTAATGTTCATATCACACACATGGGCATGCCACCAAACTCTTTACACACACACACCATGCTCTACATACACATGTGCCCCTCTCCATCTCTATGTATGTGAATTATAATAATGTGGCTAAGAGTGTGTTAATTATATTATTTTAGATAAATAACTAATGTGTGTAATATGTGAGAGTAGGCTATATGTGTGAAATGCATGATATAGCCTATGGGCACATAGCCTGTGGTGTATCCCTATGTGATACAGCTTGTGTGTATGGCTTGAATGCCAGTGTAGGAGTGTGGTTGGCTTGTATAGCCTAGAAATTGGGTGTGCTTGCTAGAATGGGCTGGTTAGGCCTAGTGAGACTTGTTTGGCTTAGGCTTGACCTAGTTGACTTAGTTTGACTAGTCTAATTGTCTGGAGTTGACCAAAAGTCAACATTGAGTCTAGATGTGACCAATTGACCTAGTTTGACTAGTATAGTTGACTTGGTTTGACCAAGTTGACCAAGAGTTGACTTTGACCTAGTTTGACCTAGAAATCATGTAGTTTGCATTGTAGCATTCATTTACCTTGTCTTAAACACATTATAGCTCATACTGCTCTATTTAGGACATTGTGACTCCGTGCAGACATCTGACATTACACTGCTCTTTTCAGAGTATCAGGCGAGTACATTCTCTGATAGTTCTTCCATTTACTTGTCGTTTACTATATTTCAGTTGTAGCTAGTTCTATCTGATTCTCTGTTTCAAACACGATATGATATTGCTGGATCTATTTCATGCGACACTCACTTATATTGTCTGGCCTCTATTTCTGGAACCACCCTAGAATCATTTACTGGAACCACCCTGGAATCATTTACTGGAACCATTCGTGTACTGGCTGGACTTATACCTAGTTTCGTGTCGGATTATGGATTCACTTGTACTGCTGGGCGGGGAAATATTGAATAGGCATGTGAACATACCCAAATACTGGAACCACTCCCTTGGAATTATACTGGAACGATAGCCATCTCACACTTGGCCGAGTGTACGGTGTGCCGTATTACCTACAGCCGTTCGCATGTCGATCCCGATATTTTAAAACACACTGTTAGAGTATAGACTGGACTCACCCTGGAACCTTTGATCACCGACTGGACTCACCTCATACCGGACTCATCTTGTGCTGGAATCACCTGGTATTGGATTATATTGTCTGGACTCACACATGACTTTTATACTGCCTGGACTTATATCATGCTACTCTAGTTCAGTTAGATATTATTTTTCAGTCTTCATTGCCATGCTTCCTTCTTGTTTAGTTACTTTCCTTTCTTTGTACCTTAACTGTTCTCTATATCATTACCTGTATAAAACTGCCATGTTTCATCAATAAAACTGCTTATAACTGCTTTATAGTTCTCTGTCATTTAATTGGGATTTCTTGATGAGTTGTACTCGTTCCTGTCCAGACTGGACCTGTTGAAAATTTTACAGATGATTGCCCTGAGGACACATGCCCTACATATTACTGTGGAGATGGCTTAGCTACCTTTGGCCCCGACACTCAGGAGTGATCGGGAGATTAGCTAGTTGTTTGTTTAGCTTTCATGTTTTAGAACTGGAGTTGTATATAAGTTGAGATTTGTGGTTGAGATTGTTTGAGATTATATTATTAGTTGTTGGTTTTATTTCTGTTATTAGTCTTAGTTTTAATCTTCTGTGCTATCATATCGTTCTTAGACTGTGATTGAGATTCGTTATATCTATACTGTCCTCCGTTCGGAGTTGAGATTGACAAGTACATTATATAATTGCGTGAGTTGTTGATTAGATAGTAACCTAGGACAGCATTCTACCGCCGATACTGCGGCGTAGGCTGAGCGTCGTTACGTACTCGTACCCTCACAGTGGGTGCAGGTCGTGACACGTTTTAGTGGTGGCCCATGCAGGTCGAGAGTCGCATTAGTGCGATATCGTGGTAGTACAGCGACTTAGTTGTACTGCTGCGAGCCTGCGATAGGATTGAGAGATAGGCTTTAATGGAGAGGTACTCAATCACAGTTAGGAAAAATTTTGCTTCAATTCATGCCATCTACATATCTTACTGATTTGTCTTCTTTGAGATAAACTATCCTCCTTTGATTTTATCGATTCCTGCTCAGTATTGACTTCCTTTTTTATCTGTCTTCAGGATGGTGGAGACACGATCACATCGCTCTGGTACAGCAGCCGCTGGAGAGGGGTCTGCCACCTCTCGTCTTCAGCAGCCACTTTCTGGTACCCGCAGCCCCAGTCATGCCAGCTGGGGTGGGTGTCTCAGAGCTTTCGGAGGAGCACCTCCACCAGCTGGGAGGCAGAGTCCGGTGCTTCCCGAGATCCTTCCACCGCAGCAGCCTCCACCTGCGGGGATGGTAGATGATGCTCATCTATTTTCTTTCATGGAGAGGATTCTGGCGTCTCACCAGCAGCAGCAGCAGCGACAGACTACCGATTTCCGTTAGGGGATTGACGAGGCCCACCAGCTGGTTCGCACTACAGTAGAGATGGTGACTGCTCAGGGGGAGCAGCAACCTTACCGGAAGGAGAAGGATATCCAGGACTGTCAGAAGATGCATCCTAGAGAGTTCTTGGGCACTGAGGGCATCCATTATGCGGACGATTGGATCGAGCATATCGAGAAGATATTCAGGTTGGCGGAGATACAGATCGACTCCATATCGAGGGTGGCAGGCAGTCAAATGCAGGACTTAGCCCGAGCGTGGTACCAGACAGATCCCAGGATGGGAGTTGAGGGCCAGACTTGGGGCCCAGTTCAAGAAGCTGTTTAAGGAGCAGTTCTTCCTGATGTGGCTTTGGGAGGCATAGAGGCACAGTTTGAGGGTCTGGTTCAGGGAAACCAGACGGTAGCTGAGTACGCCGGAGAGTTTGTCGATTGGCCTGGTTCATAGATGACTTGACTGAGAAGACGAAGGCGAGGAAGTTCCGATGGGGCTTGATTAGGGAGGTTCGGTCGCTGACTAAGAGCGACCGGAACGCTACCTACGCAGAGATATTTCTGGGGCTATGGCAGCGGAGGACGACCTGGGGTTGAAGTTGAAGAGGGGTCGGGACTTCCAGGGTGATAGCAATAGCGGAGGTCAGGCCAAGAGGCCTCACGTGCAGATTCAGCAGGCACAGGCACCAGTAAGAGTGCAGCAGGCACAACATCAGCATAGAGGACAGCACCGCAGGGTGCCGACTTGTGCCTACTGCAGGAAGGCAGGGCATGTTTGGGAGTCTTGTAGGAGGAGGCTGAAGGTTTGTCTATTCTGTGGGTCTGGTGCTCACAAGATGATAGATTGTCCCGTTGCACCTCCTTATGAGGGAGCTAGGCCACCTGTAGCTCAGCATCACAGGGGTAGAGCTTTTGCGATGGCGGTCGAGGAGACCGACGCTGCAGGTGATGGGTTAGCAGGTTTGTCCTTCTCATTCTTTCTCCCCACTTTCTTGTGTGATTACCCTTAGTACCTGCCAGGATATTGCTTGTGATTACTAGATAGTGTAGCTACCCCGTTCGAGACTGTGAAATCACGACCAGTAGGATTGTGTTACTTCGACCTTGATTTGCTGGGGGTTTGACCTAGTAGGGATACGATCATTTTAATTTCGAGGACGAAATTTTTCTAAGGGGGGTAGGATTGTAACACCCAATTTTCCAGATGAGGGTATTTTTGAAATTTTGTAATTATAATAATTATTATTGATATTTATTTCACATTATGATTTTTTAGTAATTTTAATAATTTTAAACTATTTAAAAACTGCCTTAAGTCATGACTTGTGATTTTGATGTGCTGCCAGTGAAACCCTAGAGACTGCATGACCTAGAGCCTAACCATGTCATTAGGATATTTAATTATCATTTTTAGTCGAAGGATAATTTGGTCATTTTGACTTATTGGAATTATTTAATGATTTATTGAATTGGTGATTCCTAGTTTGGGCTTTGACTTATAGAGACTTGTAGACTAGTCTAGAAGCTAACCCTAGCCATGGTGACCCTAGTCTAACTTAGGTTAACCTAATTTTAGTCATTAGAAACTAATTTTGGAATAGGAGGATTAGTTGAGTGAAATCATTTCATGATTTATGGTTTAATGAAATGACTTATGATTTCATGACTTAATGACTTATGACTTGGCCCATGGCCCATAACTAGAAGCCCTAACCCTAACCAAACCCTAAATGACCAGCCACATAGGGATCCCCACCCTATTTAAACACTTATTCATTAGGGATTGCCTCTTTTTATCATTCCAACACTTGAAGAAAAGAAAGGTATTTTTTCCCCCTTCGAAAAATTCCCATTCTATTCATTTGATCTCCTTTTTCATCCTAGTCTTTTGCATTGGATTCTAATTGAAGTTTATGGACTGTTGGTGGAGAGCTATTTCAGTTTGGGATTTATTTGGAGCATTCGGCCATCAAGAAGAACACCCCCCATTTGAAGCCTTTTCTTGCAATTTGCACTAATAGGTAAAACCCTTTAAATTACATTAATATTTTGATTTCTTTGCATATTAGGCTAGGTTTAGGTGTCCCCTAGCTGTACCTCGAATTTGGGTGGATTTCGTGTCCGTTTGGTGTCCGTATCGGGCACGTGTCATAGTGTACGTATAGGTGTTCGATAGAATGCCCCTTAGGAATTTATTTTCGATTTTTGAAAATGTAATTACATGAGTTTGTAGATCTAAGGATCTACGTTAATTTTTATGAAGGGTGTTAGGTGTTTTTGTGTCGTTTTGTGTCAGTTTTTGCTGTTGGACACGCGTGCACGACACGAGTGCACTGTCCTGCTCACTGACACCTCGTGTGCACTATACACGACACGTGGACACGTGCCACTTGACACAGACCTAGGGGCAATGTCTGACAAGACACCCCCAAAGTCTCGTGTTGAGTCGTATCGTGTCGAATGAGAAAACTCACTCGCACTGGCCGCACGGGCCGCGTACGAGCTGCTGTGCGCGCTCAATTTTCCGCCCTGACACGCGTGCGGACACGCCTGGACACGCGTCTAGGACACGGTGCAGGGGCATACACGTGTATCCCTATATGTGGCGAACATGTAGGCACGAGCACGAGTCGTGTCGTGCCCTATGTCGCGCGTGGGACATGCGTGCACACGTGCACGACGCAGCCTGTGCACAGAGTGTCTGTGCGTGTTTTGAAGCTTCGACACGCCGTGTCCGGTTCTAGGGTGACACAAAAAGTTCCCTGGGACACGAGCATAGGTGGGGGGGGGTCATTTACCAACCATTAAATTGGTCATATTATCATGATTTGATTTTCGAAATTATATTTTTCCCAAATCACTGATACCAGGTGTACTGTTCTGAAAATCCTGAGTTGAGTTCTGTTTGCAAACCAAATTTGATGTTTATTTGTCATATTTTGATTCACACATGTGTGTTAGTTCCTACTAAGTGGTTTTTTCCAAGTTAGATTTGGTTTTGGCACTTGGGAATGGATTTTCGATACGGGAATGGGTTGTTAGACTGAAAATTCCAGAATTTTATATGTTGACTGAATTCCTGTTTTTAATTTCCCTTCTCACTGATATTCTTGATTTTAATCACTATTAACTTACAATACTAAATTTAGATTCTATTCCAAAATGTTTTTTTGATGTCTAATTACCTTGTTAGTTCCTTTACACATGTTTAGTTTTGTTTAAATATTTGGGTTTGATTGATGTTAGGAATGAGGTTTTCGTTTTGATCTTGAATGTTGAATTGATATATGGTGCTAACTGTGACTTGCTCACTGAAACTGAGACACCACTATCTACACACATTGATTCATGTCACATACACACCACAATATGTTCACACTCTAGTCTAGGTTGCCACCCTAAAACCTGATTCCTGTCACATGTGACACTCTAAATAGCCTAGCACACACATAAAGCTGTCATATGACCCTCTATGCACTGTTTTAATTTACTGAACCTTAACTCCACTTTAAACTGAGTTCTTGATGATTAGTTATCATGTTTAGTCACATGTACATGTGTGGTTGCATTACTGCAATGTGGGGTTAAGTTGTTTCAAGAGAGATGGGGATTCGATTTGGGTTTGGATGGTATGGGCTGCTATTGCCTTGTTTCACTGTCTTACACACTTTAACCCCTTTGTGTCACCCTCTAATGTTCATATCACACACACATGGGCATGCCACCAAACTCTCTACACACACACACCATGCTCTATATACACATGTGCCCCTCTCCATCTCTATGTATGTGAATTATAATAATGTGGCAAAGAGTGTGTTAATTATATTATTTTAGATAAATAACTAATGTGTGTAATATGTGAGAGTAGGCTATATGTGTGAAATGCATGATATAGCCTATGGGCACATAGCCTGTGGTGTATCCCTATGTGATACAGCCTGTGTGTATGGCTTGAATGCCAGTGTAGGAGTGTGGTTGGCTTGTATAGCCTAGAAATTGGGTGTGCTTGCTAGAATGGGCTGGTTAGGCCTAGTGAGACTTGTTTGGCTTAGGCTTGACCTAGTTGACTTAGTTTGACTAGTCTAGTTGTCTGGAGTTGACCAAAAGTCAACATTGAGTCTAGGACCTAGTTTGACTAGTGTAGTTGACTTGGTTTGACCAGAGTTGACCAAGAGTTGACTTTGACCTAGTTTGACCTAGAAATCATGTAGTTTGCATTGTAGCATTTATTTACCTTGTCTTAAACACATTATAGCTCATACTGCTCTATTTAGGACATTGTGACTCCGGTGCAGACATCTGACATTACACTGCGCTTTTCAGAGTATCAGGCGAGTACATTCTCTGATACTTCTTCCATTTACTTGTCGTTTACTATATTTCAGTTGTAGCTAGTTCTATCTGATTCTCTGTTTCAAACACGATATGATATTGCTGGATCCATTTCATGCGACACTCACTTATATTGTCTGGCCTCTATTTCTGGAACCACCCTGGAATCATTTACTGGAACCACCCTGGAATCATTTACTGGAACCATTCGTGTACTGGCTGGACTTATACCTAGTTTTGTGTCGGATTATGGATTCACTTGTACTTGCTGGGCGGGGAAATATTGGAATAGGCATGTGAACATACCCAAATACTGGAACCACTCCCTTGGAATTATACTGGAACGATAGCCATCTCACACGTGGCCGAGTGTGCGGTGTGCCGTATTACCTACAGCCGTTCGTATGTCGATCCCGATATTTTAAAACACACTGTTAGAGTATAGGCTGGACTCACCCTGGAACCTTTGATCACCGACTGGACTCACCTCATACCGGACTCATCTTGTGCTGGAATCACCTGGTATTGGATTATATTGTCTGGACTCACACATGACTCTTTTATACTGCCTGGACTTATATCATGCTACTCTAGTTCAGTTAGATATTATTTTTCAGTCTTCATTGCCATGCTTCCCTTCTTGTTTAGTTACTTTCCTTTTTTTGTACCTTAACTGTTCTCTATATCATTACCTGTATAAAACTGCCATGTTTCATTAATAAAACTGCTTATAACTGCTTCATAGTTCTCTGTCATTTAATTGGGATTTCTTGATGAGTTGTACTCGTTCCTGTCCTAACTGGACCTGTTGAAAATTTTACAGATGATTGCCCTGAGGACACATGCCCTACATATTACTGTGGAGATGGCTTAGCTACCTTTGGCCCCGACACTCAGGAGTGATCGGGAGATTAGCTAGTTGTTTGTTTAGCTTTCATGTTTTAGAACTGGAGTTGTATATAAGTTGAGATTTGTAGTTGAGATTGTTTGAGATCATATTATTAGTTGTTGGTTTTATTTCTGTTATTAGTCTTAGTTTTAATCTTCTGTGCTATCATATCGTTCTTAGACTGTGATTGAGATTCGTTATATCTATACTTGTCCTCCGTTCGGAGTTGAGATTTGACAAGTACATTATATAATTGCATGAGTTGTTGATTAGATAGTAACCTAGGACAGCATTCTACCGCCGACACTGCGGCGTAGGCTGAGTGTCGTTACGTACTCGTACCCTCACAGTGGGTGCGGGTCGTGACACGTTTTTAGTGGTGGCCCATGCAGGTCGAGAGTCGTATTAGTGCGATATCGTGGTAGTACAGCGACTTAGTTGTACTGCTGCGAGCCTGCGATAGGATTGAGAGATAGGCTTTAACGGAGAGGTACTCAATCACAGTTAGGAAAAATTCTGCTTCAATTCATGCCATATACATATCTTACTGATTTATCTTCTTTGAGATAAACTGTCCTCCTTTGATTTTATCGATTCCTGCTCAGTATTGACTTACTTTTCGATCTGTCTTCAGGATGGTGGAGACACGATCACATCGCTCTGGTACGGCAGCCGCTGTAGAGGGGTCCGCCACCTCTCGTCTTCAGCAGCCACTTCCCGGTACCGCAGCCCCCGTCATGCCAGTTGGGGTGGGTGTCTCAGCAGCTTTCGGAGGAGCACCTCCACCAGCTGGAAGGCAGAGTCCGGTGCTTCCCGAGATCCTTCCACCGCAGCAGCCTCTACCTGCGGGGATGGTAGATGCTGCTCATCTATTTTCTTTCGTGGAGAGGATTCTGGCGTCTCACCAGCAGCAGCAGCAGCAGCAGCAGCAGCGACAGACTGCCAATTTCCGTTAGGGGATTGACGAGGTCCACCAGCTGCTTCGCACTACAGTAGAGATGGTGACTGCTCAGGCGTAACCAAGGCAACGAGCGTCGTTACGTACTCGTACCCTCACAGTGGGTGCGGGTCGTGACATCCAGCTAGATGGTGACCACCAGGCATAACCAAGGCAACGAGTGGGTTTCCTTTTTGTTCTTCCACTTTATTGTAAAAATATTCTTTTGAGGCGTTTAGCCGACGAGCACGTGTTTAGCTCGATAGCACTTTACTTACTGTCTGCCTGCGGGCTGTAACATGATTGACAAATCCTAGGATTAATCATGTATGATTGAAACTCTTGCTAGTCTTGACATTTGTATGACTAGCTTCATGATCATCCAAATATGTAATGTATGGGACATCTTACTATTATATATTTGGTGCTCTGACATCTTGTAACTGTTACTACTTGCTTGAGATTGAGATAATAGGCTTGTTCATGACCATAAGTGACTGATTGTTTGTAGTTAAACCCTCATATATCTAGACAGCCGTGACCATATAGCGAGGTGGGTTGCACTTCAATATACGTAGCTGGCTATGTATGTCCCCGCTCTCCAGTATTCTGGTTCTGGAGCGTTACACCCGCTCTCTCTCCTTCTTCACCTCTCGCCTCTGCTCTCGTCCCTTTCTCCTTCTTAATATTCTGTAGACGAGTTTCGAGTTCTGCATTAAATTTTTTTTTTCATAACAGTACTATAGTAATTAGAATTTTATTTTATATAATATTTACTAAGTATTCTTAATTATTATCATAATTATTGTTGATATTTTTATATTCATTATTGTTTTAAACAACATAATATATATATATATATATATATATATATATATATATATATATATATATATATATATATATATTATGGTATATGTTGGGTATTGACTTATTTTATATATTGTTATACTAGGTATAAGTTGTTAGTAGCCTTAGTATTGTCATCATGTTTATCTTTATTATGGTTATTTTTTTACTATAATAATTGTCATTAAAATATTTGGAGGTAAATTATATATTTTCTAAAAAGGTTATATCATGAGGCTTGGCCTACACCTATATTGTAAAATATAATAATTTTCTAGATTATTCAGTATTTAGTTAAAAGTATTTTTGACCCATAAAGGGAAGTTTCCAAATTTATGAAATAATTTACTAGTCTTTTCAAATATTTATTATTACTATTATTTTTACTAATAAGATATAGTATTTTTACCTAGAAATCCTATTTGGACAAACTGGAGTTTTGCCTAAAAACGTTTTTATTATTTTTCAAGCATTTATCAATTTTTTTTTTTGCTAATAAGAATATATTTTCAAGTGTTATAAATAGTTTCTAAAATCGTATATATATATTAATTATCCAATTTCGTTTTATTATCTTTCTATCCATGACTAGTTCCATTTATTCTATTCCCTCGTCAATTCTGTCATTCCTCCTATCAACCCTAACTAATTTGACCCTTCTGGACCCTATGGAACTGTTCGTGCCACCTTGTTGCACCAAAGTCGCAGTTCGTGCCACATTGATCATTGTAGTACACCAGGCGTCCTACCAGGCAAGACACCTTGCCATTTGTCGTTTATTTATTTTAGCTCATATTTCATGCATTATTCATTACTTTCTTTGTGCAAAATAAACTGTGATACATGGCATAACCTGTTAGAACTTACTGTTCAGTTATATTTCCTGCTATGTATTATTCTTCTTACACATTAAACCTAAATTTAAGGGACCACCTTGTGTGTTTCACTCATAGGCCTTGACACATTTATACCACGTTGTTGTGAGTCATATATAGGACTCGGACATGCGTGATTGGCTGGCCACCAGTACGTATAAGCCGTGCGTTAGAAAATGACTGCTAATAGAATTGCATGTAAGAAGACTTAGCAGTTATGAGTTGGCATTGGGCGGGGAGAACATGATTGGAAGTTGACTACCACCCTATCTATCGTAGACTCGCTTGCTACTGAGGAACGATAGGTAGACTATATGCTATAGACTCGCTCGATACTGAGGAATAGTATATGGTGTTGTGACTCGCTACTGAGGTACTGTATTGGTATTTTCTTGACTTGACCCGGTAGTCATGCGACCATGAACCGTTCTTAAAACTGCATTCACTTAGATTTGGTTAGGTGTCCTTATCCGTTAGGTATGAGTACTTTTGGTTTGGGTACTTGTATCTGACCGTAGCTTGGAACAATAACTTGTCGCGGATTAGTTCGTCACATCTTGTCCTTGTTTGGTTGTAGGTGTGGCTTACTGCTCCGATGAGAAGGTATTGAACCTTGTTGGGGTCCGGATACCATATTGGATTCATAGCATGGAAAGATACGCCATCGTGAATTATTTTACCATCTCTTGTCCTTATTTGGTTGGGGGGATGGTACGCTAGTTCAATGGTGTGTATTGGACCATGTTATAATTCAATTGACTTATTTATTTTCAATTGACTTATTTATTTGAGCAATTTATATTCAGTTACATTGGCATGATATTATGTGTCTTGTTACGACCCTCTAAGGACTTGGTTATCTCTCCAGGTGTGTGCTCTTATCTTTCGCAGGTGTTCTAGCCGTGGCCATGATCATCTCTATTTCCTCGAGGATGATTGCACTTTGATCGTCTTCGCTTCGCTCGCCAAAAATTATTCTTTTGTATATCATGTATTTCTTTTCATAGTTGGTAGTGGATTTATCTCCGCCCAACGACATGTACCAATGACAATTCATAGGTGATTATATGATATCTTTTATTCTTTTATTTTGTGGATAAGATTAGTTAGTTGTGGTTTACTGCATTTTACAGCTTATGTATTCATACGAGGCCTATGTACTTCGTATGTATACAGCTGGCATGTCTACGATCCTAGTCCTATGTATTTTGGGACTGGGGCGTTACAGCTGTGGCTTCAGCAACCCTTCGAGTATTTTTACCCTCTGGAATCAAAGGCTCAGGATCTGTCAACACATAGTCGACGCTCATGAGTTGAAGATTGAGGCTGACCTTTTTCTTCCAGACATTAAAGTGCTCCCCGTCAAACTTTTCAAGTTTAAAACTTGTATCGAGAAGTTATGCACGGTTG
The DNA here is from genome assembly GCA_029216955.1 of Iris pallida. Classification (NCBI taxonomy): domain Eukaryota; kingdom Viridiplantae; phylum Streptophyta; class Magnoliopsida; order Asparagales; family Iridaceae; genus Iris; species Iris pallida. The sequence goes on along the minus strand of JANAVB010043169.1, from coordinate 172,954 downwards.
TTTTCCATCAGATATGAATCTTGCTTTGAGATTGTTATTACCGAAACAGATCATTAGATGGAAATCTCGATCTCTTAAAAAGAGTGAGATGGATAAAAGCAACTTAGCAGACGAAAAAAGATCATCGTAATTCTGGTGATCGTTCTCAACCGAAGTTGATGTAACGAAGATGAATAATTGTTGTCAACCGGAGTTGATGCAACGAAGATGAATACCCTTCTCAACCGGAGTTGATGCAACGACTTTGCTGGGGTGATAAGGATCACCGTTGCTCAAAGCAAGATTCGCCCTATCGCGATATGCTCCCAGGAACCAGCAAGTTCGAAAGAACTTCTGGAACGCTCGTTGTTACCTCCTTTCACAAACTCAAAGAACTCCAATGGCATCGACGGTACAACTCTCTTCGTCTTTTATTTTAGCGTACTCAATGAAGGCACGAATAGAGTATTTATAGAGGAGGATCGAAATCCTAATCCTAATCCTGGTCGTAACTGATTGCGAAAAGATAGGAGCGAATAATCGAAAGACTTGAATGAATTAAATTCAAATACCACAAAAATCAGATCTGATCAATTAATTCAATCTTTTCATAACCGTTCAAATCTTTCAATCAGCCACATCTGGAACCGCCTGTGTCCCTTAGCCCACTCAGCACGTCAGTCCGCGTGTAGCTACGAAGCAGCACAACCGTGCAGCAGCATAAGTGCGCAAGCGCGCAACGCAGCACCGCAAGCGCTCAGACGCGCAGCGTCGCAAGCGCGCAGCTGCGCCGCAGCCCCGCAAGCGCCACTTTGCGCCCGTTGCTTCGGGGCATAGCTCCATAGGGAATTTATCCCATGAGCATGACAAAAAGCATTAATATTTTTTTGTTGGATTAGCCTTCTTTCCACTAGAAAAATGCCCCCACATGGCACCCATGTGCCTCTCCACACTTCATGTGATCTCTCAACACAAGCAAAGCTTTATATAGATATACCATCCATTTGGTTTTTCCAATGTGGGAATATCTTTCTAGTTTCTAAAGCAAAACACTAACAACAAGAAGCAAAAACACCAACATATAATTATATGTTTTGATATTTCTAATTTGGCCATCATCAAATTAGATTCATCTCCGGTATCTACACATTATTTCCATGACGATTATACCCTTAAGCCAATTTTTCAAATACACCACTTTAATTTGGCTTAATTATTTAGATAGCCAACACAATTAATTTTACATGTGTGGCCCCTAATTATTGAATAATTCCAACCTATAGTGCAATTTGTTTTTTTAAAAACCCCTAATTATAGTTGAGATTTTGGATAGAATTGCGGCAATTATTATGGTAATTTTAAAGCATATATAAAGTTGTTTGATATTTATTTATTTATTTTGGATAGAATTGCTACAATTATTATGGTAATTACAAAAACGCTACCAAAGCATTCTTTGCCTTATGATTGCTTATTAGTTGATTTTTCTTTTCAAAAAAAAAACTAGCATCTGCTTATCATAATAATTTTGGAAAGCAAGTTTAATTTTATGATAAATTTTAAAAATAGTTGAAAGGTTGTTATCAAAAATTGCTACTGCTACCATTTTTTCAGACATAAAATTTGCTGCAAAGTACTCAAGTTTATTTAAATTACATCTAGGGTAACAACAATCTAAAATTTATAAATAAAGGTATTTTTCGCCAGACGAGCTGACGGAAATCGGACATGTCCAATTTCCACCAGACTGTCTGGTGGAAATCGAACATTTGATTTTTTTTTACGTACTTTGCTTTGGTTTAGTTGGTTTGGTTAATAATGTAGTTGGTTTGTTTGGGTTTTTATTTTTTGTTTTTATTTTGTTTATGTGAGAAATATATCTACTTGTGTTCCTTTTCACATAATATTATATGGATAGAAAATATATAATTTATTTTCATGTGCAGAAAATATGATATTATATATAGGAAATATGTATAACAAATAGATAATTTTATATATATAACAAAATATAATTTAAATGTTAAAATTCTCTCTCTCTATATATATAAAAAATTTAAATTTTAATATTTAAATTATATTTTGATAAGATTAGAAAGAAAATGAATATTGCACGTGCTTTTACTAAATAACATGTAGATAATTTGGATGATATCAAACTAACTTTCGATAACATTTAGATTTCAAATTTCAAATTATTTTTTATTCATACTCTATTTTTTGATATCACTAATAGATAATTTATTATTATCTATACACAAAATTATCTATGCAATATTTGTTTATTATATATATATATATATATATATATATATATATATATATATATATATATATATATATATATATATATATATATATATATAATTATTTGTTTGTTATCATGCACATTATCTATACACAGAGTTATCGAAAGTTAGTATTATCCAAATTATCTACATGTTATTTAGTAAAAGCACGTGCGTTGCACGTAAAATATGCATTTTCTTTCTAATCTTATAAAAATATAATTTAAATATTTAAATTATATATATATATATATATATATATATATATATATATATATATATATATATATATATATATATATATATATATATATATAATATTTTGTTATATATATAAAATTATCTATTTGTTATATATATTTCCTATAGATAATATCATATTTTCTGCACATGATAATAAATTATATATTTCTATCTATATAATATTATGTAAAAAGAAACACAAGTAGATATATTTTTCACATAAACCAAAACAACAATAAAAAAAAAAACCCAAACAACCAACTACATTATTAAACCAAACTAAACCAAAATATGTAAAAAAAAAAAAAAAAAAATCAAATGTTTGATTTCCGCCAAACGGTCTGGAGGAAATTGGACATGCCAGTCCGTCTGGCGGTAAATACCTTTATTTATAATTTTTAGATACTTGTTACCTTAAGTGTAATTTAAATAAACTTGAGTACTTTACAACAAATTTTCTGTTTTCAGATAAAAGATCGTTCCCAAACCAACCTTAGCTTGAAAGAAGTCTTCCATTGTTTCTTCTTCTTTTTTTCCATTGTTTCTTAAGTTTAAAATAAACTAATTTATCAAAAGAATAAATTAAAACATTGTGCTATAAAATGTTATAAAACAACCTTATCTTTTTCACGAGAAATTGAAATAAGCTGTACCAAGTGGAGAGCCGTGGACAAGTAGGGTTGCATGCTTGAGTCATACGTGGAGTTGGTTGGCCCTGTAGAAGCGGTACGTGGAGCATGCGTGTCCGATACGTGTCGAAGAAATAGGTGTGCTAGTTTATGAATAGAGAGTATTTGTTTTGTTTTGGTAGGGACTCGGTCCATATCCAACTCCCTACAAAACGCCATTTATACTCCAAACCATGCCATCCCTCTCGGAGTTGTTCGGTTTGGACAGATACGCTTCTTTGCTCCGCTAATTAACCACAACTATTTTGTCAATTTTTTTTAAATCTGCGGAGACTAAGCCGGCATGGCATGATCCGGCAAAATAGATCCCTCTCCAAAATGTATTAATGATGTACCTAATAAATTATTTATTAGATGTGGGAGTGTAAGTGAAGTTTCGGACTCATAAATAGTTCGGTTTCAAATTTAGATTTTATAGGATATATGTTTGAAATTTTTTATAAAATTTCCAAGGAGATATAAATACAACTCTTCTATATGCCGCCAATGGGGTCTACAGTGTTGCACTAGATATTTTTTTTTTAACTTTTGTCACAGTTATTAATATTAACTTGTATTTATATTCCCCCTTTATTTTTATTAAATTTATATTCTATTTTTTGTTACTAAAAATATAGTTTCCCTCATAAAAAATATTCGTTTTGTGAAAAAAAAAAAATTATAACAAAAAGTGAAATGTAAGTACAAATTCATATTAATAAGTGTGAAGAAAGAGAAAAAAAATATCCCAATTGAATTAAAAGAACTCAGAATCATAATCTTCCTAAGTGAACCGGACTCAATTATTTTTGTGTTTTTGGTTGAATTTTATTTTTCAACTTCCAAAAACATAATGTTTATTTATTTATTAGGAGTATAATGAATTTTACTATAACAGCCCAGTATAAGTGAGTTGTAACAACAACATGATACACAAACTTAATTTGAAATATTTTAAAGGAAAAGCAAGAAAAAGGAAAAGAACAGCACGCGGGATAAATGGGGATTAAGCAGTGGGCATGAAGGAGATGCATGACCGAATTACTAACTTTAATAATAATAATAATAATAATAATAATAATAATAATAAAGAAAATAAATTATGTTCTTCACCTCCTCCGCTCCACTCCTCTTCAGGTTAGAAGGACAGATACATAGCATTTACTAAGGTATTTCTTTCATTTCCCATTATTTCCTTCCTCCCACTGCCGCCTGTCTTTTGTGACTGGACTAGCTAGTTCCACTCTCTCCTGCCTCTCCTCTTGATCCATTCTGCTCTCTCGAGGATGAAGAAGCACACTTGCAAGCTCTGCTTCCGCGGATTCGCCAATGGCCTCGCCCTCGGCGGCCACATGCGATCCCATGTCGTCGCGGCGCCAAACAATAAGGAACGAGCTCAGATTCACAAGGTCATCTTCTCCTCTTCTTCTCCATCGGCTTCCTTCTCTTCAACTTCTGAGGAGGACAAGGGATACGGATTGAGAGAGAATCCGAAGAAGAGCTACCGGCTTGTGGATCCCGAGTTCTCTTCTGCAGCTGCCTCCTCCTACGCGCTCCTCCGCGATCGCGGCGAGAGCGAGACCGAGTCCCCTCGCGCCCCGGCACACCGCCGCCGATCCAAGCGCGCCCGCGTCCCCCCAGCTCCCACGACTCCGGAGCCCGTCAGCTCGGTCTCCGACGCTAGCCCGGTGGAGGACGTAGCAATCTCTCTCATGATGCTCTCTCGTGACACATGGAAGAAGAACAAAGAGTCGGAAGAGCACGACGACTACTACGTTGATGACGAAGACGAGGAGGGGGAGGACGACGACGACGACCATGATTATTATGATCAACAAGTACAAGTCGTAGAAGAGAAAGAGGAGAAAGAGCTGCAGATTATGAACAAGTTCAAGAGAAAATACGAGTGCAAGACATGTAAGAAAGCTTTCCCATCCTATCAAGCACTAGGGGGCCACAGAGCGAGCCACAAGAAGTTCAAGAGCTGCGCTCCTCCCTCTACAAACTCTTCATCGCCTGCTGCGGCTGCTCGGATCTACGATGTCGTCGTGCTAGCGGAGGCCAATGCGGAGAAGGTCGCACACGAATGTCCCATCTGCTTCAGAGTTTTCGCTTCAGGTCAGGCTCTCGGCGGCCACAAGAGATCGCATCTCGTTCCGTCTGCTGCCACCATCACTATAACTCCTCCTCCTCTGTCCACTGCTGCTTTCGTGCCTGTGCCAAAACTCGGCGATACTCTGATCGATCTCAACCTGCCCGCACCGATGGAGGACGATGCCGATCGGCTGTCGGTTGTTTCTGATGAACTAAATTGGGTTATACAAAGAGGTAATTAAGTTATAATAAATTGAAGAGCTAGCTATAGAAATCAAAGAATTCCAATTCTCTCTTCCTCTTCTTCTTTTGTAACTAGCTACAATTTTCTATGTTCTCTGTTTAATTAATTGTCTGCTGCTGACAATTACAGTTCATTTTGAGTTTTAAGTTGAAGTTGCAGTAGGTGCTTACTGTAACAGCTACAATGGATTAATGGAGAGTTAAGAATCTTTATTTTCTCTAAAATTTGAGCTCAGCTACTGTTATTTTCCAGCTGTTAGTTTCTTGTCTTCAAATATTTCTTACTTGTACATATTCAATTATATATAATGTCGATATGCAAATGTATGTACAATAAACAAAGACAAAGCCGTCCTGGCTACTTTCTTCTGTACTAAAGGTGCTTCTGCTGCTGCTATGTTATGTGCAGTGCAGGGCTCTCCTGCTACTGTAGTACTTGTTTTCTTTCTTGCTAGCTCTTTAGGCTCTAGTGATTTTGGAGCTTAGTGCTTTATTCCTTTTCATTTTCCATGCCAAATGGTCTTTCTTTCTCTTCACTCTAATCAAACTTGTTACACCTAAGCAAGAGTTTTTTAGTCAATAATTATAATTTTGTTTATAATTCTTAAATAGTCATAAAACTATTTATTAACATTCTAAAACCAGTTGATCCGATGATTTTGGAAACGAGCATATTTTATTAAAATTAAATTTCAAGTTTGACTGAAAATGGGGTAAAGTGCATTTAAACCCTCCTTAGAGTTGCCTCGTTCGCAAAATAAGACCTTTTAGAAAACTTAAAGCAGTTTGCACCTCCCGCAAACCCTGTTTTGCGCAGAATACCCCTTTCCGTCAAATTGACGTTAGAACAGCCGTTGGAGGCCATTTTTTGGATTAAAAAAAAAAGTGGACTTCCCAAAATACCCCTAATGCTTACATTTGGCTGTTGGCTCTCTTTCATTCTCTATGTATAAGACAATATTTGTTTGAAACATAAAACCTAAACTTTATATTTTCTATTTTTTGACCGGTTGGTTGGAAGAAAAAATAATATATTTTTTTATATTTCTTTTTTTTTTTACTTATTTGCTCTCATTTAATATATTGAAACTTTTTCTTACCTACAGATCTCAAATCCAACTGCAATTTTTTTTTATATTCTCTTTTTTTTTTTTTTTTACTTATTTGCTCTCATTTAATGTTTGAAGCTTTTTTACTTATTCCTTTTTTTTCAAGACGTCCAAATAGAAATTATGGAAGCCTATTCGTAGATAATTGACAAAGGCGGTGGCAGCCACTGAACCCGGACCATGCTTCGACATGCATGTTTTGCAATTTATTTTTTGATTTTTGACACGTTTAGTAATATTTAAGTTATTTGTTTAAGTAATACATGTGATGAAAATAAATTTGTACCAAGATTTACAATTTCAGTTAGAATTAATAAATAAATAATTACGATAATAGTCATGACTAATAAATAATTACGATACAAGTTCAGGACTAATCGGACATTTGTTAAAAGATTTTTTTTTCCAGAAAAAATTTAAGATGAAAACCTACTATTTAGATTATAAACATTTATTTTCGAAAATGACGTCAAGCATGAGAATTGATTTTTGTTTAATAATCTTTTTAATATTTTGTTTTTTGTTTCCATTTTTTTATTTCTTATTTCATATTTTTTTTTCATCTTTTTAATAATCTTTTCTAGAATTAATAAATAAATAATTACGATAATAGTCATGACTAATAAATAATTACGATACAAGTTCAGGACTAACCGGACATTTGTTAAAATATTTTTTTTTCCAGAAAAAATTTAAGATGAAAACCTACTATTTAGATTATGAACATTTATTTTCGAAAATGACGTCAAGCATGAGAATTGATTTTTGTTTAATAATCTTTTTAATATTTGTTTTTTGTTTCCATTTTTTTAGTTCTTATTTCATATTTTTTTCATCTTTTTAATAATCTTTTCTAGTTTTTTAAGAGTGACTTTTATTTTCAAATTTGTATAGTTTTTGTTTTTGTCTTTTTTCATTGTTTAAGATTTATCCTCATTTTTTGGTTTTTTGGAATATTTTGTCTATTTTTTATTTTTTTCATATTTTAATAGTATTTTTTGTTTTTTATTTGGTTTTTTTTCCAGTTTTCATCATTTCTATTTTTTAAGAATTGATTTTTTTTGTATTTATCAGTTTTATTTTTCCCAAAAATATTTATATATTTGTTAAATAAAAAATAATTTATGACAAAATAATTTTAAATAATATTTATCCATTTTTTTGACGAAACTAACCGTTTTTTAACAAGTTAATACTAATTAAAATAATTTTAATAAATAATTTTACTAGCAAAGACCATTTTCCTTTGTTAATATTTATCCACTTTTTAACAAGTATTTTTGCGTAACCGTTTTTAACAAAATAATTTTAGAACAAACCGTTTTTAACAAGTTAATATTAGATAGCCCAGGGGTAAAATGGTCAAAACAACCCCATTTTAACACCCGTAAACAGAAAAGTTAGCGGAGGGGGTGATTTGAGCATTTTCGTATCTAGTTGGGTTTTTCGGATCAGCGAGTCTTTATTTGCATTTTCGTGTATCTAAGGAGGGTTTAATTGCACTTTACCCCTGAAAATGTGATGGAAAAACAAATGATAATTTTGGAATCAAAGATTAGTATTATAATAGGATCTCGGGACAAAAGTTTTTAGCTTCTGCGTACAACAGACCTACCTAGTTGCCACGTGGACGTGAGGACCACCGAGATCGTCACAGTATTTATCAGTTTTGTCCCGAGAATGCCCTGTAGCTGGTTTCTAAAAACGCGCAACTAGCTGGCCTTTCGCACCGAAATCATGATATCGTGCCGGAAGTGGCACTGTTCGATATTCTGGCCCACTGTGAGGGGTACAAACGTAATTACAGAGAAAAGAGAACAGTACCTGATCAACTAACAGCAGCAGAGGAAGCGGCAGGAAAAGCGAGCGGGGAGTAGTGGTACTCTGTTGCTGTGTTGGTTGGTTGTGGCGAAGATTAAGAGAGGGGGGAGGGGGGAAAGAAACTCGTGATGGCATGCAACATGATACCCACGTCTCATGTACCTCCACAAAATTGTTAATTCGTTCTTGCATAAATAGAGGCATTTAAGAAATATGTCTACTCTAAAATATATATTTGTCACAAGTGGCATAGCCAGAATTTTTGTCTAGGAGACACGGCAATTATTATTAAATTTTTTATAATAAATATATTTATAGTTTCAAAATTATCATATATTTGTTATATTCTTCTCATTGAAAATATGAAGTTCTCCTTTTTAGTCCCACGTTGACTAGGAGTTCTCATATTCGTCTTTATATTACTTACTTGTGAGTTGTTGTGGACTAATCATATGGGCCACACGTGCGTGTCGTCGCCGCCACCCTGTCCGGTTCGACGCGCGTAATGTGTACGCGTCCACATTTCCGTCCATGCCCCCGTTTAAAAATACCAAACACGTTCCCAAAAAGAAGGTCTCCATCGGACAATTTCGAAAAATTGCCATTCCTAATGACATATTTTTCTTTGTAAGTGAGTTATGGGGCATTCACATTATATATATATAAGTGTGCTAAAAAAATATTATATATATAAAAGATGGTGATAAATTGTTTGAGTGTTGTCAATATAGAAATATATCTTATGAACATTTTTTTAGTGATGTATATACTGCTTTACTAATTTTCTTTTTGTTCTATGTGCTACTAAGGTAATCTTAAAAAAAAAACCAACATATTTAGAAGTTTCCGTAGACTTTAGCATTTTGTTCATAGACATGTTCTTGAAACTATACTGCTATGATTAGTTGATGTTCTGTTGTTCTCAAAATATATTATTTCACCGATCTGACATTGCAATGTTGTTGTAACATCATGATAGTTTTTTCTATGCCCATAATAAAATTATATATATAATACTTCACAAAAAAATATAAACAAAAACTCAAAATTTGAGGGGCGCAGTCACACCCCCTCGGCTCCATATGGCTACGCCACAGTTTGTCACGTCTGGCTTCCAGGATACTAAAAAAAAAAAAAATGGACATGGTCACTACATCATAAAATGTACGAAAATGTTATACGGCGATCAGGATTGTCTAGAAAATAAGTGAGAGGACTCTAGAATGTCACTAACGACTCCTAAATGTTGGCCTATTTAGCCATGGTCGAACCGATTTCGATAATTTACTTAAAACTCCGAGCTCGATATAAATAGAAATAGAAGATCGCAGATTTCATCTCAACTGAATTTTTATATTTTATTTTGTATTTTTTCTTTATTGAGTTTAGATAATTGTGCATCGGGATCACTGGCATTTAGAAGTCTATCATGAACCAAAAACAAACCTATCTTTGATCCCAAGCCAAACCAACATCCAAAAGTCTATCTAAAACAAAAAAGACCCTGAAATCCTAGCAACCGAACTCGGGCCAAGGTCTGCCCGAACTCATACCGAACTCAGTCAAAAATAGATAAGTAATTAGGAAATAGCATGAAATAGATTGGGGTCCCCGGACAAATTGTCCTTTCGACAAAGTCAGAGAACGAATCGTTGGATGCATCAAGGGAGACAAAAATAAAATTATCAAAATAGTCACCGTCCGGCTTGGCGGGACTAAAAAGAGGAGAATGTCACGACCCGCACCCGGTGTAGGGGCACGAGTCCATAACAGCACCCAACCTACATCGCAGAATCGACGGTAGAACGATGTTCTAGGTCGCTAACTAACAACTCACACAATGATATAATGTACCTATCATAGATCTCAACTCCGAAAGTAGACAAGTATAAAGATATGATAATACTCAATCACAGTCTAAAGCACGATAAAATACCACAGAAGTCTAATAACTATAAAGACTCAACAAACAACAACTAAATAATAATATATGAAACAATCTCAAGTACAATGTCAAAATCTCCACTTATTACAATTTAATTTCAAAACAGAAATCTAGAACAAGTCCACTAAACTAGTCTCTTGGTCACTTTTAAGAATCGGGACCCAAGGTAGCTATCCCTTCCTCAGATCCATAATGGGTAGGACACGTATCCTCCGGACAATCATCTGAAAAATATATCCAGTCAGGATGGTACGAGCACGTCTCATCTAGCAATCCCAAGTAAATAACAAAGACTATAAAGCGGTTTTAGACAGTTATACTTGATGAATCATAGAAAGTTGAGACGGGTAATGAAATATGGCAACAATCAAAACAAGGAAAGTAAATACAGAGAAGTATAAGAGCATGGCATTGAAAACTGTAAATAGAGGCAACTAACTAGAACAATGTGATACGAGTCCAATCTTGTAAAACATGAGATAATGTGATTCTAGTACACGATACTAATCCAGTGTGTTTTGAGTTGTTGTTCTTGTCATGAAAACAGGTAGCGAGTAAATACGGCATACCGCACACTTGGCAAGCATACGACGACTATATTTCTTGTTTAGACGAGTAAATACGGCACATCGCACACTCGACCAAGCGACGATGGCTATCGTTCTTGTTTAGACGAGTAAATACAACATCGCATGCTCGGCCAAGCGGCAAAGGCTATCTTTCTTATTTAGATGAGTAAATACGGCACATCGTACGCTCGGCCAAGCGGCGACGGCTATCTTTCTTGTAATACGGTACATCACACACTCGGCCAAGCGGCGATGGCTATCTTTCTTGTAGGGTGGTTCTTGTTAAATACGGTACGTCGGACACTGAGCCCAGCAGTGACGACTATCTTGCTTGTAGTGATGATTCCTGTATGATTTGAACATTTAGTACTTGTAGGTGTTTCGAGTAGATGGTTCTTGTGAGTGGTTCAAGTAATAGAGGCTAGACGAGTCAAATACATGTATTACGAGTGAATGAAACCAGAATACCAATACGTATTGTGACAGGAATACTAATACTTGTGACAGTGAATCAAATAGAACTATACTAGGACTGAATCACAGTAATCATGAAATAAATGAAAGAACTATCAGAGAATGTACTCGCCTGTCGTCCAGAGCAATGAATGAGGATCAATACCCAATGTGGTGTCACACAGACCTATATATGGGATGTATATGGTTGTTTATCGTTCTAGAGTAACAGTGTATTTAGATGCACTAATCTATATGCTCTAGGCTAATTCTAGGTCATGAAAGTCAATTTAGTCAAGGCTAGACAATTTGGGTCAACTCTAGGTCATACCTTGTTATATCCAAAAATCTAATCTATGCTAAACAACACTAGCTAATCTATGCTAAACAACACTAGCTAGTATCTCCATTTACACAAGTTCATATCAACTAGTTTTCTAATCTGACAATGATTAGAAACGTGTCCATTCATACCACAGTAATGACAGAAAGTATTAACATTAGTGCTTTGTGCAGCAGTATGAGAATGTGCAGTGGTGTGATATGATGTGCGTAGATACTTGTAATAGAAAGCACGGTTGAATGAAGCTTTATCTTTGCTTGCTTCCTTTGTAAAAGATTTGTCTTGTGTGACTTTGTGAGGTGTTATGTGTCTTGTGTTAGATTGAGTAATAGGTTGTAGTACCTGCTTTCCCAGTCTAATCTCTAACTTTTTAGAGTTAGCACTGATCTCATCATATTTAGCATTAAGAGCATCAATTCTACATGAAGCAATAGAATACTTCTTCTTTTCTGATTCTAATTCCTCCTTAAGTTTAGCATTTTCTTGAGTACATTTCTCAATGCAATCAAGTGCTTCATACAATCTAAACTCAAGTGTGAAAATCTTAGTAGAATTGTCAGAAGGAGAAGTATTTCTAGCATCATTCAATAAGCAAGTAAGCTTTTTATTCTCACGCTTATAGGATTGAATATCCTTGCTTGCTTGCTTATACATATCTAATACTTTCTTGTGTACTTCTAATAGATCACTAAAAGCATCAGATAACTCATAATGAGGAAATTTACTCTCTTTATAAAAAAAATTATTTTGTACCTCGTTAGATAATGCCATTGAGCATAACTTTACAGCTTGATGAGGTCTCTCTTCTTCTTCTTCTTCAGAATCTCTTGCTTCACTTTCACACCATATGCTTGTGCTAGCGTACTTGTAAGACGATGATCTTCCTTCATTTGATCGTTCGTAGTGACTCTCCTTTCTAGCAGTTGTACAATCTTCTTGGATGTGGTCTATCTTCTTGCAGCTGTCACATACAAGCTTTTCTTCGTATAAGGATGTGTTGTACCTTAAATTCCAATTCCATCATGCACATATTTGTATTATTATGAAGATTATCCTCATCTCTGGAGTTGCTAACTTTGCTTTCGTACCTGCACTCATAAGTAGCTTCAAGAACTTTCTAAATTTTATGAGATGTTGTGCAAGTAATAATAAGATTGAATACATTTATGTCTACAACACAATAAAAGATATGCATAGCTTTTGCATCAAGGCTAGCTAACTTTTGCTTTTCCTTCGTGTAACTATAATAAGGCTTGTTGATTATAGAGGATATGAGAATAGAAGTGATAGTAGGCTTTTTGTAGCCATTGACAACAATTGACCATAAGTCAAAATTTAGAGACTTCAGGTAGAAGCTCATTCATGTCTTCCAATAACTATAGTTTGTTCCATCAAATAGTGGGAGTCTATTTGTGGATTGCTCTTCCGTTGTAAAGTACATACTTGCCATATGTGATATAGTGATCTATGTAACATCGGTTATATAATAATAATATTACCTCGCTTTACCTGTATAACCTACTCTTGTACCAATTGTGGAACGAATTGTAAAGCGCAATACTCTAGAGGGTGGTGAATATAGTAGGCAGCAGAATTTAGCTAATTAAAAAGGTTAGCAACAAGATCACAGAATATATTGTCACGACCCGCACCCTGTGTAGGGGCACGAGAAGTGGGTACGTCCAGCCTACGCCGCAGTGTCGGCGGTAGAACGCTGTCCTAGGTTGCTAACTAATCTCATGCAGTGTATATAATGTACTTGCCAAGATCTCAACTCCGAAAGGAAGACAAGTAAAAGATATGATATACTCAATCACAGTCTAAGCACGATAAGATAACACAGAAATCTAGATACCAACTAACAACAACAGAAATTAAACTACTAAAATAATAACAATAATATCTCAAACAAACTCTAATACAACTCAATATCTCCAGTTTAATACAAACAAGCTCAAAACATGAAAGCTAAGTAAGTCTACTAGCTAAACTCCTGAATCACTCCTGAGAGTCGAACCAAAGGTAGCTAATCCCTCGCCAGGTCCATGGTAAGTAGGGCATGTGTCGTCAGGAGTATCATCTGTAATATTTTCAACAGGTCCAATCAGGACAGGAACGAGCACATCTCATCTAGAAATCCCAAGTAAATGACAAAGAATATAAAGCAGTTTTTAGACAGTTATACAGATGAGCATGGCGGTTTTATACAGATAATGATGTAGAGAAACAGTGAGGGTACAAGGAAAGTAAAGTAACTAACAAGAGAAGAAATCATGGCAAAGAAGACTGTAGTAAACTAGCTGAACTAGAATAACATGGTATAAGTCCAGACAGTATAAAATGTAATCTCAGTGTGGGTCCAGTCCATATAATCCAATACTAGATGATTCCAGTACAAGATGAGTCCAGTAAAAATGAGTCCAGTAGTGATCCATGATTCCAGGGTAAGTCCAGACTATACTCTAACAGTGTATTTTAAAATACTGAGATCAACATGTAAACGGCTAGGGGTAATCAGGCACATCGCACACTCGGCCAAGTGTGGGATGGCTAGCATTCCAGAATAGTTCCAAGGGAGGTGGTTCCAGATTTTAGGTATGTTCACATGTCTACTCAAGTATTTCCCCGCCCACAAGTGAATCCATAATCCAACACTACAACCAGTATGAGTCCAGCCAATGATTCCAGAAATGATTCCAGTAGGGTGATGCCAGTAGTGATTCCAGATATAGAGGCCAGACATGAATAAATGAGTGTCGCATGTAATGGATCCAGCAATACTAATCGTGTTTGTACAGAGAATCACATATAGCTAACTAGAACTGAAATACAGTAAATGACAAGTAATGAAAGAACTATCAGAGAATGTACTCGCCTGACACTCTGGAAAGAGTAGTGTAATATCAGATGTCTGTACGAGGGTCACAATGTCCTAAAATAGAGTAATACAGTTATGACATGTCCAAAATGAAGGTAAATAAAATCTACAATGCAATCTATATGAATTCTAAGCCAATCTAGGTCAAAGTCAAACTTGGTCAACTCTACAGTCAAACTAAGTCAAATCAAGTCAACAAGGTCAAACAAGTCAAGGTTAGTCAAATCTAGGTTAAAGTCAACTCTTGGTCAACATTCTAATCAAACTAGTCAAATACTAGTCAACATGATCAATCTGGGTCAAGTCTAGGTCAAACTTAGACCAACTAAGGTTTTGGTCAAACAAGACTAGTCAACAAGGTAATTAGGTTAATCTTGACTAATGGCCAACTTCTAGTCAACCCCTAAGACTAACACCAATCATGACACAACTCCTAAGTATACCACTTAACCCCATATATATCTTAAATTACATAGGGCTATCCATATAACCCATATGGTCAAGCCTAATTAACTAGTTAGGGTTAGTCAAACTTTAGTCAACTAGTCCTCTTAAGTCTATCCAAGTCAATTCTAGGTCAATTAGGTCATGGTTGACCAATAGTTGACTTTGGTCAACTTTAGTCAAACAGGGGTCAAAGCCTAACCTCATAGCCATAGGCTCATAAATGAATACCATAGGCTAACATATCTAGGGCACTGGCATTTACATCTATATATAATACCTTATATATACCCAACTATATATGATACATATATATATTCATGCAACTTACCATATCTATATATATTATTAATATATAGGCTAAACATATATATATAGCCTAACTATATATATAGCCTATCTATATAGCCTAACTATATATAGCCTAACTATATATACCAATAACTATATACATAACCTATATATAATATACAATCACCCACATATATATATAATATATATATACATATATAGATAGCTATTATATATACCTATATATACATTCCATATATATATATAAACCCATATATATACCCTCAACTATATATATACCAAATATATATAGTTGTATATAATGTAACATATATATATATAAAAAAAATAAAAATAAAATATATATATATATATATATATATATATATATATATATATATATATATATATATATATATAGAGGGAAATAGAGAGAGAGAGAGAGAGAGTGAATGAGAGAGGGACAGTGAGAGAGACATAGAATGAGAGGGAGAGAGTGAATGAGAGAGAGAGAGAGACAGAAAACAGTGAGAGAGAGGGAGAGATAGAAAACAGGAAGGGGAGGAAGTCTCAGATTTTCTGAAACAGGAATCACCCCAACCCACACACACAAGTTCATATATACATATGTATGTATATACATACACAACAACCTACACACATAACCAAATACCCTGAAAACTCACCCACACTCACACATACATATATACTACATATATACATACTAAAATACACTATTACAAAGTATAAATTATATCAAAATCGGGTTTGAAATCCATTTTTGTAAAAACTGGAAAATCCTAAAATCTGGAAATATTGGACTGTGCATTGGTGATATAGGTAACTCGATTTACACTCACCAAACCGAGCTAAGGCTCGATCCTATTGGTTGGTAACACTAGCCCCACACATACCCTAGTGTCCTAGGTGCCTGACACGACACCACGACACGACACGGCGTGTCCACGGGTTGCTTCCAAGCTAAGGAAGGTTGACTTCCATGTAAAGGGGTTGATATTTTGAATGTTTTATGGAAAATATCCAATAAAGCAATATCAAGATATTTATCCACCTTTATCCAATGTAAATATCTATCCCCTTATCATTCTAGGTTAGTGGCTAACCTATGGATTAGGGTAGACTAGGTTAGGGACTAATCATGATACTTAACCATGATTAATAATATTAAAAATCACAATAACTCAAATAAAGTCTAGTAAATTACCAAACTACCCTTTTGGCCAAAAACCACTAATTTGATGTTCTAAGCCTATGGCTAAGCTCACATAATTATGGTTAGTCTCTAGGTTATGAAAAACTAGGGTTTACACTAAGGTATACTAACCAAAATCACAAAGTCATAAGTCATGACTTAGCATGACTTTAGAAATGGTTTAACTTAACTAAAATCACCAGAAAATCATACCATGACTAAAATACCACTAGTAAATAATAAAAATAATAAATTTTCAAAAATCCCCAATTTCAGAAAACAGGGTGTTACAAGTCTACCCACCTTAAAATAATTTTGTCCTCGAAATTTAGATGGTCGTACTCCTCCTAGGTTAAACCTCCAACAATCAGGGACGAAGCCACTACCTAGGCAACATACAAGGTAAAATAAGCAAAATATGGGTAGTAGACCTATACTGGGTCATGTCCAAAAATTGGCTGGCAGTTTTAGGTCATAAGGTGTCCCTAAGTCAAATCGAAGCCAAAAGTAACTCCATGGGGTAAATCAGGATGGAGCCTCGGGTCAGGAAAATCGTACTAAGCAAATGAAGCACACGATGGTATGCCTGAGTGGGACACTAAGGTCATGGGTGTAGTATGTCATGCCTAGGTCATGTACGTGAAATCAGTTTTGAGAAAACAACTAGTCTTGTGCTCCAAATTTAAAAGTTACGGTAACGTGTCTACGGTGATCACAATTTAGAGTGGGAAATGTCTATGGCCTAAATTGAACCAAAAAATCGTGATGAAATAGTGGTACCAGGGGGACAGGTTAAATGGGACAGTCTGTGGTCTCATCTAGGTGCACTTAGTCATTCTAGATCAATACTGTCCTATGGTATCAAAACGTACAAGCAATCTAAAGTGTCCAAATTGGGAAGATAAGAAAACAACAATCATCAAGGCTATAGGGTCGTCTACCATCCTATATGAAAATAGGTCATTAACAAGTGAGAAATCATTAAAGTTACCCTTCCATAAAAAGAAAATTAAAAATTTAGGTACAAACAATCACAATAGATTTTAGTCTTGACACGATCTAAGTTGATCAATTTTAGGATAAATCGAGATTGGACAAGATGGGAAATCAATGAAATCAAGTATGAGCACGGGCACCCAATGATGAAGATCCAGGTCATGATTAAATTTAATTCAACTGGATACGAATACGAGGTTCATAGGCGATAAAATAATTCCAAGGAGAATTGTCAAGGCTGTTGTGGATAAGATTCTAGGGTAAGTTTAACTGTGTCTCCATCCACGTAGATTAATATATGAAAAAGTGAACCAAAACGCAATAGGTTGATCAGACCATCATGCGTCGGTTCTGATTATATAATATGTTAGTGGGTGTACACCCAATAAATATATCATGATCAAGCTTGAAAAGGATAAGCTTGTCAAACTTAAGGATAAATTTATAACATAAGATATAAGTAAGGATGGAAATGATGAAGAAAATACATAGTCCAAGATCCTTAACCAATCGGGTCAAGCATCCAAGGTAAGGTACAAGGATGATAGTATCAAAGGACAATATGAAATAGATTATACAGATTTGAACAATAGTCAGTAGATTCAAATCCATGAAAATTTCCTAGTTGTGATTGAGTATCCTCTCTCTAAGCCTATTATCAAATCCTATCACAGGCTGTAGTGATACTCTAGTTCGAATACCACTACATAAACTCGAGACCTGCATGGGCCACCACTAAAAACGTGTCACGATCCGCACCCTGTGTAGGGGCACGAGAAGTGGGTACGTCCAGCCTACGCCGCAGTGTCGGCGGTAGAACGCTGTCCTAGGTTGCTAACTAATCTCATGCAGTGTATATAATGTACTTGCCAAGATCTCAACTCCGAAAGGAAGACAAGTAAAAGATATGATATACTCAATCACAGTCTAAGCACGATAAGATAACACAGAAATCTAGATACCAACTAACAACAACAGAAATTAAACTACTAAAATAATAACAACAATATCTCAAACAAACTCTAATACAACTCAATATCTCCAGTTTAATACAAACAAGCTCAAAACATGAAAGCTAAGTAAGTCTACTAGCTAAACTCCTGAATCACTCCTGAGAGTCGGAACCAAAGGTAGCTAATCCCTCGCCAGGTCCATGGTAAGTAGGGCATGTGTCGTCAGGAGTATCATCTGTAATATTTTCAACAGGTCCAATCAGGACAGGAACGAGCACATCTCATCTAGAAATCCCAAGTAAATGACAAAGACTATAAAGCAGTTTTTAGACAGTTATACAGATGAGCATGGCAGTTTTATACAGATAATGATGTAGAGAAACAGTGAGGGTACAAGGAAAGTAAAGTAACTAACAAGAGAAGAAATCAAGGCAAAGAAAACTGTAGTAAACTAGCTGAACTAGAATAACATGGTATAAGTCCAGACACTATAAAATGTAATCTCAGTGTGGGTCCAGTCCATATAATCCAATACTAGATGATTCCAGTACAAGATGAGTCCAGTAAAATGAGTCCAGTAGTGATCCATGATTCTAGGGTAAGTCCAGACTATACTCTAACAGTGTGTTTTAAAATACTGAGATCAACATATAAACGGTTAGGGGTAATCAGGCACATCGCACACTCGGCCAAGTGTGGGATGGCTAGCATTCCAGAATAGTTCCAAGGGAGGTGGTTCCAGATTTTAGGTATGTTCACATGTCTACTCAAGTATTTCCCCGCCCACAAGTGAATCCATAATCCAACACTACAACCAGTATGAGTCCAGCCAATGATTCCAGAAATGATTCCAGTAGGGTGATGCCAGTAGTGATTCCAGATATAGAGGCCAAACATGAATAAATGAGTGTTGCATGTAATGGATCCAGCAATACTAATCGTGTTTGTACAGAGAATCACATATAGCTAACTAGAACTGAAATACAGTAAATGACAAGTAATGAAAGAACTATCAGAGAATGTACTCGCCTGACACTCTGGAAAGAGTAGTATAATATCAGATGTCTGTACCAGGGTCACAATGTCCTAAAATAGAGTAATACAGTTATGACATGTCCAAAATGAAGGTAAATAAAATCTACAATGCAATCTATATGAATTCTAAGCCAATCTAGGTCAAAGTCAAACTTGGTCAACTCTACAGTCAAACTAAGTTAAATCAAGTCAACAAGGTCAAACAAGTCAAGGTTAGTCAAATCTAGGTTAAAGTCAACTCTTGGTCAACATTCTAATCAAACTAGTCAAATACTAGTCAACATGATCAATCTGGGTCAAGTCTAGGTCAAACTTAGACCAACTAAGGTTTTGGTCAAACAAGACTAGTCAACAAGGTAATTAGGTCAATCTTGACTAATGGCCAACTTCTAGTCAACCCCTAAGACTAACACCAATCATGACACAACTCCTAAGTATACCACTTAACCCCATACATATCTTAAATTACATAGGGCTATCCATATAACCCATATGGTCAAGCCTAATTAACTAGTTAGGGTTAGTCAAACTTTAGTCAACTAGTCCTCTTAAGTCTATCCAAGTCAATTCTAGGTCAATTAGGTCATGGTTGACCAATAGTTGACTTTGGTCAACTTTAGTCAAACAGGGGTCAAAGCCTAACCTCATAGCCATAGGCTCATAAATGAATACCATAGGCTAACATATCTAGGGCACTGGCATTTACATCTATATATAATACCTTATATATACCCAACTATATATGATACATATATATATATTCATGCAACTTACCATATCTATATATATTATCAATATATAGGCTAAACATATATATATAGCCTAACTATATATATAGCCTATCTATATAGCCTAACTATATATAGCCTAACTATATATACCAATAACTATATACATAACCTATATATAATATACAATCACCCACATATATATATATATATATATATAATATATATATACATATATAGATAGCTATTATATATACCTATATATACATTCCATATATATATATAAACACATATATATACCCTCAACTATATATATACCAAATATATATAGTTGTATATAATGTAACATATATATATATATAACATATATATATATAGAGGGAAATAGAGAGAGAGAGAGAGAGTGAATGAGAGAGGGACAGTGAGAGAGACATAGAATGAGAGGGAGAGAGTGAATGAGAGAGAGAGACAGAAAACAGTGAGAGAGAGGGAGAGATAGAAAACAGGAATGGGAGGAAGTTTCAGATTTCCTGAAACAGGAATCACCCCAACCCACACACACAAGTTCATATATACATATGTATGTATATACATACACAACAACCTACACACATAACCAAATACCCTGAAAACTCACCCACACTCACACATACATATATACTACATATATACATACTAAAATACACTATTACAAAGTATAAATTATATCAAAATCGGGTTTGAAATCCATTTTTGCAAAAACTGGAAAATCCTAAAATCTGGAAATATTGGACTGTGCATTGGTGATATAGGTAACTCGATTTACACTCACCAAACCGAGCTAAGGCTCGATCCTATTGGTTGGTAACACTAGCCCCACACATACCCTAGTGTCCTAGGTGCCTGACACGACACCACGACACGACACGGCGTGTCCACGGGTTGCTTCCAAGCTAAGGAAGGTTGACTTCCATGTAAAGGGGTTGATATTTTGAATGTTTTATGGAAAATATCCAATAAAGCAATATCAAGATATTTATCCACCTTTACCCAATGTAAATATCTATTCCCTTATCATTCTAGGTTAGTAGCTAACCTATGGATTAGGGTAGACTAGGTTAGGGACTAATCATGATACTTAACCATGATTAATAATATTAAAAATCACAATAACTCAAATAAAGTCTAGTAAATTACCAAAATACCCTTTTGGCCAAAAACCACTAATTTGATGTTCTAAGCCTATGGCTAAGCTCACATGATTATGGTTAGTCTCTAGGTTATGAAAAACTAGGGTTTACACTAAGGTATACTAACCAAAATCACAAAGTCATAAGTCATGACTTAGCATGACTTTAGAAATGGTTTAACTTAACTAAAATCACCAGAAAATCATACCATGACTAAAATACCACTAGTAAATAATAAAAATAATAAAATTTCAAAAATCCCCAATTTCAGAAAATAAGGTGTTACATATATATCATAAATATGTAAATGTAAAAGAGAGAGAGCAAAGATCAAACGCAAACACAAGGATGTATACTGGTTTTTCTCTTGTGAGGACTAGTCCAGTCGAAAGAACTCTAGCTTCCAGTTGTATCCACTATGAAAAAATACAGCAAGTTTTTATCCGAAGTCCTTGCAACTTCTACAATGCGAGCTTTGATCCGAAGTACTCGACCAACTTCAATTGTGAAGTGTCTTTCTTCAATCAAGCCTCTGATTACAATCACTCTAAAACTTCTAGACCGTACCGCACTGGCAAATCGACTAGAGGATTATAACTGGCTTGGGATTTGAAAATGAATAGCTCAGAACACTTTGGAAGAACGTATTAAGTTTAGAGAGAAGAGAAGAGAGAGGTGTATGAGTGAGTTGAAATGATTGAAATCCTTCTATATTTATAGGTTTTCCAAAAACAGAATTCTGACATAATTCGGGCAGAAATCTTTGAGAGAATCTCGGCAGATAGCCGTTGCATCCGTAACTGCAGGATGACCAAGTTCAAAATCCAATGGGCACTAAAAACTTAATTGATTAGCCATATTCAAAAACATGATATAATCATTGGGCTAACAGACACTACCCTATCCTTGCCTATTATCTACCTCGCTAGGCACCTCATTACTCTTTACCAATCATAGGTAATCTTACTTACCTATTCAAAACCTTACCTATCTAATATTTATCACACACTCTCATTCCTATACATCATAACCTTCACAAAATCATATACATAGACCAAATTTCCTGAACACACTTCACCAACTCACTCATAAATTGCCATCCCTACCTAACCCTTATCACTCATTGACCCATTGTTCACTGATACCTTCTAGTATCATACCCTTTGACTCATCACTACCCAAGGACTCCCTCTCTCTCTCACTAACACTCTAATTCACTCACTGCCTGTACCACACACCCTCACATGTCTCCTTGTAGTGATGCACATGCTAACTTGGCATGTTTTGCTGCTACTTGAACCCTTGTCCAACTTGTACAGAGCAGCAAGTTGCTGCTCTGCCTGTGGTATAGAACAGAAGTCAATACTACTGCTGCTTGTCCCCCTTCACCCCTCTATCTAACACTTGACAAATATAAAAATCTACCTATAATCAATTATCACTATATATACTTCTATTTGCTATCTACTTATATATACTTGCACACACTAATTGATCATCAGTGGAGAATATTTCGAATGTGCGAGTCACAATTCGAGTTGGACAGATATGACATGTATGATATCAACAAGTATCCTAAGTGCATGACACATGTACAAATATATGTATATATAGGCACACATATAAATTTATCAACTAAACCCCATATATGTATATCCCAACACATAATCCAACTGCTACCCCTATAGGAACCCAACCTGCTATTAGCAGGACTCCAAGTTCTGCTCCTCAGTAAACTCTACTCTCACCCAAACCCTTCTAACACCCACAAGGTCTGATACCCTCATCTAGGTATCAGAGAACGTGGATTGCTATGATATGGACATCACAAGAATGCAGGACATAATGCAACATCATACAAACCCCAATCTATTCCAATTAACTGATACACTAACATTTCTACTGTACTAACATCTTAATCCAAGCTAAACACTAAATCCAGATAAGACACTCACTCACACACACACAAATTCCCTTTCCTCTTACCCTCTCATATACTGATGTGTGTGTGTATATATATATATATATATATATATATATATATATATATATATATATATATAGCCAATGACCTCTAGTCTAATGGTAAGAGAGATGCATGCGACCCGAGTGGTCAGGAGTTCAAATCCCAGTGGGAGCGATTCTAAAAATTATTTACCTGGTTCAATATATATATATATATATATATATATATATATATATATATATATATATATATAAGATTATATATATAAGATTATATGACACTCCCTCCTATATACAGATACCATATCTTCCATTCTTCTCATCTCTTCTCTACTCACACTCTTGACACTGCTGCTAGGGAAGACCCCAAGCCTGTGCAAACCCATGTCCCTATTTTTTAGGTACTCTACTGTGAGCACCCTGAATTCTGGGTTGATTTTTTTTATTTTATTTTATTTTCTGATTGATTGGTTTTGATAAATAATTTATTCTATTATTTTTTTCCTTAAGTGTACTTTTCCGTGCCTTTGATATTTGGAGTGTCAGGGATGTTCAACTCTGGAAATCTTCTTCACGAGTTTTGGAGTGGACAGGATTACCTTCATGATGGTATATAGTGTCCCACTCAGACTTGTTTCCTTGTGCTCTTTTTTGCTTCACAGAACTTCTGGTCGAATTAGACCATTTGATCATTAATTGATTTTCCCACTCTTTTCCTTGATCATTATTAGCACGTTACCGTGACTTTTAATTTGGGAGCGCAAGACCAGTCAGTTTCTTGAAACCAACTTCTCATGCATGATCTACTCGAGACGCTTGTCACCCATGACCTTCGTGTCCCACTCAGACACGTCATTTTGTGCTCCATTTGCTTCATACAACATTTTCGACACGTGACCCGATTTTATTTCACCCCACGGTGTCACATTTATCTTCCAACTTGATTTGTGGGTCCCCTGTCGACCAAAATCTGTCAGCCCCAATTATGGACATGGCCCACATTGAGCCTACTACCCGTCCGACACTTGTGTCCCATTTATTGGAATCCCCATGTGCTACTTATTTATCCATGATCATCGATACCTAATTTTAATTCGATTATTGCGTAATGTCCGATTTTGATCCAATCCGGCACCACCAAGTCCAGCCCAGCTTCGTGCTACCCTCCATCATGACACCCTCAGATCATTATCCTTGGAAAAATAATATCAGATATCCTTCTACCTATTTTAATATTTATTGGAAATTTCTGTTGATTTTAATCCTATAGGAATAACCTAATTTTCCTACATTTAATTTCTAGCCATTGGATTCCCCTAATTAAATCTCATCCATCCAATCCTACATGGAAACTTTTTTCCACACCCCTTGGCCATGTGGCTGGCCCTAACTCCCAAGTTTTTTTATCACTCTCTTTCTCTCTCTTCCCTCTCATTATTCCTCACACTCATCTCTCTCTCCAATTCCCATACTTTAACACACAAACACACACATCAGCACCTTCTTTAGCCCGAGCCCTGGCCGTCGGCCACTGGCCGGACTTCCTCCTGGCCGAGCACGGCCAAGCCCCACCACCCTTTCCTTCTTCTTCTTCTCCACAACAACCACCACCAACACCATAGCCGTCATCACCTCCATCCGATCACCATTCCACCCCCGAACTACTACCTCCGTCACCATCGTGACCACCACCCTCGTCGAGCCACCGCCCCCGCCGCACTGGGACGTGTCCCACCCGCCTCCACCGGGCCAAGCTGGGCCGACGCCGCCCGACGCAGCAGCTGCAAGCAGCAGCACAGCGGCAGCAAGCAACGGAGCTAGGCCGCGCACGTTCGGGCGCTGGCCGCGCGCCGTCGCCGGCCACCGTGGCTCCGACGACCCCCCCCACGGGTGCGCCCCACGCCGACGCACAGTCTCCTGACGGCCACCGTCCTCCGGGATGCGCCGTCGAGGCGATTCGTACGTTTTGCACGACGTCCCGTCGTGACGAGCTCGGGAACGAGGCTGGAATCGCGTACCATCGCAGCAACTTCGTGCACATTTTTTCAGAAATCCGACCGTTGGATCTGCGATTTCTTCGCTCCTCATAATCTCGGTATATCCACCTTCACTCATGTCAATTTTCATCCGTTGATTTTATCGTTTGATGCCTCAAAACGGCCACCAAGTTGACCGTTTAAATTGTATTAATTTTGGACAGTTTCGTGGGGTCAACTTCGCCAGCTTGTACCTCCTTCACCGCAGCTCCATTTGGCGTGCTACCAGTTCCTGTGCGAAGCTGGTATAACCCTCTTACTACCCCTCCAGTTTCGTTTCATTGTGAGCTTGTTTGATTGGTTGAATTCGATGCCAAAGTTGGCCGTCCGAATTCGTAATTTCTAACTTGTAAAATTCCATTTTTGAACACGGGAATCCAGATTTCATTTTTGACACCACCATTAGACTCGTGGCATCGTTTTGGCATATTTTTATATAAAATTTGTTAGATTTGGAGAACGTGGGCCCTGGCACGTTTTCGGTGCAAAGTGGGTCCCACATTCTGGGTCAACGAGACTTTTTGACGCCGGCTCATCGGAATCCAATTTCGGATATACCGTTGAGTTCGTATCATCATTCTGGACTCGTTGACATATAATTTGCTAGGTTTTGGTGGACATTGGATCGGACATGCATTTCGGTGCAAGTCGGAAACCAATATCCGGGTCAACGGGTCATTTTGAGATCGGCTCATCGAAATCCAATTCCGGATATACCGTTGAGTTCGTATCGTCATTCTGGACTCGTTGACATGTAGTTTGCTGAGTTTTGAGAACATTGGCTCCGGCACGCATTTCCGTGCAAACCGAAATTCCAATTTCTGGTCAACGGACCAAATTGAGATCGGGTCAACGGAATCAAATTCTGGAGATACCCTTGGGTTCGTATCGTCATTCTGGTTTCGTGGACATATAATTTGTTATATTTTGTAGACTTATTTTCTGGCACATTTTTCGGTGCAAAACGGCTCCGACACGGATACCTTTTTGACCCGAAATTATCTTTTTGCCCTTGTGTCCAAATTGGACCGATGGGTAGGTTATCCTAGCTAATTTGACCATTCTGGACACGTTGGCGATGTTCATTTCATCGTCCGACAATGTTTGTTGATAATTTCTCTGAGTTTAACCTTTTTATAATTTATTAATAATTAATTCTTATAATGTTCGTATTTCGGGATTAGTACAACGAAACTGAGCTCAGTCAATTCCAGTGATCTCACATCGCTGAAATTGACAAGATGGACACGTGGATCACTATAATAAGATTATCAACTTTACCGATAATCTTCTTATCTCGATTTGCGTGACGTAAGTTTCGACGTACAAATAACGAAGTACACTTTATATTAGACTAGAATTGACCCTGTTTGACCAGAGTTGACTAGTTGACCCAAAGTCAACTGTAAGTCAACACTTGACCTAGTTTGACTAGATTATTGATCGGAGTCGACCTAGAGTTGTTTTGACTTAGAAGAACCTAGAATAAAATAGATTATTTGTAGAGATTCATTATTACAACTTGAACACCTTGTAACCTGTGTTGCTTTAAATAGGACTCTGTGGCTTCAGTTGGACCCCCTATACTTATCAGCTGTTCAGGTTATCAGGCGAGTACATTCTCTGATCATTTCATATCCTGCTTAGAATTACATTCCTGCTTTAGATTACTATACTTGATGCTGTCACGACATTATCACGGATTAGTACTATATGGATCTTTTCATGCGATGTTATCCCCCTCGGGAGCATCGGGTACATTGTGTCATGTGCGTTTCACTTTCATCATGTACTCCTGTGCTTTCACCATACATGTACACTCTTGTGAATCATGTACTCTCATGTTCACAGAGCCCTCATGTATACTATCATGTGTACCCTTTCATGGGCCCCCATGTGATATCATGTACAATAACATAACCTGCTTAGATCCTTGTATATTGATTGGGGAAAACGGGGGAGTGCTAGTAGTCATGTGAACAATTCTATAGTAGTGTAGATCATGTACAACTCTTTAGTGTAGATCATGTACAAATCTGTTCACATGTGCTATCCTGTACTCTACATCACTAGCCACTGTTAGTTCTCTATTTATAGTAGATATTTCTATTACAGTTCTCTCTCTGTTTACATACTGTATTTCTTCAGATCATGTATCTTACTTTACTGCATGATTATATTTTCTAACCTGCTATGATTTGTTGAGATGTATTGTGCTCGCTCCTGTCCTGACTAGACCGTTGATAAATTTTACAGATGGCCTGGGATTGCCTGCTAGCCTAGAGGAGACACAGTAGAGGTTGTTTAGATAGTTATTTCATTTTGTCTGGAGTTGTATCTACTTTGTGGATTACTGTATTTGAGCTTTGAGATGTATTTCTGGGTTTATGTATCTTAGACACTTAGACTTCTATCTCATGTATCTCTTTTGGATTTCATGTTTTATCTATCTTTATCATGCTCTACCTTAGATGTGATTGAGACTGTATCTGCTATGTCACCCCCATTCGGGGAGTATAAACTGCTTAGCATTATATTGTTAGATGATGTGACCTAGGACAGCGTTCTACCGCCGACACTGCGGCGTAGGCTGGGCGTTGTTACGTTCTCGTACCCTAACAGTGGGTGCGGATCGTGACATCTACCACTCTCTCATCATCCCTCCTTCACATATACACTTCACTCTCATTCCATCAATTCTTCTCACCAGGCACATCACTAAACCTCTAATCTGATACTTACTAGTTCCTTAGACACTCACACACTACTCAATTGACACTACCTATTGTTCTAACCAAGACTCACTGATACAAAGTATCAATCCACACATTGGCTCTAATCTCAGATATACTCATCAATAAGACATGGACTGCAAGGTGTTTAGGAGAACAGAACAGTAAAGGGGTCTGTGCTAATGGAATATGGACTGTACAAGGATGTAAGGATATGTGGACTACACAGTAGGACAGAACATATGGCAACTAAACAATTGGAAAAAATCTGGACTATTTACTACTAGGCATCCACCTAAGGAGCATGGACTAAGATGGACTGAAACTCTAAAGAGTGAATGAATGAATGTAGGGCAGATGGTGCATGCAGTACAAGGGTTGACATGAACTAATGTTATAAGGACTCGACCATAAGTCTGCAGATAGGTCAATTGTAGTGATCTTAATGAATGCAAGATATTGCAAGATGAAATGCACATGACAAGCCTCAAAAGCAACCTCATCTGGACACCAATCTACTGATACTGATCCTACATCATCGTATCAGGATAATGGGCATGACCATTTAGGATGCAGAACAATCAAGTAAATGGGGCATATGTCTGAACCAAGAACTGAACAAATGTATGCATGTTCATCCCTTAAAGGATGCAGGACAGTCAAGCCACTATACGCAACAAGTCCCTAAAGCCATATTTGATCTGTGAAACCAATTTCGACTGAACAGTACGAAAAAAGATGCAATAGAAATGATCTTAATACATATAGTGCACTGCTACAAGTGCAGGACAATAAGTACCAACCAAAGAAGTGAATAAGTGAAAAGGGGACTACACAACCAAATTAAGTAGTGGTCTATAGGAATGCATGGATTTAAAAGAAATGTAGGACCATCTATAGGCATCTGGTACTCCTCTAATTAGGACCTAAATGCAAGACAGAACAAAGTAGATTACATGTAGTGACTGAACCAAGAAAATTAGGACTGGGCAATTAAACCAAGGGTCTGCTACATGTGAGGTCATGGACAGAGATAGAATGAGGTGTTAGGGACTGAACTCCATTACTGAATCAAGGGAAAAACAAAGTGGAATGCAGGACAAAACTCTTATTATACTGAATATGCTAAGCAAAGATGTAGCCACGTAGGAGACTAAAATATACGGGTTGCACTAGTCAATTTAGGACAGATACATCAAGAAAATGGGACTGAACCTAAGTGAGGGGATGCAGGACAACAGTAAGGGTTGGAGTGATTGAACAGATTCATATGGGACAGTAACCATCTAACAAAACATGACTCTCAAGCTAACCCCCAATCTATTTAACCTACTAAAATCATTGCAAATCACCAGATAAATATACCATAGGTAATTTATAGCAATTTGCCAAACAAAAACAATATTAAATTGAGAATAGAACATGAAATGTTCTATGGTTCATTCCATCGAACACTTGGTGTGCGTATCCGATACTCTCGTGATACGCGCATCAAACGAATCCAAAATTGACCCAACTCCTTCCTAATGCAAGAGGAACCCTAAATGAATGCATCTACATCAAGGAAATGGAAATTTGAATGTGTTTAGGAGCTCTTACCAATTGAGAGTTGGAATCTCAATGAACAAAGCTTAGAATGAGATTTTCTTCTCTTCCAATGGCCAAATTATTCCAATAGTCTCCCTCCTAGCAAATAGAGGCTTCCTATCTTCAAGGGGAAGAGATTGCAACTTGTTTGGAGGAATTTGGGCTCAATTTGGATGTTGGAGGCAATTTGGAGAAGAACACAAATTAGGGTTAGGGTTTGTGATGAAAGGGAGAAGATGGAGGCTATAAATAGGGAGAGGGAGGCTAGTGTGGCCGGCCAAAGGGTTGGCTAGGGTTTAGGTTTGGTGAAAATGCCAAAAAGGCTTCCTACATTGTCATTTAAAGCCCTTTAGGAAAAAGGCCCAATGTGGCTTATGGTTTGAGTCAATAAATAGGCTCTATATGGTATTCTAACTAGATTAGAGTCTAACTAACAAGTCTAATCTTACTAACTAAGTTTCTATGGTCAAGGCTAACATCTACACAATGTAATTCTAAGGTTTCACCAACTAAAGACACTAATACAAATCATTAAATAAATAATAATAATAAAACAATAATAAAAATTATAAATTACTAAAATACCCTTATTCTAGAATATGGTGGTGACAAAGAACCTTTCTCTTGAACATTAGAGGAGGAAGCTTCTTCAACTTTTCTTTTCTTTTTGGAATCATGCGGAATTTTGGGAGCCATACAAAAAATTGAAAGTGAAGAAGAGAGTAGAGATATACCGAAATTGAGTAGAGAAAGTGGAAGAGAACCCCGAGACAGCCCCGAATCCAAGTTTGTAGACCTTGGGATGCTTGGAAGATGGAGTTTTAGGGTGGCTAGGGTTGGGGTTTGGGGTGGCTTTTGCTGCTGTTTGAAGGTGGAAGATGATGTTTGATGTGGGGTTTTAAAGAGGAAACCCGACTGTCCAGCTTATGTTTGGATTTTTCTTGACCGAGTTCGGCCAGAGCTCAGTCCAAGTTCGGTCACATGGTAATCTAAACATACTTTGGGCAGTTTTGATACAGTTTTTAACATAGATACAAAAAGTAATTTGAAATAAATGTGTTGATGAAAAATAATTAATATCAATTAATCAAAATACACAAAATGTATCAAATATTTTGGGTTAGCTGTAGGGGCCTGTCACGCCCCAGTACCGGAATACTGAGACGGGCTAGGCCAGCTACACCGTATGAGGTATATAAACGTCATACGGCGATCATGGCTGTCAAGAGACTAGGGGGTGCATGCTACAATCAGGTCTCCTATGGTCCCACAGAGCATCTATGTCTCAATCAATCAAAACAAGAAGCAGTAAATAATGATCATATAAGACAAAGCAGTAAGGCGTCCCCGACGCTTCATCAGAATGATTCGTGAGTCTAGCTATACAAAATGATGAGCTAGTTCCGTGAGTCAATAGTACATAACTATAGTCAGCTACAGTCTGATTTAATTACAATTATGCAAAGGAAACTAGTGTCCAGAACTGCCAGCTAAACAAGTGCCGGTGGCTAAACGCCAAGTAAAAAATAGAAGATATCAGAGCGGTGAAGAAGAAACCCACTCATGGTCCCTGGCGTCCATACTCCTGGTGTGCACCATTGTTCGGGTGGAAAGCTGGATCCTCTGGAGCTGCTACGAAATCTGGCCAAACAAAACCAGCGGGATCAGGCCCCGAATAGCAAGTACCACAAGGGAGCACAAAAGAGTGAGATAAATCCAATGAGTTAAATAAGACCTGATTCACGAGTTATAGGCTTATACCATATCATCGAGACAATACGACACCCTTACAACCAAACAAGGACAAACGGTGCCAATATCGTGCCGAGATAAGATATATCCTATAACAATGGGCAGGTAAAAGGGCTTCTGATCGCGACTTCGGTCCATAGCCTATCGCAGCACAATAGCCCAACCCAACAACCAAACAAGGACATGGGTTGGACCATGCACCACGATAGTCCATGTTCCTCGGTAGCTAACAGAAGAAAACATATCACAAACAAGTCAGCTTACAATCGGCCAATCAATCCTACGGCTTTCTATGATTTGTCTGGATTATCCCAGTAATACAATATATGTAGGAATCCTCAGATCGTATCGCATTCCAGCAGGGCTAGCCAAACCATTATATACAAGCAAGCACGAAATACACCGGTCCCTCGAAAGGCCACCGCGCTAGAATAAGCAGTAACGGTTCCAGCTCTCCTATAGGAAGAGCTGGCTCGGCAGTCACAAATCAGATACTGCACTCCACTAGTGCGGATGACTATACAGTATCCGAGGCAGCCAACCCGACGCGCCAGGACGGAACCCAGGGCGGCTGGTGACGTACGATCTCGAGATTCTGTTCCCTCCCAATGCTTCTACCAATTTAAGTTGCTTAGATTAACCCTATCTCGATATTGGAATTACATGTCGTGGTCACATGGTCATCCTCCTATATGTCGTACCATAGTACGTGTACCCTAAGTATGAATCCACATCGGCTCAATCTAGATCCATGCTTAGTGTAATGCATCAAACAACAATCATTTTACCACGGCACTATTACTGATCAATTACCATGACTGTGCTGGACGGTACACATGTATTGACATATAACACAAATGATCACTTAGCATATAGAGTCACACCTCAGTGCACTCATTAAATGGCACCGCAGTGCATACTAATATTGTATCTCAATACACACTTAGAATAGGTACCAGCACGTATACAGGTAATCAGGTCAAGAACATGGTCAAGTCAAGAAGTCATGTGGACCCCTCGTGACATAAAAGTCACATATGAATTCAGGTTAAAATGAGACATGAAGGTCCTTGAAGCCAAGACAAAGATCTATAACTTTTATGTTAGAAGTTAGGAGAAATTCTGGCCACAATTCAGCCAAATAGGACTTAAAATAGCCAAAAACAGCCAAAATAGGCACTATGCGGCACTATTCAGCACTATGCGGCACTATGCAGCATCCTCATGCGGCTCGGCACTATGCAGCATCCTCATACGGCTCGGCACTATGCGGCACTATGCAGAATCCTTATGTGGCTCGGCACTATGCGGCACTATGCAGCATTCTCATGCGGCTCGGCACTATGCGGTACTATGCAGAATCCTTATGCGGCTCGGCACTATGCAGTACTATGCAGCATCCTCATGCGGCTCGGCACTATGCAGCATCCTCATGCGGCTCGGCACTATGCAGCACTATGCAGCATCCTCATGCGGCTCGGCACTATGCGGCACTATGCAGCACTATACAGCATCCTCATGCGGCTCGGCACTATTCATCGTCCCTGCCAGAATCAGGACAGATGAACATAAAAGTTTGACCAAAATTGTTTTGGCCATAACTTCCTCAAAACAAGTCGAAATCTAACTTTTCAAAGGTCAAAATTGGATAGAATTGAATTTCCTACAACATAGGACCATTAGTTTTCGAAAACAACCAAGTTTGATAGATCAAAACCATGGAAACCCATAGAACCCTAGTTTTAGAAACTTAGATCTACACCAAACTAGCCATTAAAATCAAAAATTCCAAGAACTAAACTTGTAGAGAATGAAGAGAAGAACAATATAGACAAATAATATCAAAGAAAAATCAAGAAATGAAAATGTAATAATCTCTCCATTTGGTGCAAGATGTACTTGCCTAAAAGTTTGCTTGAGGAAAATAAATGAAAGAGTGAATGAGGAGAGAGAGTGAGGAAGAGAATATATATAGGGGTTGGGTTGACTCAAAGAAACCCTAAGCTTGAGCATGCTCTTAACCACATGACTAATAACATGTTAAATGCTACATGATACAACTAATTAAATTAATTAAATAAAATCCTAACCACAACAGTACGGTTCAGAAATCTTATCATCGAAACAGTGAACCACGCCTACAACCAGACAAGGACAAGGGGTGGCACACTAATCCGCGACGAGATACTGTTCCATGCCATGGCCAGTTACAAATACAGGATAAATACAATAAAGATACAGGTGCCAGATACCATATACAAGAAAAATAAAAAATTTACGTATTCCGGGAATGGGGAGTGACATCTCTACCATCCTTAGAAAAATTTCGTCCTCGAAATTTCGATAAGGCTAGTCGAGCGCGCTCTCAGATCACGAAATACACTCATGACATAATGCAAGCACAATTATCAAACAACACATGACATATGAACAGATTACGAAAGAAAGAACTATTAAGTAAAAGCACAAACAATAATCATACCATAGAAGGAAAGTGATCGGAGACATACGAATAAAATATGCCTCTCAAGTCAGGTAGGAATTCGTCCTCGATGTCCAACACTGACTCCCAAAGTGGACAAGGGTCAACGCTTGAGATAAGTCGGTACCAATGACTAAATCAAGAACGAGACTCTACCCTGGACGTACTCTTGTAATCAAGACACATGATGAATATCACGTATCACATGATACGAGAGCAGATGAGTGAGACGAAAAAGTCACCTTCACTCTTCGAATATAGAACTCAAGGAATTATAATGAATAATACTCAAAACTTACCCAAAATCTGACCGCCTTCAGCCAACCTCTGCTCTAATACTCCAAATTCTTCTTGTCTTTGTCCCTGCCTTCCCTGGCCCTGCTGTTGCGGCCTCTGCGGTCCTGCTTGATGTTGTGCTTGTCGGTACATCTGAGCTTGTGTCAGTAATGGACGCTGGGCTAGTGGCCTCACTGCTAGTGCTGGCCCTTGATACGGTGCTACCTCTGGAGCTGGCAACGCCGGAAACCGTTGAGCTGGCCCTCCTAGCCTCTGCATCATAGGACAATTGGCAATCCTATGGTCTGGACTTCCACACCTCAAGCATAATCTATTAGCTGAACGACACACATCCCTAGTGTGCCCTCCCTTACCACAGTAAGTGCAATCCACTGGTGCTTCCTGACGCTGCTGCTGGTTCCTCTGTTGCTGCTGTCGAACTGGTGCAGTCACAATTGTCGTGACTGGTGCTGCATTACGAATACGGACGCCAGGTGCTGTTGCTGACGTCCGAGGTACTGCTCCTCCTCCAGCACTCTGCGTATGAGACCTCTTCTGGCCCCCAGTCCTTGCTGATAACCTTTGATTAGTAAGCTCGTGCCTTCGAGCCGCCGTCAATACTGCATCGAATGTCTGGTAGTCGTGCCCCTCGACCAGCTGCAAAATCTCTAGGTGAAGTCCCTGCTGGAACCTCATTGCTCTCTCTGGCTCTGTCGCCACCATCATCCGAGCAAACCTACTTAACCTGCAGAACTCCGCTGCATAACCATCCACTGTCTTACCAGCCTGCTTGAGACTGATAAATCTCTGCTGTAGCTCATACCATGCTACCACGCCAAAGTACTTGGCCTTGAATCTGGTACTGAAGCTATCCCAGGGAACAGGACGCCTCATTCCAACCTCTTCCGATGCCCACCAATCGCGGGCGAGATCCTGAAGTAAAAGTCTGACCTGGTCAACCTTCTCTTCTGCTGGAACCTTTGCTGCGGTTAATATGGCCTCTGTATCCTGAAGCCAAGCATCTGCCGTGATGGCATCCTCCTTGCCGTCAAAATATCTCGGGTTAAGTCGATAAAACCTTCCGGACGCTCCTGAGTCATTTCTGACACTTCTCTCAAGGGCTAATTGCAACCCCTGATTCTGTAACACATTTTGTTCTTGCTGTCGTGTTTGTTGTTGCTGTTGGGCTGCCATCTGGCGTTGCTGGGTCTCTAATAATCCTCTGATAATCTGTAACAGTGCCGGCGCATCTAGTGCTACTGGTACTACCGGTATCACTGGAGGTACGGGATCCTCTGGCCTCTGTAGCTCAACTGGCTCATGCTCGGTAACGTTTTCGATAGGAATCTGTCCAGGTAGAGGGGCTACCCCTTGTTGATCTCCAACTTGTCCCTGATCTACTGGATTCTCTCCCATGCCGGCTCCTCCAATAGCCGAGAATGATGTGACCCTAAAGGAAAGGATACAAGGTATCAAAAGACAGGACGGAAAAGAATCGAGGATGATAATCATGTTAGCAATCAAGGTGGAAGAAAGAGAAGACGAATCAGGAGATCAAGGGGAACATGTTTTGATTGAGACTCCTATAATCGCAACACCCCATAAGTCTGAAAAACAGACCTGCATGGGCCACCACTAAAACCTTGTCACGCCCCAGTACCGGAATACTGAGACGGACTAGGCCAGCTACACCGTATGAGGTATATAAACGTCATACGGCGATCGTGGCTGTCAAGAGACTAGGGGGTGCATGCTACAATCAGGTCTCCTATGGTCCCACAGAGCATCTATGTCTCAATCAATCAAAACAAGAAGCAGTAAATAATGATCATATAAGACAAAGCAGTAAGGCGTCCCCGACGCTTCATCAGAATGATTCATGAGTCTAGCTATACAAAATGATGAGCTAGTTCCGTGAGTCAATAGTACATAACTATAGTCAGCTGCAGTCTGATTTAATTACAATTATGCAAAGGAAACTAGTGTCCAGAACTGTCGGCTAAACAAGTGCCGGTGGCTAAACGCCAAGTAAAAAATAGAAGATATCAGAGCGGTGAAGAAGAAACCCACTCATGGTCCCTGGCGCCCATACTCCTGGTGTGCACCATTGTTCGGGTGGAAAGCTGGATCCTCTGGAGCTGCTACGAAATCTGGCCAAACAAAACCAGCGGGGTCAGGCCCCGAATAGCAAGTACCACAAGGGAGCACAAAAGAGTGAGATAAATCCAATGAGTTAAATAAGACCTGATTCACGAGTTATAGGCTTATACCATATCATCGAGACAATACGACACCCTTACAACCAAACAAGGACAAACGGTGCCAATATCGTACCGAGATAAGATATATCCTATAACTATGGACAGGTAAAAGGGCTTCTGATCGCGACTTCGGTCCATAGCCTATCGCAGCACAATAGCCCAACCCAACAACCAAACAAGGACATGGGTTGGACCATGCACCACGATAGTCCATGTCCCTCGGTAGCTAACAGAAGAAAACATATCACAAACAAGTCAGCTTACAATCGGCCAATCAATCCTACGGCTTTCTATGATTTGTCTGGATTATCCCAGTAATGCAATATATGTAGGAATCCTCAGATCGTATCGCATTCCAGCAGGGCTAGCCAAACCATTATATACAAGCAAGCAAGAAATGCACCGGTCCCTCGAAAGGCCACCGCGCTAGAATAAGCAGTAACGGTTCCAGCTCTCCTATAGGAAGAGCTGGCTCGGCAGTCACAAATCAGATACTGCACTCCACTAGTGCGGATGACTATACAGTATCCGAGGCAGCCAACCCGACGCGCCAGGACGGAACCCAGGGCGGCTGGTGACGTACGATCTCGAGATTCTGTTCCCTCCCAATGCTTCTACCAATTTAAGTTGCTTAGATTAACCCTATCTCGATATTGGAATTACATGTCGTGGTCACATGGTCATCCTCCTATATGTCGTACCATAGTACGTGTACCCTAAGTATGAATCCACATCGGCTCAATCTAGATCCATGCTTAGTGTAATGCATCAAACAACAATCATTTTACCACGGCACTATTACTGATCAATTACCATGACTGTGCTGGACGGTACACATGTATTGACATATAACACGAATGATCACTTAGCATGTAGAGTCACACCTCAGTGCACTCATTAAATGGCACCGCAGTGCATACTAATATTGTATCTCAATACACACTTAGAATAGGTACCAGCACGTATACAGGTAATCAGGTCAGGAACATGGTCAAGTCAAGAAGTCATGTGGACCTCTCGTGACATAAAAGTCACATATGAATTCAGGTTAAAATGAGACATGAAGGTCCTTGAAGCCAAGACAAAGATCTATAACTTTTATGTTGGAAGTTAGGAGAAATTCTGGCCACAATTCAGCCAAATAGGACTTAAAATAGCCAAAAACAGCCAAAATAGGCACTATGCGGCACTATTCAGCACTATGCGGCACTATGCAGCATCCTCATACGGCTCGGCACTATGCAGCATCCTCATGCGGCTCGGCACTATACGGCACTATGCAGAATCCTTATGCGGCTCGGCACTATGCGGCACTATGCAGCATTCTAATGCGGCTCGGCACTATGCGGCACTATGCAGAATCCTTATACGGCTCGGCACTATGCAGCACTATGCAGTATCCTCATGCGGCTCGGCACTATGCAGCATCCTCATGCGGCTCGGCACTATGCAGCACTATGCAGCATCCTCATGCGGCTCGGTACTATGCAGCACTATGTAGCATCCTCATATGGCTCGACACTATACGGCACTATGCAGCACTATGCAGCATCCTCATGCGGCTCGGCACTATTCATCGTCCCTGCCAGAATCAGGACAGATGAACATAGAAGTTTGACCAAAATTATTTTGGCCATAACTTCCTCAAAACAAGTCGAAATCTAACTTTTCAAAGGTCAAAATTAGATAGAATTGAATTTCCTACAACATAGGACCATTAGTCTTCGAAAACAACCAAGTTTGATAGATCAAAACCATGGAAACCCATAGAACCCTAGTTTTAGAAACTTAGATCTACACCAAACTAGCCATTAAAATCAAAAATTCCAAGAACTAAACTTGTAGAGAATGAAGAGAAGAACAATATAGACAAATAATATCAAAGAAAAATCAAGAAATGAAAATATAATAATCTCTCCATTTGGTGCAAGATGTACTTGCCTAAAAGTTTGCTTGAGAAAAATAAATGAAAGAGTGAATGAGGAGAGAGAGTGAGGAAGAGAATATATATAGGGGTTGGGTTGACTCAAAGAAACCCTAAGCTTAAGCATGCTCTTAACCACATGACTAATGACATGTTAAATGCTACATGATACAACTAATTAAATTAATTAAATAAAATCCTAACCACAACACGGTTCAGAAATCTTATCATCGAAACAGTGAACCACGCCTACAACCAGACAAGGACAAGGGGTGGCACACTAATCCGCGACGAGATACTGTTCCATGCCATGGCCAGTTACAAATACAGGATAAATACAATAAAGATACAGGTGCCAGATACCATATACAAGAAAAATTAAAAATTTACGTATTCCGGGAATGGGGAGTGACAAGGCCAGATCCCAGCTAGCGGTAGTCCGAAGACACTTGGTACCGTGTCATTTAGACTTTTACGTCTTTTTTTAGAAGGGCCCTTTGGGCTTAACCAAAATATTTTCTACAATTTTATATATTCAGATCAAGTTATATATAATTATAAAACTTCAACATCCAAAATAATTCTTTTCGTATAAAGTTAAAACGATCTTCAACTAGGGGTTTATTGGAGATGTCAGCTAATTGATGTTCCGTGTCGACATACTCTAAACAAATATCACCTTGTAAAACATGGTCTCTAAGAAAATGATGTCTAATTTCTATATGTTTAGTACGAGAGTGACAAATGGGATTCTTTGTGAGATTTATCGAGCTAGTGTTATCTCAGTAAATGAGAATGTGGTTGTAAGACAACTGATAGTCTTTTAAGGTTTGTTTCATCCACAAAATCTGAGCACAACAATGTCCTGCGACAATATATTCAGCCTCGGTTGTTGATAATGCAACATAATTTTTCTTTTTAGAAAACCAAAAAACTAAGGATTTTACTAGAAAATGACATGTGCCACTAGTACTTTTACGATCGACCTTGCATCCGGCAAAATCTGCATCCGAATAGCCTATCAGGTCAAACGAATCAGTTTTTGGATACCATAGCCTGGTTGTCAAAGTACCTTTAAGGTATCGTAGGATATGTTGAATGGCACTCACATGTGATTCCTTAGGACAAGCTTGATATCTTGCACATAAGCATACTAAAAACATAATGTCTGGACGACTAGCAGTTAAATAGAGTAAACTACCATTCATACCTCTGTACTTACGCACTTCAGTTGGTTTTCCACTTTCATCCATATCAAGCTTTGTAGACGTTGCCATAGGAGTTTCACTTGGTTTGACATTGTCCATATCAAACTTCTTTAGCAGGTTTTTTTGTATATTTGGCTTGATTGACGAAAATCCCTTGTGAATTTTATTTGATTTGTAGCCCAAGGAAGAAAGTCAGTTCTTCCATCATGCTCATTTCAAATTTATTCTGCATATACTTAACAAATTTGTTACATAGTATCTCATTTGTTGATCCAAAGATAATCTCATCTACATAGATTTGTACTAATAAAATATTCTTGTCCATAGATTTTATAAAAAGAGTAGAATCAACATTCCCTTTTGAAAAATTGTGTTCAAGTAAGAAGGAACTAAGGCGCTCATACCATGCACGAGGTGCTTGTTTGAGTCCGTAGAGAACCATACGAAGCTTGAATACATGATTTAGTCTTTTGAAATCTTCAAAACCGGGAGGTTGTTTAACAAAAACTTCTTATTTTATAAAACCGTTTAGAAAAAGCACTTTTGACAACCATTTGAAAAGTTTAAAACCATGAAAAATTGCAAAAGTATGTAACATTTAAATGGATTCTAGTCTAGCAACTGGAGCATAAGTCTCATCGTAGTCAATGCCTTTTTTATTATAGCCTTGAGCTACTAGACGTGCTTTGTTGCGTGTGACCATATCATTCTCATCTAACTTATTTCTGAAAATCCATTTGGTACCAATGACCGGGTGATCACTAGGTCTGGGAACAAGTTCCCAAACTTGATTCCGTTCAAATTGGTTTAGTACCTCTTGTATTGTAGAAATCAAAAATTCATCATCAAAAGCTTCTTCAACATTCTTTGGTTCTATCTTAGAAATAAAAGCTACGTTAGCAATAACATCTCTAGTGCTTGAACGAGTACTTACACCTTTGGGTACATCACCTATTACCAATTCTTCTGGATGATTTCGGGTAAATCATAATCGGTTCGGCAGACTTTCCAGATATGAGGTTGGTGTATCTTCGGATGTTTTGCTTGATGAAGATCTATCATCTTCATTATCACTGTCGTTATCATATTGACTATTCAGCTTGTCGAATGTGACGTTTATTGATTCTTCAACAACAAGTGATCTTTTATTGAATACTCGATATCCTTTACTCTTTGTCGCATATCCGAGAAATATTCCTTCATCAACCTTCTCATCAAATTTGCCTAAATTATCTTTAATGTTTAAGATAAAACATCTGCAACCAAATACTTTGAAATAGCTGATATTAGGAGTTCTATTAAACCATAATTTATAAGGAGACTTTTTCGAGATCAGTCTAAAAAGAACCCTGTTTAAAATATGGCATGCTATATAAACAGCTTCTGTCCAAAAATATCTTGAAAGATTATGCTGGTTAAGCATAACTCTGGACATATCGCCAAGAGTTCTATTCTTCCTCTCTGCAGCGCCATTCCGTTGAGGAGTTCCGCGGCAAGAGAATTCATGTGATAATCCATTTGAATAAAAAAAAGTTTTAAAATCATGGTTATCGAATTCTCCTCCATGATCACTTCGTATGCAAGTAATCATGAATCCTTTCTCATTTTATACTTTTTTGCAAAAGGAAACAAATTCATAAAAGGTCTCATTTTTATTTGCAAGAAAGTAAATCCAAGTATATCGTGAATAGTCATCAACTATTACTAAAACATATAGCTTACCGCAAAGACTGGCGACTCTACTTGGTCCAAATAAGTCCATATGTAACAATTGAAGTGGTCTAGAGTTACGTACATCGTTTATTGATTTAAAAGATGATCTGGATGCCTCGTTCTTTTCACACTCGGCACAGACTATATCTTCCTTGAATGTAATATTAGGTACTCTTACCATTTTTTGTGTGGATAGTCTTGTAATAGTGTCCATGTTAGCATATCCAATACCTATATGCCATACCCAGCTTTCGTCTTAAGATGTATATAGACACTTTCCTGTACTGTTAGAGATATATATATATATATATATATATATATATATATATTTTAAAATATATATATATATATATATATATATATATATATTTTTTATATATATACTAACAGTACAGAAAAGTGTCTATATATATATATATATATATTTTTTTGTCTATATATATATATATATATATATATATATATATATATATATATATATATATATATATATATATTGTCATCTCTTATTCCCTCAAAAGAGATTATTTCAAAAGATTTATCATAAATAAAATATTTATCTTTAACAAATTAATTCCATAACCATGATCAACAATTGACTTATGCTCAAAAGGTTATGTTTTAATTCTGTTACTAAGTATACATCTTTAATAATAGAAGAGGGAGAAGTATCTATGTTTCCATTACCAATTATATGTCCTTTTAAATTGTTTCCAAAGGAGACATAGCCTTCTTTCTTCATCGATAGAGTTGCAAACAAAGTATTGTCGTCCGTTATATGTCTGGAGCAACCACTATCGAGAATCCACTTGCTTCTAGTGGGAGAAGATAGGTCCACCTACAACACAAATTTAAGATGTAACCTTTGGTACCCACTTTCTTGAGGGTCCGGATGTGTTAGTTTTAGGAACCCAAACATATATCTGCATATCTACTAGCTTCCTAGTCTTACATTAATGTGATACATGTCCTCTTATACCACAATAATGACATATAGCAGAAGTGTTCTTGCTAGGTGAAGTTCGAAGACCATGTATGTGAGTTCTTGAAGAGGTGTGTGACTTTTTGTGTGGAAACTTATACATGAATGCATGACTTCTAGCAGGTCTAGTAGTGTTTTATGTGTTGTGTTTGTGTTTGACCATGTGATTTGTGTTCACTTGAGTTACAGGCTTGACAACCTGTTTACCCAGCTTAATCTCTAACTTTTTAGAGATGTCACAGGCTGCATTGTACTTGGCTGTGAGTGCATCTATTCTCTGAGCAACAATGTTATACTTCTTTTTCTCTAATTCATAGAGATCATTGAGTTTTACATTCTCTTGATTTTCTTTGTGAAGCTTCTCAAGAGTGTCATGTAATCTCAACTTTAAAGAAGAAATCTCATTCGTGTTACTAGAAGAAGTTTTATCTCTAATATCTTCTAGTATTTGAGATTGCTTAGAGAACTAAGATTGAACTGCTTTCAGCTCTTTCTTAGCACATTTGTACATATCCATCATCTTCTTTTGATCTTCTAGTACATCACTGAAGGCATCAGATAATTCATCAAAAGTAAATTCTTCATATAAAGGATTTGCTGTGTTGCGAGGTTTTTCTTTTTCTTCAGAATCACTTGTCTCACTTTAACACCAGATGCTGATATTGGCGTAGTTCTTGTTTAAGTCCTTCTTTTGTTTGATTGATCATATCTGCTTGCCTTTCTTAGAACAAGACAGTCCTTCTTGATATGACCTGTCTTCTTACAGCTGTAGCAGATTGGTTCTTTGTCATCTCTGGAGTCTTTCTTCTTCTTGTTAGACTTCTCATATTTTAGGAATCTTTTGAAGTTCATCGTCATAAGGGCCATTTGCTCGTTCTCTGAGCTATCATTCTCACTCTCGTCACCGGAAGCCATCTTATGATGTGTCTTAAATGTGATAGTCTTCTCCTTTGGTGTTGGCTCTTCAAATTCCTTAAGGTCCAGCTTAGGTGTCATAAGTTTTTCCATAAGTGTTTCGAGAGTCGTTGTAGTGAGATCGTTCCCTTCAATAATAGTCGTTGCCTTGGGATTCGAGTTCTTAGTCAAACTGCGAAGTAACTTTCATAACTTTTCGTGATTGCTATATTCTTTTCCAAGAGAAGATAGAGGATTAAAAAATATCTAAAAATCGAGTAAACATATTGGTAATAGTCTCATTAGGTTTCATTTTGAATGACTCATATTCTTGTGTAAGTTGTGAGATTTATTCTTCACCTGTGAAGTTCCTTCATGAGTTACCTCAAGAAGTTT
Organism: Iris pallida; assembly: GCA_029216955.1. Taxonomy (NCBI): domain Eukaryota; kingdom Viridiplantae; phylum Streptophyta; class Magnoliopsida; order Asparagales; family Iridaceae; genus Iris; species Iris pallida. The sequence continues at coordinate 129,284 of JANAVB010043169.1, read as the reverse complement.
CTAGACCTCATGAGACGGGGCACATGTTGACACTCCATCTACTACACAAAATAAAGCATTGATAGCTTTTGCGTCAAGACTTGCTTGTGTCGTTTCATGGTCACTATATTTGTCATGTGGTTTTTCAACCAAGTTTCCATCTACGACGATAGAAAGTGTCTTCTTTGGTCTATTTGTAGACTGGCCTTCACCATTGCTAGTGTATAACGATGTCATCTCTCAAGAAGTTTTAGTCTAACTTTGAGAAACTTAGCAATGATACCAATTGTAGGATCGATGGCACCTCTAGAGGGGGGTGAATAGAGTGTAGCGGTAGAAATATCCCCAATAAAAAATTATACAAGTAAAGGAAGATAAAGACAGATACTTAAATGCAGTAACATAAAGTAGTAAATAAATAGGGAGAAGAAAGCAATACGTAGACACCGAGATTTTATACTAGTTTCCCTCTGAGAGGACTAGTCCAGTCTCGAGTACTCCTGCTCGATGTTAAATCTACTATTTGAAATAGAGGTTACACCGCATACTTTATTCCGAAGGACACGCCGACTTCTTACAACGTCGTATTTTTATCTGAATCCTACGATCAAACTTTAACTCTGTCTGAAAAGCTTTTATACTTCAAGCTTGTACAACTCGAATACTCCTAATCAGAAACCACTGGCACTTAGAAGAATGTGAGTTATCTTGGAAATGTGAAGATTGAAAAGCTCTTTGTAATGGGAAGGCTTAGAATTAATAGAGAAGATGAAGAATGAGATGAGTGAGTGAAATATCAAATTCTTCTCTATTTATAGTAGTTTTTGAACCATAGTTCGGGCAGAACTCGGATAGGGTAAGCAATTAAATTTGGAGATCCAAAAGACTAGAAAATGCTTCTGACCAGGAGTGATTCTAGGTGACGAAGTTCGGTCCGAGTTCGAGGCGAGCTCGACCCGAGTTCGGCTACTAGATTTATAGGATATTTTGGTTCATAAAGGGTTTTGGATGTTGATTTGGTTTGGATAAAAGATAGGTTTGTTTTTGTGAGGATATGCTCCTAAATTGCCAGTAATTAGACTCAGAAAATAGTCTAGACTCAATAAATAAAAAATAAAGAATAAAATAGAAAAAGTTCACTTAACAATCAGGTGCGGTCTTTTGTAGTCATTGTTTGTAATCTTCTTGCTTTCCATATCAAAGTCGGAGTTTTAAGTCAATTATCGAAATTAGGTTGATCATGGCTATATGGGCCAACAAAAGGGTATTCTATAAGTCCATAGAAGTCTTATATATGAAAACAAAAATCCAAAATACGAAAATACGATAAACAGGATATGCGAAAATACGAAACACATTATAAGTTTATTTTACAAGAAAAATTAAATATCAAAAATTTAGAAATACAAAATTCTGGAATGGATGTGACAACTCTACCTTCCTTAGAAAAATTCATTCCTTAAATTTTTACTAAAGCTAGTCGAGCTAGAGAATAATACTAGAACAAGCTTAGAAAATCATAACTCACCAGAAAAGAAAATACATCATGCAACCGATAATAATAAAAACAAAATTAATAAATAAATATAGAAATAGTAAATAAATGCATACATATATAATATATAAAGAAAAGAGAAAGAACAATAAGGCATATGGATGAATATATCCCTGAGTCGACTGAGTAGGAATACGTCCTCGCTGACCTACGCTGACTCACAAAGTGGACGAGGATAAAGTCTCGAGGTAAGGTAGTACCAATGACTTAGTCGAAGACATGACTCCGATCTAGGACACACCTTCGTATTCGGGATACATGATTACTATTACATATCACGAGATACAAAGACAGAAGAGTGGGACAAGAAACTCATATTCACTCGCCGAATATGTCGAGTTGACCATCGCATTCCGAATATGGGTGGAATACAAGGCCGCCGACGAAAACCTAAGATATACTGTCAATACATGGCATGTTACTGAAAGACAAAATTGAAATAAAACATGGAAATAAATAGTGCCCCTAAAGAATAAGGACACCAGGTATCAATAACGGTTAAGGAAAGATCAAGGATGCAACTTCTCAGTTCAAGGATATCAAAAGATGACGATGTATAAGGATCAGTGAGCTAAAAGATGGATTGGGATTCAAACAAGATGAATCCCCCACAAGTTTGAAAAACATATCTGCATGGGCAACCATAAAAATCTTGTCACTCCCTACTCACTGAATACTAGCGAACTACTAGAATAGACATCGCCAGCTACACCATATAAGGTATAAAAATGTCATACGATGATCATGGTTTTCTAGAAGAAAAGTAAAAGGACTTTAGCATGCCACTAACGACTTCTAAGGACAAACAAATTCTATTTCAGCCCTACCAATAAAAGAAGCAGTAAAGAGTAAACCAAACATGCGATGGATAAGGCTTCCTAAAAACAATTACATACATTCGTGAAATCTAACATGTCAAAAGATACATCAACTTAATATATATAAACAGATACGTAAATGTACAACTAGCTGCAGTTCCATAATATACACCGATGTTGTCCAAAGGCGAAAGGAACAAAAACCTAAAAACAAGGACTAACATATGTCCTTAGCTAAACACAGCAAAAATGAAAGTACAAAATAGAGTGGGAGAGAAAGATAACTCATTCGCTAATCCAAGCTACAATCCTCAAGTGCGAGCCCTTCGGTAAAAGTGACGATAGAGCCTCGAGCTCAACTATGGTACCTAGCCATACAAAACTAGTAGGGCCAGAACACCAAATAGTAAGTACCACAAGGGAAGCCTGAGATGAACAAATAAAACACAAGACGAAGACCCATGAATATGCGATAAGAAATTTTTATACCCTTATGTAATGCCTCGCTCTGTGCGTGGCATTTGGTTCGCTTGTTGGATTCGATCAGAATGTTGGGCCGTGACTTGTGTTGGAATATCAAGAGATTTAAGAATGCTACAGTCTTCTTAGTTGGCCGGATAAAATAAGTTCTGGAACATGGCTCGATGGTGTGGCTGTGTCAAGTGGAGAATATCGTGTTTGTGTCAAATCAATCTCTAGAGGACCCGTTGAGCATACATGTGATCGAAACATGAAGATCCTTTTCTGCAAGTGAGTGGAAATGTCCCTTCTCCTCTACTCCTTCATGCTTAATAAAATAGAGTATTGTGTTGCTATATTATGTCCCTAAATATCCCATGCTTTAGTGTCACGCCCCAGAACCAGAATACTGGCAAGTAGGGACGGACATGTCCAGCTACGTAACTCCAAAGTACTCTAGTATTTTGAAATAACGTATAAGATGTATATATGGGGTCGCTACTACAATCCAACATGCAATTCTAAGTCATGAATCCTAGATATCTCAATCACAGGCAGTAAAGAAAGTACAAGCAGTATGATCATCTGGAATATAAAATAGTAAAGCATCCCAAACTATCATATATCAATAATCATGAAGCTAGAAATACAGAATAAAGAACTAGCAAGAGTAATAGTCATACATGATAAGTTCTAGCTATAGTCTAGAATACTCAAATCATGTCTAAATCCGTAGGTCAAATGTCAAGTCCAAACACGAGTTAAACGAGTGCTCGGTGGAGAAAAGCCTCAAAATAATATATACAAGAACTAGTGGGCATAGAAATAAAAGAAACCCACTCAGGTACTCCGGTGCTCCAGGTAGTCACCATCAAGTGGAAGGTACGAAAGATCCTCGATCATCTCTACCAGATCTGGCTAAACAAAACTAGTGGGGTCAGACCCCCAATATCAAGTACCACAAAGGAAGCCAACTTCGAACTAAAACCAGCATACAAATCATAATAATACTAAAGTAAAGCAGTAAAAGCAGGCATGAAATAAATAAAGGTACCACAGTGTATATGAAAACTAAAAACATATAAGAGAAAGCATGTGAACATGTAAGGGTAGGACTGAGCATATAAGCATGTAATGAATCCGAGCATGTTGGATAAGTAGTGAAGCCAAGCATGTAACATGAACAATAGCATGCACATGAATAACAAGAATCTAAATACTGAAATAAGATAAACTAGAGCAAGACTAGACTACACTAGACAAGACATGAATGGACTCCATCCATCAATCACGGCAAAGCAATGAGTACGGCTTGATATACTAGCTAACTAGGGTTATCCTAGTCCTAATTACTAACATATGCAATTTTGAGAAATCCAATCCAGTTACCTGCCCTGCAGACTACCCGAGTCATTCAGGCCAAAAAGAAAATAAGTATAGTAGACACACCGTAGTAAGATACGTGTGTTCTAATGTAGTACAATACTCGACGATGCACTGGAAGTGTGCTCATCATGACATATAGCTCTAAATTCCATATACAGGAATAGGGCCAAAATAAATAGGCATGCAGGTAACTGGGAAAATCTTCCCTTCCAATGATCTAAATAATCAAGCTAGTTGTTTAGTCCTTAACATTTTATTCTAGATTTTGGGTGTGGTATTCCGCAGAATCCATCCTAGACATGAGACATGCGTGGCTAGACAAGACAAGCAATAAAGTACACTATAATAAGCCACAACAAGACAAGACAAGATTAATTATCGAGATAGTAGTGTGCTACGATGAGCCACTAAATCAATCTGGACATATACTGAAATCATGAGTGCACTATGACAGGCCACTATCAAGCAAGCTAGACATGTACAGCAATTAGGAGTGCGCCATGACAGGCCACTATCAAGACAAGATAAGATAAGATCAAGCACCGAATCCAACCAAGTATGATAGGACAAGACAGTAAACTGGGCAAGATAAGACAGTAAAGTAGAAATTAAAAAGAAACTAGGAAATTAAATCAAAATAAAAAAATAAACAACTTGGGTACATGATCGGTATGCCGACGATACATACCGGTACACCGTCGGTATGCCAATTTCTGTAGGCAAAAACTCTTTGTCAAATTTTATCTACCGTATCGATATACCATCGGCATGGACCGATACACCATCGGTATGCCGAAAAGTGTCATAACATCTTTTTAACCAAAAAGTGGGCTCATAAAAATGGTATTCCGTTGGTAAACATCGGTATGCCGGCAGTATGACGATTCTAGAAAAAAATATGACTAAGGGCATGAAACAAGTCCTGGAAATCAAAAGTCATTCTAAAAGTTACTAAAATCAGTATAACCATGAAAATAATACTAGAGGAAGGTCGTGCCTGGCCTGTATACTAAGTCTCATGGCAATCACTCTGGTATTGTTCCCAATACGGAGTTTTCTACTAGGAAATAACTAGACACGACAGGATAACAAAAATCTAGCTCAAACCAAATTCCAAGACGGCCAAAATAACGACAATTATGAGAGAAACATATTTAGTAAAGCAAATACTATGAAATACAGGACTATCAAGACAATAAGAAAACAAAAAACTACAAGAAAATAATAATACGTCCAGTAGTTCGGCAAGATGTACTTGCTTAAGGACGCTCCTAGCCCAACTCTTCAAATCTACCACCAAGAGGGGTTCAGAAACCACACTCTGAGGTCTCGGACAAAGCTCCAAGCTTCTGAGGAATACGGAGTGGAAACAAGAAAGAATGAAAAGTGGAGAGAGAAAGTAAAAGAGAAATAAAAATAAACGTAATCGTATATATAGAGGAGATGAATTAATCGTGACCGTCCGATCGCGATCCGCGATTCGATCAGGATTAATCTTGATCGTCTTGAATAAAACTAAATATCCATTAGAAATAAAATGTATCATTATTATTCATCAAAATATATATACACTATCCACGAAAATATCAGGATACTATTCACGAAAATATCTCGAATCAAAAATATTTATAAAGTATATATTCTGCCCGATCGGTATACCGTCGGTACAGAACAGTATGCCGGTGGTATGTCGGTTTCACAAAAAAGTTTCAAAAGTCAAGTTTTCCTCCAGTTCTTCGAAATCAAAGAAATTGCAAAATACAATATAAAATACGTATCCATATGCAAATATGAATACTGTGAGACGAGTCTCACATTTAGTTCCTGAAATAGTGGAGAAGCTCATATTGAATATTGTTGAATGATAAATACTTGAACATTGAACTGCTAATGTGAATTGATGCTTGAAAATGAATTGATAATGTTGCTCATGTTAATGCTGCTAAAAGGAATGAGACACTTGAATCATGAAAACTCTATGTAACTGTTGCAAATATATGAAATGCTGCATGTTCCTATAAATAATGAAATAAAATATTATATGTCTCTATGAGAAATAAAATGTTACATGTCCCTATGTGAACTAAATAATATGATAAATGATACAAAGAGATGAATTGATGAGATCACCAAGTGGAATGATGGTAATGATAAAAATAATAAGTCGTTGAATACGACTTGGATGAGATGAGATGATGAACTGATGCCTTTACTTACTTTCAATATTTTACCATGTGATTATGTTCAAGATTGAGTCGCACATGCATTCGTATGGTTATGGACAACTTGTGCACAAGGTTTGGGATGAGTTTCCTCGGACGGTATGCCTGGGGCACTCTGGCCGATCCGACCCAGGAGAAAACATTGACATGCTTTGGTAGCACAGGTTTTGTGAGACATTCATTGAGGCTAGCTACCATCTTTGATTAGGCATCACTGGTGTGTTGTCGTAGGCACCCAAAAATAAAACCTATACTCTTAGAAATGTAGCAGTGTGAGTAAGGATCGTTTCTACGGAGAGTAATTAGTTTAGATTTGTGCTATATGAATAATGAAAGGGGGGATGAATAAAATGAAAGTCAATAAAAAAGAGCAAGTAGAATACGAAAATAAATCAAAATAACAAATGTTGGTCTAAGTCTACGTCTACCATTGGAATCTTGAAATTGATCATAGATGCAAACACATATTGATATGTATTATGAATATTCATCGTTGGATTATTTTCCTATCTCCTTTAGCCACAGTTAATTAGAAACAATTGACCTAATTAAGATTAACTACTAAACAACCCCAGACAAGCGCTAAAGGTTTAATCTAGTAGCGTATTAAACTCAATGAGATCGATGAAACAAAACAACACAAGCACAAGCGGTTGCATTTAATTTAGTTGAATGGTTTCTTCCTAAGATTTAATAATACAAAGCAGTAATTTATTAAATCTTGGTTGCTTCACAAATTAGAGGGATCGAACAATTCCGAAATCGATATCTAATTTAGCAGTAGATTATCAAGAATAATAAACTAGTATGCATCCTAGTAATTAAACAAGATAATCATGAAATATACATAAGAAAACATTTGATACTCAAAGTACAAATCAAACATATAAACAAAAATTAGATCTCACAAGTTTTTATTTATTCCAAGGCTTCCGTTTCCTTCGACCAACAAGCCTTTAGCCGAACATGTTCATCAAAACTTCAAAAAAAAAGTTGGAGAAGAAGAGAAGAGTTGTGGTGTGTGGTCTCTTCTCATAATTTCTACCCCTTTTATACACCCTCAATTAGTTGTTTCAATCCCAAAATATCTTTCCACATATCCTCTAAAAGTTACAACTTCTCAAACCAAAAAAAACTAAGTTATAGAACAAGTAGGAAAATGGTTATTTTGGTTCCTATTTTTGTTCACAGCATCTTTGACCCAACTTGAAGCCTGATTTCGTCCATGATGCAGACTGAATATCAAAAAACTTAAAATAGGAAAGTTGTAGCCCTTTGTCTTAGCTTTCCAAATCTTTTTGGAGCACCTTAATTTCTTTTCGGAGGAGACAGTTATGTCCATTTTGGTAAAAGGTGTCAACACTGTCCAGAATTACAATTTAGCTCCATTTTGCACATAGTGTCTCCAACTGCATCCTAAAGCAAAATATAAATATAATGAATACCTTTAGTCATAAAATGAGCATAAAATTGTGAACATTAGGGATAAAAATATAACATTTTATGTTCTCATCAAATACCCCCACACTTAACTTTTGTTTGTCCTCGGACAAAACTCAAAATTATTTTTTCAAAACGAAAATCAAGGTTGTAATGCAATAAATAAAGAATAACCAAGCTCTTTAAAACTCGTAACATATCATGAAAATATATTCTTAGACAACTTCTAATTACTTGGTATGTATTTTCACTTGAAGATAGAGTAAACTAAATTGGTAGATGCTCACAGAAATAGATACTCAACTCTCATATGTTTGAAGGGTATATATTTCACTCAAATTCATTCCAAAAGAAATGATCTACCATAAGCTTGCATATCTTCTCATTCTCCACCACTGGGATCATATGCCTAGCATAAATCATAAGGACTTTTCATGGGTTGTAACGAAACTTAGGATCAAGGTGGGATATATTTGGGAGTGTAGTTCAAAAGCCATCAAAACTAGTGGAGCAAAAATGATTTAACTGAAAGCTAGAATATATAAAACATGAAAAACCAACACCCCATTCATTAGCTTCTGCAATGCATTCAACATACCCCTTTATTAGAATTTGAGGAGGAATTATGAATATGGATATCAAAAGTAATTTTCTCCATCACTTTTTTTTTTGTTGCTTCTTCTTTTTTTCTTTTTTCTTTTTTTTCTTATTTTCCTTTCTTCCTTTCTTCTATTTTTTAACAATAATGGACTCAATAATTTGAGAATAAGAACGTGTTCCATTCCATTAGTCATAGTATATCATAAATTCAGACACCCCCACACCTATTTCTTTGTACACCCATACATATCATAATGCTCCACTAGCTTTCCGGCTTGGGTACGAATTTTTTTCAGGTTAAAGCTTGTAATGTGGGTTCACAAAAATAAAAGCAATAAGGCTCAAAGGGATTCAACCAAAGAAAAATAATTTGAGGGTAGGCTATTTGGCTTAAGTAGCGTCTAACAAAGAGGGCCTTAATCATGTTCATATATGCATGTGTCGATATGATCTCGAAGAGAATCAAAGCAAGTTCTAGAGAAACAAATCTATGGAAGAATATCTCTTATGAAAAAAAATGAGACTGACGTGTCAGTCTAAAGGCTCAAAACCTCACCGGCTTTTGTCTACCAAATTTAGTCACTACCATACTTAAGGAAAATAACTATACTAATTAATTCTAAGTTGAAAAGAGTATTTATTCAATCATGTTATGAATTTTTTTTAAACTTAGTTAAATTTTCCTCATGACATACACAACAAAACATTATTGAAAAAAACAAAATTCTTTCTTTTTTGAAATAAAGAAAAAACTTTATTGAAAACCACAAAAAAAAAACAAAACTCATTTTTTTAAATAAAAAAAAACTAAAACTGCTTAAAATAATTTAAATTCCCTCTCCCACACTTAAACTGACATTGTCCCCAATGTAAGGCTAAATGCAAAGAAAAGACAAAAACGAACAAAAATAAGAACAAACTCCCCTTGGGTTGTGTCATAGCCGTATCCAATTATACTATTTATTTAAATTAATTGTACGTTCCTTAAAATTTTTCTCTAATTAATTATTAATATTTTATTATAATGAAAAGAATTAATAATTTAATTAGATGAATTTTTATAAAAGTCCATGAATTAAATTTGCAATTGTATTTTTAGACTTGCCAACTCATTGGGTTAGGTGTCAATATGAGAGTAGGTGGCATTCATATATGTTTAGGTGGCATCGTCTAAGACATGTGGCACTTAATAATGCCACATGGGTTGGATGCATGAAGAGGGGCTCTCTTCATGAGCCACCTCACCCTCTTTCTTCTCCTTCGTCCTTTATTTCTTTTCCTCTCCCTATTCCCTTCATTTCCTTCACCATCATCAAAATCCAAACCCCCTCTTTCAAAAAGAAAGAAAAAAGAGAGAAGGAAGATGAAGAAGAAGATGGAGTAAAGAAGAAGAAATTGGAGAAGGAGCAAGCCCTAATTTTCAATTTCAAACCCAAATCATTTTCCCAAGGCAAGTCCTCCATACCTATATTAATTACATATAATTTCTAATGTAGTTGTAGAAGCTATAACACAAGTATTAGACTCAAGTAATGTAAATCTAGAATTTTTTCCTGCACAGTTTTATTGTGAGACTATTTTGACCTAATAAATTTTACTAAAATAAAAATATGTCTAAACGAGTTATCTAGGAAATTCGACGCCGTTTTCGAAAACATATAATTTGATGGTATTATGATTTATGTACTAGGAGCTACAGGCCGTGCAACATGGATGAAAATTCTGGAACCATATTCTGGAATTTATTTTACAGTATTTTTCGGATCAGTTTTGATCTAGCAGAAGTCATTAAAATTGAAATATGTCTGAACGAGAATCGAAAAGGACTCGATAAGCTTTTCGACGATATATGATACGATAGGGTTTAAGTTTATAGGGTAGAAGTTATGTGTCATACAACATAGGTGTACAATTCTGGAATTGAATCAGGAATCCAGTATACACATAACTTTGTACGACAGATTTGACCTATTAAACCCTGTCAAAATGAGAATATGTATGAATAGAAACCGAAGAGGATTCGATAAGGTTTTCAGCGGTATATAATATGATAGTATCTAGATGTATATATTAGGAATTATTAACTGTACATTATCATTGTCAAAACCTGGAAACAATTTCTGTAATTTAAGGAGACAACAGCTTTGTATCCTAATTTTGACCTATTAAACTTTATCAAATCCAAAATGTGTAAACACGTGTTTCGTAGAAAATTTAATAAGCTTTCCAACTTATATAATATGATGGTATTCATATTTATATGATAGGAGTTATGCTATTTGCAAGTAGATGATACATGTTTGGGATTCTGGACAACTTAGTTTTGTATTTTTATATAATTCTTATCTACTGTATTGACTGCGTGTGACCGGTGTAGAGTTGCTCCACCGAAGGGGTCAGCGTACTCGGTCTTTTGATATATATATATTGTCTATTGTAAAATTTATGGGTCCACAAATACAAAGGAGTCTGCCAAAATTATTAAATAATTTCGGAAGTTAGCCAAAGTTAGAAAATTCCTAGATTAGGAAAACCTAATTGAATAATCTAGGTTATATCCAGCTTCCTAGTCACAAGATATTACTATACGGCGTGTTGTCTTTGACACACGAGATGGTAAAATAAGTTGAACAATTCTCTGCCAACGATTATTACCATATGGCGTGTTGTTTCCGACACACGAGATGGTAATGAGTTGGATAATCTCCTGCCAACAAGATATTACCGTGTGGCATATTGTCTTTGACATACGAGATGGTAATTGAGTTGGAACATGATATTAGACATAGGAGTCAATAGACTATTGTCTGTGTTTGTAGTTGCATCATGGGGTAAAAGAGAACAACTAGATCACGTCTATTGAAATCCTTGCAATATAATAACAACAGAAAAAGCTGATCAGTAGTCCCGCATCTGTAAGGCCTTGCGATGTCGAGGGTAAGGCCTAGCTCACTAACAGAGAACAGTCCAGTAAATTTCAAGAATAAAATCGAAATTTAAAAAGTTAATGCATACAAGTTTTCCACAAGATGTGGGGGGGGGGGGGGGTCGGATCTAAGGCACCGTACCCAATCCAGACACCACCTGGTCCCGGGTAAATGGGATATTGGAAAAATAGAGAATGATCGTGATCCAAATGTGTTCTCTAAATTGCATCATCATATAGGAAACTTGACTGTGATTGTGATAGTAAATTTAGGTGGTTGTGATTGTGATTGTAGTCGTTATTTATGAATTATTAGGATCTAGTCGTAGGACGAATACTAAGGAAATTCACTAGAATGAGATCTAGTCAGAGCCATATTTCAAGTTAACGTTATAATCCCTCTGAATTAATTTCTCAATTTCTTTACTTTGGAATTCCGAGAATCCGATCATCTCAGTGATTCTCAATTTACTTATTTTATATTCTCGTCTTTGACCGAGGGCTTACATGTCGTTTGACGATCTAGTATTGTTCACTAGATTTGTTGACATACTTCTAAGGAACTGCTATTGTACATTAAAAAAAAGCTGGAGAACAAGAACAAGATGTGACGATTGAAGACAATTATATTGAAATCAGATCTTCTTATCATCAATTTAGGTATATAAATATATAATTGTAATTGGGTTAATAGTTGTATTGGGTAGAATAGTCCATTTCAAATCTATAATTTCAGAATGCCCTTTTGAATAATATTAATTTTATTTTGCCAATTATGACCTGTGATAACCTATCCTAGAACCTTACGGGCAACAATCGCGAATATGGGTACTGGAGTATTCGTATGTCACGTAGCCTGGGGATGATTTTACGTACTCGTCTTGCCGTATTCTGGAAACGGGACGTGACAGGTTGCCTCCCAAGCAGCGCCTTTGTTTAATATGTCGTTGGCTCGATTCCATGCACACTTGATACAACTAGGTATGGATTTCACATCTTGAATAGAGGCCTGCAAAATAGAGGGTAAAAGCATCTTGTTAAAAATTGGTACTGCCATATAAGAAAAGTTACCTGACTGTTGTATTTTTAGAAAATCAGTGAATGCTGCTATAGTTTCCTGCAAACTAGAAATCAAAGATAACTTCTTATGCACTTTCTCAAGTTGCTCACTAACGGCAAAATCGAATCCATCTTTGCTATTAATTTCAAAAACTATGTTGTCATTAGGAATGTTCGTGTCTACAACATTATTTTTCTCTTCTTCTTGTTTTGACGATGTAGGTGCTTTTGATACTAGGAACTCAACCTCGTTACCATTTCTGAAAGTTATTGTATTTACATTGTCTTTTAGATTTATTATCGTTTGAGATGATAATTTATTCGAATTTTGTGCCTCAAACTTTTTAATTGTTGTAGCCATTTGGCTCATTTGATTGCTCAGACTTTGGATGCTGTCCTTCATCTCCTGTATACTGACCCTTGTCTCTCATTGAAATTACAAGGTATTAGTGGCAATAGACTTAACAATATCTTCTAGAGACATACCAGAATTAGAAGTTTGGTCCGATTGTTGTTCATGGGGATATGGTTGCTTGTACTGCTAGTAACTTGGACAATTTTGAGTTACACTGGGCTCGTCTTCAAGTATTGGACATATCAGTTGGATGCCCTGCTATTAAACAAATCTCACAAGCCATTGTTGTTTGCATGTTTCCACCTACAACCATTTGATGAACAAGAGAAGTTAAACTAGCAATTTTTTGTTCAAGAGAAGAAACATTACCTCATTAGCATGCCTAGATGGAAGATCCAGCTAAGTGCCAACTTGTTGATAATTGGTCGCCATGTCCTATTAAATCTTTTTTTTTGTTTTTTCTAATAAACAGAAAATTATTTCATGAGAACAAAAGCACAAACTTCAACTAGAATTACTTCGCGGCAACGGCGCCAAAATTTGGTGTGTTGTCGTAGGCACCCAAAAATAAAAACCTATACTCTTAGAAATGCAGCAGTGTGAGTAAGGATCGTTTCCACGGAGAGTAATTAGTTTAGATTTGTGCTATGTGAATAATGAAAGGGGGATGCATAAAATAAAGTTAATAAAAAAGAGCAAGTAGAATATGAAAATAAATCGAAATAACAAATGTTGGTCTAAGTCTACGTCTACCATCGGAATCTTAAAACTGATCATAGATGCAAACATATATTGATATGTATTATGAATATTCATCGTTGGATTATTTTCCTATCTCCTTTAGCCACAGTTAATTAGAAACAAGCGACATAATTAACCTTAACTACTAAACAACCCCAGACAAGTGCTAAAGGTTTAATCTAGTAGCGTATTAAACTCAATGAGATCGATGAAACAAAATAACACAAGCACATACGGTTGCATTTAATTTAGTCGAATAATTTCTTTCTAAGATTTAATAATACAAAGCAGTAATTTATTAAATCTTGGTTGCTTCACAAATTAGAGGGATCGAACAATTCCGAATTCGATATCTAATTTAGCAGTAGATTATCAAGAATAATAAACTAGTATGCATCCTAGTAATTAAACAAGATAATCATGAAATATGCATAAGAAAACATTTGATACTCAAAGTACAAATCAAACATATAAACATAGATTAGATCTCACAAGTTTTTATTTACTCCGAGGCTTCCGTTTCCTTCGACCAACAAGACTTTAGCCGAACATGTTCATCAAAACTTTAAAAGAAAAGTTGGAGAAGAAGAGAAGAGTTGTGTTGTGTGGCCTCTTCTCATAATTTCTACCCCTTTTATACACCCTCAATTAGTTGTTTCAATCCTAAAATATCTCCCCACATATCCTCGAGAAGTTACAACTTCTCAAACCAAAAAAACTAAGTCATAGAACAAGTAGGAAAATGGTTATTTTGGTTCCTATTTTGTTCACAGCATCTTTGACCCAACTTGAAGCCTGATTTCGTCCATGATGCAGCCTGAATATCGAAAAACTTAAAATAGGAAAGTTGTAGCCCTTTTCTTAGCTTTCCAAATCTTTTTGAAGTACCTTAATTTCTTGTTGGAGGAGAAAGTTATCCCCATTTTGGTAAAAGGTGTCAAAACTGTCCAGAATTATAATTTAGCTCTATTTTGCACATAGTGTCTCCAATTGCATCCTAAAGCAAAATATAAATATAATGAGTATCTTTAGTCATAAAATGAGCATAAAATGGTGAACATTAAGGGATAAAAATATAACATTTTATGTTCTCATCAATCACATTACCTTGAAGTCCTATATGACAAAAGTCCTAAATGGTAGAATAACATTAGTGATCATGTAGTCAGGATGAAGGCTAAGTAATGTCTCATGCAGGCAAAGTAAGTACCTTATATCTTGTATCTTATGCAGGTGTGGAAAGTCGGTTACAGGTAAGAAATCGCTAAAAAAAGTGATATGTTTAACATACGTGTTAGTTCAACTTGACTGCTTACATGCTTAACTATAATACTGCATGTTGCTTTGCCATGAATAGTGCTTCATCATGTCATACATGCTAAACTATTGCTATAAAAGTGAACTGTGAGAATACATGTTATCTAGGATACTTATTACTCCATTTATGAACTTTAAACTGATGCTAGGCCCAAATAGAAATATCACTCTTAATAAATATTTGCTCACATGACTACTTATTGTTGGTTTAGGCGAGTGGGCTAGTTCTGTTCACCAGTACACGATAATTTACTGACCCACATTGTGGCCACTCCTTTTAGGTACTCGTGCTTGGGAAGTTTAATACGCAAAGATTGTCTTTGATCAGTCTCGAGGCATTGAAGATTTATTGGGCATGCAAAAGCTCCCCTTGTAATAGATGGTGTCTTCTATTTATGAAGGGCATAATATATGGAGATTATATATCTGTGGTACCAGTGAGTTGTAAGCCAAGTAGGCACATCCAGTTGTAAGTCAATATGTCTATTATCAAATGTAAGCCTAAATGACATGTGTTTCAGTTGGCTATTAAGAGAAATATGAGTTGTTTTGTCTGCTATTGTTTGCCATTAAAAAATTATTTGAATAAACTTTTATAATCATAAACTAAATAGAGTACAACTTCGGATCCAATGGAATCCTTTGAATATACTTTTGTTTTTATCTGGGAACCGTAGCGATGGATGGTTGATTCTTTACTCTGTTGACGATCTGACAACAATTTCGGGCTCTCTGAGTATCTGGATGAAATCTGGGAAGAAGCCAAGAGTTGAAGCTGTTGAAGAATTGAAGAGTCTGAAGAAGTGAAGAAGACTTTATGAAGGAATGATCCTTCTATTTATAGGCATCAGAATGATCTGTTCATATACGCATATGCGATGCGCACATGGAGATTTTGCACGTAGGGATGCTACGTGTATGACTTTGTTAGGCGCAAGTGTAACACCCACTTTTCTAAAATGAGGGTAATTTTAAACATTTGTAAAAGTTTATTATTTAATAATAGGATTTATGATTTATGAGAATTTTTAATTAATTTAATACTATTCAAAATTGGTGAATTATAATTTTGATGTGTGAGCTAGTGAACCATAGAACTGTTGAGCTTAGAGACTAACCATGACCATGGGGGACCTAACCATGTGATTAGAATGACTATTTACAACTTTTTAGACTAAGGATATTTTGGTCATTTTGTGACTTTTGAATTATTTAGGATTTTGATTAATTGGTGAATTTTATATTATTTTAATAATATTTAAATTGATGTATTATAATTTTGGTCATTTTTTATATTTAAATATCTTGGGAAAATTTCATATTTTTAATATTATTTTTATTGGATTTGTTTAGTTGGGTTTGAGTTTCGTCTCGTTCCGACTTGTATTGTGATCCGGGTAGCTTAAACTCTAGATGGGACCCAACATTAAGTTAAGCATGGCCCACAAAATCCAACATTTAAGTTAGTTAGTTAGACTAATTTTTATCATGTTAGAATGGTTAAGTTAGAGACTCAAAACTAGATCCTTTTGACCCCAAACTTGAACATAGTTTAGACTTAACCATATGAGAATAGAGAGGGGCAATTAGGACATTTCCCATTAGCCCTAACGGACTCTTTATGGCAGCCACCTTTAGGGGAGAATGATTCATTTCATTCATTACAATCTTGCCTCTTTTGTTTTCCTTTTGTTCTTCCCTGATTTTAGAGAGCCTTCCCTTTGATTTGATCTCCAAATCAAATCATTCCTTCACCAAATCTTCCCTCAATCATTCCCATTGTCCAAGGGAAGGGTGCTACCAAGGATTGGAAGAGAAGTGTAAGAAGGAGTGTCCACTTTGAGGGATCTTCGTATCGGAGCCGTGACCTAAAGGATTTCATTGGGATTCCAATCCCAATAGGTAAAACCCATCCTCTAAATCGATTTTCTTTGCATATAAATTAGTTTTGAATCCATAGGATCCATCCTCATACATGTGTCCCCTTTAGATTCAAATTTGAGGCCATTTGGAGCTCTCCTGAGGATTTTAGATATGTGTCTTGTGTCCTACTTGATAGATCCCAAATTAGGACACCCATGTGTATGTATGTATGATAATAGTTTAAATAGATATTTAAATTCAGTTTTAGAATGGTTAGAGAGTGGATTGATCTTAGTTAGGATGGTTAGAATGAGTTTCATTTGGATACCTACGTTGGTATCCAAGCATCTTGGCCTACATGTGTTTCTTTTGTCCAAAACAACTCAAATTCGTCATAATATTCATCCACGTTTTTATTAACCAAAGCAACTTATAAATGTCATAACTTTTAGCTTAGAACCATGTTTAATCTCTCATTTTTTTTAAAAGAACCATATCGAAGTTAGCTTTCCAAATATATTTTTTAATAAGCCAAATCGTTCTGGAACTTTTTGTAAAATTATTTGAGTGTCAGCTGTCCGAAAGACAAACACGTTTCGGTGTTTTCGCGATTTCGGGAGCTTCCGAACACGAAAATACGATCCGTTTGAAGTTTCGGAAAGCTAACACGAAGGGCTACGACATACTTTAATCCTAGAATTTAGTGAAGGCCCAATTGGTACAGTATTGGTTTTAAGTAGAAGAGTGACTATACGACATAGACATTTTGTGTAACCTATGAGCCTACGTAGTATGGATATTAAATGAATGTAGAGTATGTAATGCATGATATGTTAGATGAATGAAATGATATATATATGGTTGAATACAAGCATGTAGGAATGTAATAAATGTAATGTATGTAAGCAATGCATAAATGCATGAATGAAAGAATGATATACAATGTATGCATAAAAGTATATAATGAATGCTAGATATGAATGCAAGGTATACATATAATGATAGATATGAATGCATAATGTATACATAATGTAATGCAATATATAATGATAGCATGTATGGTAATGTAGAATATATGATGCAAGCATATATATGTTCACTGTTTTCCCTTTTCTTACATTTTTCCTTCACTTCCTTTTCCATTTCAGTTTTTTTCCCTTTTTCCCCTCTTCTATTTTTACGTGTTGTATACAATGTATATAATGTATAGATGTATGTAAGTATGTAATATGTATGAATGACATGTATGTAATAAAAATAAGTATATGTATGCAACTTAATGATATGTGAATGGATATAATGCCTGAACTGAAGTATGCATGCATATGGGATATGAATGAATGATATATATAGGTGTTAAGGTAATGTAATGTATGTATTCACATATATTTTGAGTTAAATATATGAGTTTGTATGCATATATTATATGTATGCATGTATGCAGGAATGAATGTAATATAATGTAGAGTATACATATATGAATATAATGTATGCAAGTATATAATGTATTCAAATATGTATGTATGCATCTATGTATGTATGTATAGGTGCGTGAATGAATGCAAGTATGCATATATGATATGTATGTAGGAATGTATGCAATGTATGTATGTATACATGATATGTATGTATGCATGTATGCAATGTAAGCATGTATGAATGTATACATGTATGTTGTGTATCCATGTATGTATGTGTGAATACATGAATCAAGTATGTATATAGTGATAACATGAATGAATGAATGTATAAATGCATGAATGAATGTCATATATGAATGAATGAATGAATCAAAGGTATAAGTAAAATATAATGCATTGTAATGAATGTTAACATATATAATATATAAAAGTATGTATGTAAATGTGCATGAATGTATATATCTATGTGACTATGTAAATATGCATGATGTAACATATGCCTATATATATAAATATGTATGTAATGTGGATATGCATGTATGTATGAAGGTATGTATTTATATATAGTATCTATTTTATATTATGCATTGTTGTGGTTCACATTGCCTTGTGATTGTGTGAGTGCTAGCCTAGGCTTGGTTAGGCCTAGTGAGACTTGTTAGACTTGTTTGGGCTAGGACTTGACCTAGTTGACCTAGTTTGACTAGTGTAGTTGACTAGAGTTGACCTAGGGTTGACTTTAGCCTAGATTGACTCAAACATCATGTAGAATGCATTGTAGCAGTCTATTTTACTATTTTGGATATGTAGTGACTTATACTGTTCTATAGGAGCCAGACACCACTCTTCGGACAGTATATTCTCTTCAGATATTCAGGATACCATGCGAGTACATTCTCTGATCATTTTATATCTTGTTTAGGATTATATTTCCTGCCTTAGATTACTTTACTTGATGCTGACACGTTGGTAACACGGATTAGTACTATATGGATCTTGTCGTGCGATGTTATCCCCTTAGCGAATACATCGGGTATTTCATGTTCGTGTACTTTATCGTGAGCATCGTGTACTCCTTGTATTCGTGACATTCGTGTATAAATCGTGTGAAATTGTGTACTCTCATGTGCTCACATGATCTTCGTGTATATTCCTCATCGTGTGCAATAACATAACTTGACTGAATCCTTGTATATTGATTGGGGGCGGGGGAGTAGAAGTGGTTATGTACTCAATCTTGTAGCTTACTCGTGTATAATCTCTGTAGATTATTCGTGTACAATATCGTGCCGTTTACATAACCATCTTGTACTTTGAATCACTAGCATTGATTAGTTCTCTTATATATTGTAGCTATTTATGTCAGTCACTCTTTTACATCATGTTGTTCTTTCAGTTTCATGTATCTTACTCTCTAGCATGTTTATATTTCCTAACCTGTTATGATTTGTTGAGATGTATTATGCTCGCTCCTGTCCTGACTGGACCTGTTGAAAATATTACAGAGGATGAGGCAGAGGCGTTCTGTTCCACATATTACGGGACTACCCTAGAGGACTGCTGTGACCTGGACCAGCAGCAGGAACCCTTAGCAATGGATGACACCCCTTTAGACTATGATGTCTTTTCATTGTATTTACGATGGATTACTGTATTTGAGATTTGAGATGTTATCTGGATTTGTGATATCTTAGACACTTAGACTTCTATCTAGTTTTATCTCTGTGGATTTATTTCATTTCATTTCATATCTATCTATCTTATCATTTTCTGCCTTAGATGTGATTGAGACTGTATTCTGTTATGTCACCTCTATTCGGAGTGTATATACTGTACAGGTACCTTATATATTGTTAGATGATTGACCTAGGACATCGTTCTACCGCCGACACTGCGGCGTAGGCTGGACGTACCCACTTCTCGTGCCCTTACTCTAGGGTGCGGGTCGTGACAGCAAGGGCGTTGTGCTAGGAAGCTTGAACTGAATCGGTTTAAAACTGCACTGTTGGGCTGTGGAAGAGCTGACATGTGGTAATTGTTGAGATTCGTTTGTTGCTAAGATCTTGGGTGGTTATCACCCATCCGTGAGTAAAACTGAATCAATAACACGTGGCGCGTGTACAAGAGCTCAAAGATCTTTGATTTGTTGTGGGATGATTTGCTTGGATGCGCCTAGGATCTGGCGTATGAGTAGACTTGGCGCATGACTTCTGGAGATCAAATAACAAGTATGGGCGCATGGCTACAGAGGCGTATGCAAAAGTTTGGGCGCATGGCTACGGGGGCGCATGGCTACGGAGGCGCATGCAAAGTTTAGGTCAGCCACATGGAAGAGCACAACTATAACAGACCAAAAGATAATGATTACATCTCTTTATTATTTGAAAAAGCTGCCATCAATACTACCTTCGAGTAACATACTGTTGACTTCTGACACTCAGCATTTAATGCTCGTTGGGCAGAAGGCTTTGTGTAGGCGCATTTGTTTGTGGAGTGGATATACCACTGAGCACATCAGATATAAGGCACGTGGAGCTGAGGGGTGCATCAGTTGCGAGGCGCATCATCTTTAGTCAACCTCGTTTTGAGCATTTCAAGGCTCAAATTAATGACTTTGACTTAGCTGAATTTGAGGTGGCAGATTCATTACTATTAATGCTAGGTTCATCGCATTAATTTCGGGGAGAGCTGCCACTTGGCTCATGAGTTCAGTTGCCCTGGCCTATAAATAGCAGAGAAGCTCGTTTATTTTGCACAACTTCTCTTTGAGAATAAACTCAAGCGATCCTCCTATTTGGTAAGATATTGTACTGTGGGTTGTAGATCTTCTCGTTCAAAGAAGCTTTAATTTTGATGACGAAATCCTTCAAAAGACTGAGATGCGCCAAATTAGCTTCGGTCAGAGCAGTTCATGCTCGTGCACCTTACTGGCAGTGTTCTTCTACGAGACGACATTAAGTTCCAAGTTGAATGCAGAGTTTGGGGTAGTCATGTCCCAACTTTTATTATGCTGGAAGAGCCACAAGGCGACAAATGTGCATGTGCGTTGACGAGGAAGTGATTCGTTCGTTGACAAGGAAGTGATTCGCTCGCGACAAGGATGAGATGCGCCTATGCTGAGACGTCAGAGTGATGCGCCTATCCATAGAGTTTAGAGTAGGCTTTTGTAGTAGACTTTCAATAATAAAAAGCCATGTAATAAATTTTTATTTATAAATAAAAATTCTCTTTCTATGCGCTTTCCTTTTACTGTCTTTGAAATGATGTGCTGACATTTTTCCTACGTCTTCGGCGCATATTGTTTGTGATGAATAGGAACGTCGGCCCCTTGATAAGCCTGAAATTCTATGCTTCTACAGCTACAAGCTTTTGTAATGCCCCAGTCCCAAAATACTTAGGACTAGGTACGTATTCATGCCAGCTGCATACATACGAAGTATACTCCAATATATGGAACCATCGTATGTATACATAAGCTGTTAAATGCAGTAATCCATAATACTAATCTCATCCACAAATAAAGAATCAATATAAAATAGAAATCAACACTGGACTGTAATTGTACAAAAGTTGGGCGGAGACAAAGTCCACTACCAACTATCTCAAAAAAAATATACAAGGAGTGATCGATAAGATATCAAGGCGAACCAAGTGCAATCGTCTTCGAAGGAATGGAGAAGATCACGGCCTTGGCTAGAACACCTGCAGTAAATCATGAAAGCACACACCTGGAGAGATAACCAGGTCCTCAGAGGGACGTAACAAGATACAGGAAGAATATGCCGTATGAACTGGATATAAATGCACCATAAAATAAAGATAAAGTAAAGTGTCCAAATCATAACATGGCTCAATATCCCATCATCGAAACAGTAGGCTACCCCTACAACCAAACAAGGACAAAGGGTAACATACTATTCTGCGATGTGACATTTTTTCATGCCATGATTGAAACATGAAATTTGCTAAGGTCTCCTAACCTTTCTAGTAGGCAATTTAGAAGACATCTCGATGTATGGGCAGGTGAAGGCTGACTCCCCCAGGACAAGGTAACAACTCACAACATGCACACGTCAAGTACCAATACTATCAGCCGGCATAACTCGAGGCTAGCAGCCCACGTGACCCATCAGTCCAAATAGCTCGAGGCTAGTGACCCTCGCGACTCGACTACCGTAGTACGCAGTTACTACAGCTTTTGGATTTGGGGTAGCCCATACATTTAACTGTCTTCTCCCTTCCAAGGTCACTAACAGAAGGTAGTTCGCTAAGACTAGGTCCATATGCATACAAAAAGGCAAGAAGGAAAAATAACTGAAAGCAAAATAAAGTGAACTAAAAATAGCAAGTAATGGATCCAACTGAGAACAGATAATAAATATGCGGTAAATAAATAAATAAAGATGCATCTAATTATAAATAGTAAATAAGGCAAGGTATCTTGCCTGAGGTTATGTGCAAAAGGGAATAATCCAGTAGCTCGAACCGGCAAATAAACGAAGCAAGAAAAGCTAAATCCCGCAGATGACTCCGGATGCTGCAACAAACATCACGAACGAGTTTAAAATAAAGCATATGCCTGGGAAATGCCTGTCCAAAAGTTAAATTCTGGAAAAGGGGCAAAATCGTAATTTCGGGTCAAAA
The DNA here is from genome assembly GCA_029216955.1 of Iris pallida. Lineage (NCBI taxonomy): Eukaryota > Viridiplantae > Streptophyta > Magnoliopsida > Asparagales > Iridaceae > Iris > Iris pallida. The sequence continues at coordinate 106,499 of JANAVB010043169.1, read as the reverse complement.
CGATGTCCGCCGTTGGACCCGTTTTGCATCGAAACGCGTGCCAGAACTTACGATCTCTAAAGTCATCAAACTATATGTCTACAGGTCCAGTTTGAGGAGACAAACCCAACGGTATGTGCAAAGTTGGATGCCGGCGGGCTGTGCACAATTTTGCCCGTGGGAGCGGGTCGTGGGCCCGCCAAATAGGCATTCCAGTTGACCTTCTCAGAATCGGACCAAACTTGGCATACAGGACCAAAAAAATGATACGGTCCTGCTGGCGCAAGTTTCGTCTCGATTTGACGAACGTGCACAAAGTAATTGGAGGATTTGCAAAGAGGCCGATACGGTGAATTTTGACGGATACGTATCAAATTCGTCGCGCACACGCGACCAATTTGAATTCCGTCAAATCCAACACGTCCGCGGAGTCGATACGCACCTTTCGATGCTTTCGGTTCGCGATCACGTCGCCCGGTTTGGCGGAACGCACGTCGTATCGGATGTTTTCATAAAATTTTGTTGTTTTGAAAACGGTTTTTGTACATTTTTGAAATTTGTTATTTCGATGCATAGTCGATGAAGTCAGAGTCTACCAAAAGGGATTCACAGACCTATAGGTTGCCTAAGTCTGTCATTAATTAGATTTTTTGAAACTGTGGAAGAATCGACAGAAATCTGCCTTCAAAGTTAGGGTTGCGGTTTGATTCTCTGTTCTAGTTTGAATAGTTTTTCTGGGGTTTTTGAGGGTTTCTTTCGGACAATCTACTATCTAAAAATAAATTTAACTGGAAGAGGATTGAAGAGGGATAGGTTACCTGCATACCGGAAGAACCGATTCGAAAAACCGAGCGAGGTGGCCAAAAGCTCGCGATGAACAGGGGTTCAAAACTGCTGCTATTGCCCTGTTTTGCGGATGCGCGGTTGCTGTCGTGGCTCCGTCGCCGGCGACCCGCGATGGCAGGCGGCTAGGAGTGTTCGTCGGAGGTCAGGGGAGGCGAGGGGTATCGCGGCTCGGTTGGCTTAATCTCTCTCTCTCTCTCTCCCTCTCGACACTTTTGTATGCACAACTGGTTGTGGTGTTCAATAAGGGTCGGCTGTGCTCTTCGTATGGCTCAGTTTGTTTGAGGATGGGTTTTAGGGTTCAACTGAGGAGAGAACTAAATATGATTCGGATGGATTTGATTTAAAAAAAGATTTGGTGAATGATTCAATAGAATCAAATTTTGCATGAAAATTTTCTTTTGAATACCGCTGGGAACAATGGGTCGGGGTCAGGGGCGAAGGAACAGTGCAAGGCACTGTTCCATTGTTGGGAATTAGTTTTAGTTTTTTTTTCTAATTTTTTATATATACCCACAATTAAAAATCTTAAATAGATCTATGAAAATTTCTTAGAACCTCAAAAATATTCCTAAAAATATTATAATAAATGTAACGCCCCAGTCCCAAAATACGTAGGACTAGGAACGTAGACATGCCAGCCGTATAGTATATATACGTAAGTTGTAGAACCATGACTAATCTCATCCATACAAAATGAAAGATATCATATAATGATAATGAATTGTCTTGATACAATATGTTGGGCGGAGACAAATCCACTACCAACAAGTTAGGAAAAATACATAGAAAATGAAATGAGTTTGGCGGGCGAAGCGAAGACGATCAAAGCGCAATCATCCTCGAAGAAATAGAGATGATCATGGCCACGGCTAGAACACCTACGAAAGACAAGAGCACACACCTGGCGAGATAACCAGGTCCTCAGAGGGACGTAACAAGATACAATAAACATGCCATATAAATACTGAATATAAAATATGACACAATCAAAGAAAGTGACAAGACACCAATAAGGTAACCTAATCGTACAAAAGTGAACATGCAGTTGAGAAACAATCCTTCGACACATGAGCCCTGGCTATAAATGGGATCGGCATAGTCCCCATATAGGGCACCAGGGGCCTACGTCCGTAACGTCTGAAGATCGTCAGAGGGCATCATGTGCAAGGGGCTACGTCCATAACGCTCTGGAAAACGTCAGAGGGCACCTGGAGCCTGTGTCTCCGGAGGAGCGCACAGGTAATAAGGGAAGTGCAAAGAAGCCCATACGTCAGGTAATGTTCTCCCCACCCAATGCACCTATCATGTCGCATCCACGACCATGTAACACTACTAACCGTCAAGTCTTCTAACATACAACTATTGACAGTTAGACCTAACGCACGTTCTATACGCATCAGTGATCAGCCAACACGCAAGTCCGGATGCTATATGCTACTCACAACTCACACATCTCGTGGCACATCAGTGTCAAAGTTTATGTAATGCACAAAACTAGTGGTAGTCCCTTAACTCTAGGTTCACAGGCAATCAAAGGATAAATAACAAGATATAGCTAATATCACTGAGCAGGCAGTAAATCGGGAACTGTAAATATGGTACAACTAAAAGAACTGAAAATAAATACACAGTGATATGCAATAAATAAAATGCAGACTAATTTATAAACAGTAAATGATGGCAAGGTATCTTGCCTGGTGTGTCGCCTGGGGTGGTACAAAGTTCCAACAAGTCCTGTTTTGTCCACTGGACGGGTTCAACATGTGAGGGTCCGGTATTTCATGAGAAAGAGAAACGCGTGATCAGTCGTGATCAACGGTAGAAATTGAGGAGAAATCGTGAAGAACATACTCGTACTAATTTGAAAATATTTATTATACTTAAAACTATGTATAATTTTAAACAAAATATCTTAATTACATATATAATTAAAAAATCATAATGTGAAACTACCTTTTTATTAGTCAAAATATTCTAAAATTGTTTTAGGGAGAGAATCTAATTTTGATCAAAATAGGATTTAGGTCGAAGACTATATTTTAAAATGTCAATAATTTAGTAAAATATTTACGTTCAGAAATCAGTTTTAAAATTCATACATAGTCAAGCTGCAATATACTTTTGTTACCAAAATTTAGAATTTATTATATATTTATTTGTTTAATACAACACAATATAAAAGATAATAATAATAATGATACTAATAAATCTTTTAACAAGGTATACTTATGTGTAAATAAAATAATAATAATAATAACAATAATAATAATAATAATAATAATAATAATAATAATAATAATAATAATAATAAAATAGCAATGAACAGGCCAGCATGTTCTTTTAAAGAATGGATGAGAAAAAGGAGTGGAGAGAGAGAGTACTTGTGAAGAGCTTAGAGAGAGGGGAAGAGGGAGCGGGGGAGGATCTTACTGGAGAGAGCTGCGCCGGAGGCGGCGCTCGGCTGCTAGGCGGGCGGCCACCGGCGATGCTGTCGGAGGCGGCTCGGGGCAGCGGCGGGAGCGGCCAGGTGGAGGAGAGGGTTACGGGCGGCGCGGCGGCCTGTCACCGGAAAGGTGACGGGGAGCGGGTCTCGCGCTCCAGGAGGGAGGAACGGGCTGCTCCGAGGCTGGCGGACACCTGGAGGCGCCGCTAACCAGAGTGGGGCACAGAAAAAAAATCTGGCGACGGCTGACGCCGGATGCCCGTGCGGGGCTCGACGCAAATTAGGGACGACACCGAGAAGAGGGAGACGGCAGCTGTGGATAACCGGAGGGGAGGGGGTCGGTCAAGGCTCGGCGGGAGCTGCGTTGGGCGACGCCCGACGACTCTGGTGGAGATCTGCTCTGCACGCGGCGGTGACCCGGTGTGCTGGCACCGGTGGTGCGATCGGTTGGTCAGGTTAGGGTCCCCCTTTTCTTCCTCTTTCATGAGTGTTGGTGGTAGTGTTTTGGCCGGGAGTGTGGCCGGGTTTATTGATGGCGGTGATGTCGGGTTACGGTGGCGGTGGAGATGATGATGAAGACGGTGGTGGCGAGAGTTGGGACGGAGGTGGGCGGAAATGGCGGGGGAGTCTGGCGGTCAAATCTCACGACCTGGGTGTGGTGACGGTGGTCGTGCTTGGTGGTGGTGGAAGTTGGCCTTGGCTGCCGGCCGACTTGGCCAAGGGTCGATGATAGGGTTGGTGGTGTTGACTTGGGGTCGGGCAGATGGAAGATAATCTGGTGGTGGCAGTGATGACGACGGGGCGTGGACGGGCTGCTGTCGACGCAGCGAGGTGGAACAGGGGCATGGCTTAGGTTTAGGTGTCGTGTCGGGATGGGTCCGACACGGCTGGGTTGGACGTTCGGTTTGTCGGACAGGATAAAAATTATGTATTTGTAATGGAATTTATAGTGGATGTAGAGGCACAGACACGATGCACAATATGGATGGTAGAAATTTTGGAAGTGTACCTCTCCTTATATAGGAGGTGGGAATTTCCAATTGGATAAGGACTTGCAATGATTTAAACCCCGATGGATAATTCCATCTTTTATTTAAATCGATTTAGAATTTAAGCAATCAAAATCAATTCAATCTAGATAACTTCCTTAAATTTAAAATAAAATCTTCTCCAAATTTAAATTATCAAAATAATTCAATATTAAATAAAACAAAATGTTAAATCTCTTTTTCATAAATATTAAAATATAGCATTAATTAATTTCAAAAATCAAGAATATTACTTAAATATTAAATCATAAAGTAGCTTTTATAAATAACAAAAATATGTTAATAACAAATTCCAAATTTCACAAAATATTTGAAATACATTTCATATAAACCACAATTTCCAAATTACTACTTATTTTTAAACGACGAACAAAATAACTCTTTTATACAAAAGAAAAATATTTATCACATTTATTTGAACATGTACTTTCCTATAAAAATAAAATTTATGATAAAAATGTTTTTAAAAATATGTACCTTGACACATATCCGTACTTGTCGAGCAATACGAAACGCAAATCTCGCACGCTACACAATACAAAAAAAATGCGAACTCGTATGCGACGTGCAGATACGAAGTACAAACTAAATACAAAAAGGTTTTAAAAAAATTAAAAAACTCGTAGTAGAAATTTAGAGGGTTTACAATAAATAATATGTAAAATATACATACTAGCTACGTATAATGTAGCAATTTCCTATTATTGCTAATATTATCAAAAGTCATTATTTAAATACAAAGCACTTAAAAATTTAAATAAGGATATATTGCTAACTTTAAATAAAAATCCTTCTAAGTATAAAATTAAAGACTATTTTTCTGAAGTATTTAATACATAAATTGGTACAGTTCATCTATGTATGTACCTGATGTAGATTTACTTGCTACCAAAATTTGACAAAAACCTACCATTAAAAGTCCTAAAATTTTAAAATATTATAAAAATTTAAAAGAAAATATCTAAAAATTTAGGGCGTTTACATCCTACCCAACTTATAAAAATTTCGTCCTCGAAATTAAATTTTTTAATATATATAAATTATACAACAAATATCAATAAAATATGACAATAATCTTAACATCAAAAATATAGTAAGGCTGAATACGAAGGGATCGTGAGTGCAACAATTCATAAATCGGTTTCCGAAAAGATGTAGGTGGTAGTTAATAAAAGGAATCCTGTCGACGTCATATTCTATAAGATGGGGTACAACTGTTCAAGCCTCTACCCAACTTATAGAAGTTGGCTACTCATGCAAAATCGTCGTTACATGACTTCTGAAAAATAATTTCTGATGTAAGGCACAAGAATATTGGTTACTTGTTGACCACAGTCACGGTTTCTAAGCGGGTTTAGATATTGACATGACATTATCGATCAATAACTACCGTAAGAAATGCAACTAAACATTGCCACTCTAGGGGTCATGCTCCTGACAAGCTGGTAGGGACCTTGGGTTTGAGTATACTAAGGGGTGTCAGTTCAGAAGGATTTCTTTCCTCGTCTAACATGTGAAACTAAGAAGTGGATTTGAAGAACTTAGAGAAAGGAAGGATTTATGGCCAAGAGTTAGGAATCTATAAAAAGTGCAAAAGACCTTACTATAGTACATGCTTAGGTAAGTGTTCGGAATCCTTAAGTCATAATGACTAGTGGGTGCGGGATCAGTGTTTGGTATGGTGCAAGAGGCATATGCTTGTTTGGGTGGAAAGCATGTGTCATAGGTGCGATGTGTCTTGTTTGTATCGTGGTTGTTCAATGTGGTCAATGGAATGGGTTGATACTTGCATGGCTAATCCAAATGGAATGGAAATGGGCCCTTATGATTTTTTAAAAGAAAATTATAGCATACATGGAGCGTAATTGGATTGGAGCATAAGAAGGTATGTTGGTGTGGGACATGTATGTTATGTATGCGGAGTGGCTTGTCCAGTTCATGAGGGTAAAATTTGCTGGAAGACAATGGTTAATGTTGTGCTTCCATATATAAAAATCATAATAGAGGTATCAAAAATGATACGATAGAAGTATTCATCATAAAGCAAGGATTCATTAGTTCCCTTGGAACCAAACTTGATTAATTAAGTCTTGGGTTCCATCTATACTGGCTGGACAAGATTCCAAAATCTACATGAACCATTCCTACCAGATGAGGATGGCCTAGAATGAGTTTTCAACTCGAGTGGTTGAGCTAGTTGTCAGTCGGAGGGGTTATTAGGTTCCTTAAGCCCAATTTACGTCATCTGTGACTTTTGTGTTTAAGTAGCACAAGAAGACTCAATTGAGTGGCATACTAGTGGCATGTTTGTAGTGGGCTTCGGGTCGATCACAACCATATATTGGGTCGAAAGTTTTGAGTCGAGGTCGAGTCTCTAACTGAAGTCGAGAAGTATATCGATATCATGGTAAGGTTTATAGCTAGTCATTTTGACCTGAAAGTCGTATCATAAAAATAGAGTACAATAGGATGTGTTCTAGTGGGACATGATATATCTACATGAAGGTGGAGTCGTCTATGTCTTGTAGGTGAAGTTTGTTGGAAGGTAACGACTGGTCTCGTGCTTCGAATGTTAAAGTCATGGCCGGGGACATCAAATAATCTAAATAGAAAGTGGGAATTCATAAGTAATTTATCCTCCTAACATAACCAATTTACCTCAATCAACCAGTGATCCCAAAATTCCTAAAATTTTAGAATCGATTACAATTACTCACTCTAGAAGCTAAGACATGATTTTAGGATTGATGAGGTTAGAAAATTTCAAAGTTGTGATATTGTACCTCGACTCTTGATAATAAGGCATGACGTAAAGATATGAATCAAGTTCAAGGATCGTTCCTCGATTCTAATAAATGGGAAACGAGTGTGTACAATGATACATGATTCGACATAATAGGGGGATCCACTCTTCTATAGTATACGAGAGCTCATCGATGGGGTAACGAACTTTAAGGCATGTCATATGAAAGATCTCTAATGACTAAGTCAAAAATTTCTATTTGTGTCAAGCCTGCTAAACTATGGTCATAAGGGTTCTAATGGTATCGAATGCAGTGCTCATGCATTTCTGTTGATAACTAGTATATCATAATGACGGACGGCATGCTACCGATATTGGCTGAGCTGGTGAAGGTGTTGTTCTAGTGCTAAGTCACTTTTTTTTATAGACTTTTGTACCTAGAGTAACATCTGTTGAGTCTCTAATCTTGGAATGGGCGTCTATCACAATCATTGCTTGTCCTTGTTTTTGGTCTATTCTTTTCATTGCTAAACTGTGGGCTTGGTCGAGTAAGGTTTGGTTTAAGGCATAAGGGTTGCTAGTTAAAGTAAGGATCAAGAAAATAATCAGAGACTACAATAATTGGTTCCTTGAGAAAATATAGTCGCCTTGGCTGGTGTTTCGACTAAGGGTACGATTCTAACCCTTATCAAATTCAAATGACTAGAAGGTCACGATAGTAGTATTAGGGTCGAGGGGAGAACGAGTAGCTTAAGGCAAGGTTGCAGTCACATGGCTGGCCGATGGTAGCTACACTTGTGTATACAACTATCATGGCCATAGGGGAATACTCTGTATCTATCTACCAAATACGAGCGTTCGTCCTTCTAAATTATTGAAAGACGAAAGCAATAAAGAGTTCAAGAAAGATGTCATCGAATACAATTATGTGATTCAAAGGCGAGTGTATACTTCAATAGGAATTGTCAATGCAGTTGCAGATGAGACCCTAGATACCTCTACATCTCAATCCACGTGGGATAATCATATAAAGAGCGAACCAAGTGCACTATGGTTGATCAGACCATAATACCTTGATTCTAATTAGACAATATGCTTGTGGACGTCCCCAGTATACATATGTCTTGAACAAGCTCGATAAAGAATAAGCTTGCAAAAGTAGGCTATACATAGCAACATTATTTATGGTAGTTCAAAGTATAAGTACGGGAGTTAATGATGAAAGCAGTTATAAATGGTTCAAGTTTCTCAAGAATCTACGTCGTGTCCGGTGTTCCAGTTTATACAGTCGTCCTACTGTCCTTTGTATCAAGCCTTGGTTGACCAATGGAGTATGGGCTACTAAAACTCTATACTCTAGGTTATCATATCTTCCTACACTAGCATATATTTATTATCACTCAGTTACACCTCGGTAATAGGTTACCAGGACTGGGGGTGATAGGCCGTGAGGCATACTACTCAACTTATAAAAATTTTAACTAATAGAGTGATTGCGAAATATAACATGTATTCCTGGTATGAATCATCTTTCTAACCTCTTTATCAAGCACGAAGGGGAAAAGGTAAGAGATACAGTGAAAGGAATCAATAAAAGGAAATCAAGGTAATCGGACGAGAGTTCGAAATTGGAATAAAGGAAGGAGGTCAAGCTTGTGGATGAGATTCCTAGATTCCAATCCTATATGCAGGCTCACATCGGTACAGTAACGTAACCGAAGTGACAAAATCGACCTGCATGGGCCACCACAAAAACATGTAACACCCCAGTCCCAAAATACTTAGGACTAGGTACGTATTCATGACAGCTGTATACATACGAAGTATACTTCAATATATGGAACCATCGTATGTATACATAAGGTGTGAAATACAGTAATCCATGATACTAATCTCATCCACAAATAAAGAATCAATATAAAATAGAAATCAACACTGGACTGTAATTTGTACAAAAGTTGGGCGGAGACGAAGTCCACTACCAACTACCTCAAATAAAATATACAAGGAGTGATCGATAAGATATCAAGGCGAACCAAGATCAATCGTCTTCGAAGGAATGGAGAAGATCACAGCCTTGGCTAGAACACCTGCAGTAAATCATGAAAGCACACACCTGGAGAAATAACCAGGTCCTCAGAGGGACGTAACAAGATACAGGAAGAACATGCCATATGAACTGGATATAAATGCACCATAAAATAAAGATAAAGTAAAGTGTCCAAATCATAACACGGCTCAATATCCCATCATCGAAACAGTAGGCTATCCCTACAACCAAACAAGGACAAAGGGTAACATACTATTCCGCGATGTGACATTTTTCTATGCCATGATTGAAACATGAAATTTGTTAAGGTCTCCTAACCTTTCTAGTAGGCAATTTAGAAGACATCTTGATGTATGGGCAGGTGAAGGCTGACTCCCCCAGGACAAGGTAACAACTCACAACACGCACACGTCAAGTACCAATACTATCAGTCGGCATAACTCGAGGCTAGCAGCCCACGTGACCCATCAGTCCACATAGCTCGAGGGTAGTGACCCTCGCGACTCGACTACCGTAGTACGCAGTTACTATAGCTTTTGGATTTGGGGTAGCCCATACATTTAACTGTCTTCTCCCTCCCAAGGTCACTAACAGAAGGTAGTTTGCTAAGACTAGGTCCATATGCATAAAAAAGCAAGAAGGAAAAATAACTGAAAGCAAAATAAAGTGAACTAAAAATAGCAAGTAATGGATCCAACTGAGAACAGATAATAAATATGCAGTAAATAAATAAATAAAGATGCATCTAATTATAAATAGTAAATAAGGCATGGTATCTTGCCTGAGGTTATGTACAAAAGGGAATAATCCAGTAGCTCGAACGGCAAATAAACGAAGCAAGAAAAGCCAAATCCCGCAGATGACTCCGGATACCGCAACAAACATCACGAACGAGTTTGGAATAAAGGATATGCCTAGGAAACGCCTGTCCAAAAGTTAAATTCTGGAACAGGAGCAAAATCATAATTTTGGGTCAAAAACGATGTCCGCCGTTGGACCCATTTTGTACCGAAATGCGTGCCAGAACTTATGGTCTCTAAAGTCGTCAAACTATATGTCTACAGGTCCAGTTTGAGGAGACGAACCCAACGGTATGTCCAAAGTTGGATGCCGGCGGGCTGTGCACAATTTTGTCCGTTGGAGCGGATCGTGGGCCCGTCAAATAGGCGTTCCAGTCAAACTGTCCATCATACATTAGGGAAGATGTCGCTGACGACTTGAATCTTCCCGCATGGATCAAACAGTAGACTATAATACAAGAATGGACTAAGCCTTGATTCTGCATCATAGCTGAAATTCATCCCACTCACATAATGTAGTTACATGTGCTTCTGGCTATACATTAAAGGCCCTGTGTCAGCCTGGTTTCTGTGTATAATTTTGGGCGTCTACAAGTTTACCATAAAAAGACGGCCTGATATCTTTTTATCCATACACTATAGGTGAGTTCATTATAAAGAGACATGGCATGAAGCGCTTTGTGCTTCCCTTGCGGTGCTACGCCGCTATGACATGGCTTAAAGCCGAGGTCTTACCCCATACCGAAAACCTCATCGTAGTGTCATACTACTGTAGCATGAAGCAACCGCCTCTTTGTAGTGCCAAACTACCCAGCATGAAGCCTTAGGCTCCCTTGCGGTGTTACGCCGCAACGACATGGCTTGCAAGGCCGAGGCTTTATCCCTAACCGGGTACCTCATCGTGGTGTCGTGCCACTGTAACATGAGAAACTCCTCCTCTTTGTAGTGCTGACTACCCCCCTCTTTATTTTAACATACAGCATTAGGCTAACTACCTATTTGCGGTGCTACGCCGCTGTGACTTGGCTAGCAAAGCCGAGGCATTACCCCATGCCTGTGAACCTCATAATAGAGTCACCCCATAGTAGCATAGAGTTTCACTCCTTGTAGTGCTGTTCTACCGTGCTTCCTGTAAAGCACACCAAGCATTTACTCTGCCTGAGAACTCATTAAGGCATTTAAGCCAACCTTCCCACAGGATCCATTTTCCGCAGAAAACAACAGTAAACAGCAGTGGTTGTAGGTCCGTAACCTCTACATGCCCAATAGAACATGTACCACCGTTCCTGATATTCTTCCGATTAGTGGTCCTCTCTTGAACCAAAAGCTAGATGCCTAGTAGATTTTTCTTTGAACTATTAGCATAAAACTTTATGGTAGGGATACAATAATACAATATCAGAATGCCTTCAAACCCATTTTACAAGCTGTGTCATCGACCAGCTGGCTCTTGAGGCCCTTGGTGAACGGATCCGCCAGGTTCTCCTGACTCCGAACATCAATCACTGCAATAACACCTCTCTTGATAAGATCATGTATTGCCCTGTGCTTCAACCGCACAATCCTCTTCTTTCCGTTGAAGAGGTCATTTGATACCACCATCGCAGTCGCCTAGTTGTCGCAGTATATCGGTATCGTCGATATTTGTGCCCCAACCACTGAAAGATCATACATAAGCTCCCGAAGCCATTCTGCTTCCTCGGCTGTGGTATCAAGTGCAAAGAACTCAGATTCCATGGATGACCGCGAGAGCATAGTCTGCTTCTTCGACTTCTACGATATAGCAGCTCCACCTATTGTGAAAATAAATCCACCTGTGGACCTCTCGCTCTCCACCTCTGAGCACCAGCTGGCATCACTGAAGCCTTCCACTACCGGCAGATCTTCGCTGTAGTACAGTGCATATGTCTGAGTCTTCTTGAGATATCTCATAACCCGTTTTACAGCTTTCTAGTGTTCAATACCTGGGTTGCTCATGAAACGACTCAGCATTCCCATGGCGAAAGCTATGTCAGGCCTTGTGGCAGTAGTAGCATACATCAAACTCCCGATTACGCTTGCATACTCCAGCTGCCTGACACTTTCCCCTGAATTAGGCTTCAGCTTCAGATCACACCTGTACGGCGTATCAATCCCTGGAAGATCCCGATACCCATAACGAGTGATCATTTTCTCAATATAATGAGACTGTGACAACGCTAGTCCAGTGTCTGTCCGGATGATCTTGATCCCTAAGATCACATCAGCTTCCCCCAAGTCCTTCATACTGAACTTGCTCGAGATGAATTTTTTTGTCTCCGTGACACAACCAATATCCGTACCTAGGATAAGCATGTCGTCAACGTACAAACAAACGATCACACTTCTTCCATCAGCGAACTTCGTGTAAACACACTTGTCCGTCTTGCTGACCATGTAGCCATTTGACCTTATAACTTTATCAAATTTCTCATGCCACATCTTGGGAGCCTGTTTAAGACCGTACAAAGATTTCACCAACTTGCAGACTTTGTCTTCAAGACCCTTGACGACAAATCCCTCTGGCTGTTGCATGTAAATCTTTTCGGTCAGCTCGCCATTTAGGAAAGCCGTTTTCACATCCATCTGATGTATCACCATCTTATGTATTGCTGCAAAAGCAATCAACACCCTGATGGTGGTCATTCGGGCTACTGGAGCATACGTGTCAAAGTAGTCAATCCCCTGCTTCTGAGAAAACCCCTTGGCTACCAACCTAGCCTTGAACTTGTTAATAGTTCCGTCTGCTTTCATCTTCTTCTTGAAGATCCATTTGCATCCGATGGATTTTGCTCCTTCAGGAAGATTAACCAACACCCAAGTGTTATTTCAGGTGATAGAATCAATTTTATTGTCAATCGCCTCCTTCCAAAAAACTGCGTCTCTGGTCTTCATCGTCTCATCATAGGTAAGCGGATCTGTTTCCACATGAAAGGTGACAAAGTCACTTCTGAAGTCTTTCGGCCTCCTCATACGCTTAGCTGACGGCTCAGCTTGTTCTGGTTCAATTGTTGCTTTAACAACAACATCTTCTTGGACCACATCTTCATTGAAGACTTCAGTTTCCTACGCACCCTCAATGTTCTCCGGTACATCCGCAAGAACAATATTCTTGTGCCTTGTAAATTTGTCTTCAAAATATTCTGCGTCGTGAGATTCAATGATATGGTTTGACTCAATATCAAGAAATCTTCGAGCATCACTCTTCTCGGCATACCCCAAGAAGATCGACTTAGTAGTCCTTGTCCCAAGCTTCTGAATCTTCAGATCTGGAAGCTTGACATATGCCAAATACCCCCACACTCGAATGACATTCAAGTTAGGTCTGACCTTGAACCAGAGTTCATGAGGAGTAACGTCTGAAGTTGCATGAGGCACTCTATTTAGAATAAAAGTGGCCGTCAATGCAACTTCTCCCCAGTAGCACTTAGGAAGACCTGCAGTCAACAGCATTGAGTTAATTATTTCTGTTAACGTTCTGTTCTTCCTCTCTGCTACTCCATTTGATTGAGGAGAGTACGGAGCCATAGTCTCATTGACAATTCCATGTTCTCTGCAAAACGATGCGAATTCATGTGACCTGTACTCCCCACCTCGATCACTTCTTGTTCTTTTGAGTTGTTGTCCAGTCTGCCACTCAGCTTCGGCTCTGAACTCCTTGAACTTCTCGAATGCTTCATCTTGTAGACGAACGCATACTTTGAGAAGTCATCGATGAAGGTTATGAAATACTTCATCCCGGCCTTTGTAGAGAACTATTTGAAGTCACAGATATCAGAGTGTACCAACTCCAGAAGATCTGTACTTCGATTAATCCGAGGAAAGGGTTTCCTTGTGATCTTCGTTTGAGCACAAACTTTATATTTCTCTACCTTACCCCCACACTTGGAGATAAGTCCTAGACTAGACATTCTGTTTATTCGTTTACAATGAACATGTCCTAGCCTGTTATGCCACAACTCACACTACCAAAATACATGGATTTACCGACGGCCTTATCCGTCGGTATTCCGTCGCCAAAAATAAATACCGACGGATTACCGACGGATATTTTGGTAAAACAGCCGTCGGGAATAACCTCGTCGCTAAAACATATCCGTCGCTACTCCGTCGCTCAGCGACGACTTAGCGACGGAATACCGCCGGCTCATTTAAATATATATAGCGACGGATTACCGACTAGCTTTCGTCAAAACATGTATCAGGATATAGGTTTAGCGACGGAATACTCCGTCGCTAAAGAGTCGGCAAAACCGTATCAGTGATTTTCTGATACGCAATATCCGTCGCTAATCCGTCGTAGATTTGTCGGTAAAAGCGTATTAGCGACAAAACATCCGTCGCTAACAGCAAAATTTATGGACATCAAACAGAACTAGGTCGACGGACATTCCGTCGCTAAACCGTCGCTCAATGTAAAATCCTACAGATAGCGACGGATATTATGTCGCCAATCCGTCGCTTTATTGAAATGCTCCAGGTAGCGACGGTTTTTCCGTCGCCACTTCGTCGCTAAACTCAGTTTTTCCAGATAGCGACGGACTATCCGTCGCTCAGTAGTCGCCAGTCTGTCGCTAACTTCTAATTTTTGAAAAAAAAATACTGCAAACAGACTCTTTCCTGTTTGTACAACACATCCAACACAATATCAAACATGCAAAATATCCATATACAACACCATATATCCATATCCAACACGAATATCCAACGTATCCAATATCCAACACCATATATCCATATGCAAAATATCCATATCCGACACCAATATCCAACGTATCCAATATCCAACAAAATATTACCAACACAATATATCCAATATCCAACATTAAATTATCCAAACATAAAAAAAATATCCGAACATACAATGTATCCAAATGTCTACAAAAATTTCGACAGCACCTCCTTTGTATATCAGATCATCGCTTATAACCCAGCGTAGGTATATATCCAAAAATCACATAGACGAAATATGCACATACGAATTTAATGCACACTAATTATCCAAGAAAAGACATCAATTATACTGAAGAGTAACCTAATATCCGTCGTTATACTGAAAATTTATCTTCAAGTGTGAGAACGGATGGCTCAGAATACACAACCCAAAATTTATTCTAGCATACATTAGTGTGAATCATCTATGTTCTGTACATATGGTGTAGTATATGATCTTATCGTATATAGTATTTGAAGAACGTAACAGAATCAAGATGAACTCACATAATGTAATACTAAGACATCATCTACTACTATATAAGATATAGTGATAGGTTGTCGTATCATCATTGCCGAAGGATGAGGGTCGGAGGACAGTCAACTTATCTACGGCTACATAGTTTCTGCCTCACCAGTCGAATGGCTGCAGGGACTATATATGTCCTGATCATCATGTCGTACCGTAGATTAATGCAAATGGAGCTTGAAACAAAATACAGAAACCAAAAAACAAAATACAGAATCCAATCCCTGGGTTCGCCGAAAATACAAAACACAGAATCCAATCCCTGTATTTTAAGTGTGAGAACGGATGGCTCCGAAGACAACCAAACCGGAGAGGATACTCCAAGAGATACATCTGAGTAGGACGTATACTCTGAGAGATCACCCTTACAGAAATGATATCAGTAGTGGTATCGAATGTTGGAGAAGATATTATCACAGTATACGTCCTCTCCTCTACAATGGCTCTAGACCCATCTGCTCGTCCCTGCTTCCATTCTTCTTATTTGACTCTCTCAGCCACACATGATATCCAGCTCAAGTGTAGAGTAGGCGAAAAAGAAGGGGACAGGAATAGGAAGGGGAAGCAGCACACCGGCGGCATGACCCGGAGGAAGTACAGAGGTTTTCTTCAACATACGTAGGAGAACTATAAGGATATATGTAAACACAACATATCACCTTGTCAAAGACCCTAAATGTGACAACCATGTTACCGCGGTGTCGGAAGACTAACATGTCATAATTTTATAAGCCGTGTGTTTTGACATAATCCTCCCAACCGGATTTCAGTTCTATGTAATAATGCGAGATTACGACACAGGAGGAAAGAGTTGGGATGATTATGTCAAAACACACGGCTTAGAAAATTATGACATGTTAGTCTTCCGACACCGCGGTAACATGGTTGTCACATTAAGGGTCTTTGACAAGATGACATATTGTGAAAAGATATATCCTTATAGTTCTCCTACGTATGTTGAAGAAAACCTCTGTACTTCCTCCGAGTCATGCCGCCGGTGTGCTGCTTCCCCCTCCTATTCCTGTCCCCTTCTTTTCCGCCTACTCTACACTTGAGCTGGATATCATGTGTGGCTGAGAGAGTCAAATAAGAAGAATGGAAGCAGGGACGAGCAGATGGGTCTAGAGCCATCGTGGAGGAGAGGACGTATACTGTGATAATATCTTCTCCAACATTCGATACCACTACTGATATCATTTCTGTAAGGATGATCTCTCAGAGTATACGTCCTACCCAGATGGATCTCTCGGAGTATCCTCTCCGGTTGGTTGTCGTATCATCATTGCCGAGGGATGAGGGTCGGAGGACAGTCAACTTATCTACGGCTACATAGTTTCTGCCTCGCCAGTCGAATGGCTGCAGGGACTATATATGTCCTGATCACCATGTCGTACCGTAGATTAATGCAAATGGAGCTGGAAATAAAATACAGAAACCAAAAAACAAAATACAGAATCCAATCCCTGGGTTCGCCGAAAATACGAAATACAGAATCCAATCCCTAGGTTCGCCGAAAATACGAAACACAGAATCCAATCCCTGTATTTTAAGTGTGAGAACGGATGGCTCAGAAGACAACCCAACCGAAGAAAGTACAGAGGTTTTCTTCAACATACGTAGGAGAACTATAAGGACGTGCTGGATTAGTATAGACTATTTCGAATTAGTATCGTGGAAGGTTTAGTAACAATTGTACTTGAATTTCAATTTGGATGTGAAAATCTGTATCCTAGCGCCAATTTACTCGACAGGAAATTGACGCTAGGATGCGTTGACATGCTCTACGAAAGCGTCCAGAATCTTGACACTAAGTATCTGGAGACCGAAGCTTGCAAGAAGATGCTGCTCGACCCTAGAAGTGAAGCAGAAAGGCTACGTGAGGGTTTAAAACTCAAAGTCGATGATTTAAAACCTCGACGAATTTACGGATGCCCCACATTTGAGTGCTACACCAAGGCTCACCGTCTGTATAGTTCGGTTATTGGCGCTCGATGTCCCTGTGGTAAGGCAATGGATGAGGATATTGCGTGGGAGGGGGTTGCAGATGGAGGCAACAAGGATGGCGTGTTTGTAAAAGGAGGGAAAGGATACATAATCACAGACGATTTGCATGTAAGGCCATTCTATTCTATGGAGTCTGCGTTGTCTATTTTTTGAAAGCATGGGATCATAGAATCGAAGACAGTTGAGACCAAGACTGTAAACATTGGCCGCGATGAGGTTAGTGATTTATGTAACCAAATGTAGTAATCTTGTAATTTAAAGTTGGAAGAACATGCAAGTAGCCTTATATATAGTTGCTGCCTCCCCAGTCGAATGACTTAATTGCCAAGTATCGGAACGAATGGCTCAGAACACAACCAAAGATTCATTCTAGCATACATTAGTGAGTTCATCTTGATTCTGTTACGTCCTTCAGATACTATATACGATAAGAACATAGATGATTCACACTAATGTATGCTAGAATAAATCTTGGCTTGTGTTCTGAGCCATCCGTTCTGATCAAGCATCTTCCTTCTCCTTTCCTCCACCATGGCTCTGAACCAATCTGCTCCTCCCTACTTCCCTTCTTCTTATTTAACTCTCTCAGCCACATATGACATCCAGCTCAAGTGTAGAGTCGGGGGAGAAGAAGTGGGCAGGAAGATGAGGGGGAAGCAGCACAGCCGGCGGCATGACCCGGAGGAAGTACATAGGTTTTCTTCAACAGCCGTAGGAGGACTATTTCTCCTACGGCTGTTGAAGAAAACCTCTGTACTTTCTTCGGGTCATGCTGCAGGCTGTGTTGCTTCCCCCTCATCTTCCTGCCCACTTCTTCTCCCCCGACTCTACACTTGAGCTGGATGTCATATGTGGCTGAGAGAGTCAAATAAGAAGAAGGGAAGTAGGGAGGAGCAGATTGGTTCAGAGCCATGGTGGAGGAGAGGAGAAGGAAGATGCTTGATCAGAACGGATGGCTCAGAACACAAGTCAAGATTCATTCTAGCATATATTAGTGTGAATCATCGATGTTCTTATCGTATATAGTATCTGAAGGACGTAACAGAATCAAGATGAACTCACTAATGTAATACTAAGACATCATCTACTACTATATAAGATATAGTGATAGGTTGTCGTATCATCATTGCCGAGGGATGAGGGTCGGAGGACAGGCAACTTTATCTACGGCTACATAGTTTCTGCCTCGCCAGTCGAATGGCTGCAGGGACTAATGCAAATGGAGCTGAAAAAATATGCATAAACCAAACCAATATATAATGCGTGGCTGAGAGAGTCAAATAAGAAGAATGGAAGCAGGGACGAGCAGATGGGTCTAGAGCCATCGTGGAGGAGAGGACGTATACTGTGATAATATCTTCTCCAATATTCGATCCCACTACTGATATCATTTCTGTAAGGGTGATCTCTCAGAGTATACGTCCTACCCAGATGGATCTCTCGGAGTATCCTCTCCGGTTGGTTGTCGTATCGTCATTGCCGAGGGATGAGGGTCGGAGGACAGTCCACTTTATCTACGGATACATAGTTTCTGCCTCGCCAGTCGAATGGCTGCAGGAACTATGTTACCGCGGTGTCGTAGTCCAATATAATCCAGAGATTGACACAGTTCTAATTCATATATGTAGTCCAATACAAATAGTCTAAAACAAAAACAACCCAATAAAAATAGTCCAATACAAATAAGTACTAATAGCTAATGCTTGCCACGCTGCTCACGCAAACGCTCAGTGATACTTTCACGCAACCACCTCCGAAAAGCGAGATTTTTGGTGCGAGGAGAGGCGTCGTCCCTTGCCAGGACTGCATCAAAAGCACTCTCGGCATTACTAGCTACCGGTGCTGGATGACTAGAACTCCCGGTCTCACTAGCAACCGGTGCCACTTCCTCCTCAACTGTAGGAGGCGCCACCTCAACATTCACTGTTTTCTTCAAACGACGTGCTGCTCCTCGGGTCATGGGTGCCATTTGGTAAGTATATGTAACAGAATGTAAAAGAATGTAACAGCTCAAATTCAAAAACCAAAATCCCCATGCCAACATGAATCATAACATATAACTTAAACCCAGACATGACATAGGATTAAACCTAATGATTTAATCATCCTTAAATCAGTAAACACAAACAATGTACTAATTCTCAGTTTGTGTGTCCGTGTGTCTGTGTGTCCGTGTGTGTGTGTGTCTGTGTGTCCGTGTGTCCGTGTGTGTGTGTGTCCGTGTGTGTGTGTGTCTGTGGGAGAGGAGGAGGCAGCTGCCCGCCCCCTCCCACCGCCCCCTCCACACCCTCCGCCCCCTCCCACCGCCGCCCCTCCACACCCTCCGCCACCCGCGGCCAGCCTCCCTCCACACATACCCCCCCGCACCCCGCGGCCAGCCCCCGCCCCCATCGTACCCCCCCAACGCTGCCCGCCCCCTCGATCCCACCGTCCCCTCCACACCCCCCCGCCCCCCGCGCACGGCCAGCCCCCCTCCGCAACCCCCCGCACCCCGCGGCCAGCCCCCGCGCGCCCCCATCCCTCTAACGCTTCCCGCCCCCTCCCACCGCCCCCTCCACACCCCCCGCCACCGCCGCCACCGCTGTCCCCCGCAGTCGACGCCGCCCTCGCAGCCCCCGACGCCCCCGGCCCGCTGCACCCACGACCACCGCACGCGCGCGCGAGAGAGAGAGAGCGAGAAAGAGAGAGAGAGAGAGAGAGAGAGAGAGGGAGAGGGAGAGGGGAATACCTTTGGGAGAGAGAGAGGAGAGGGGGTCGCCGATCACCCGCCGCGGGAGAGAGAGGAGAGGGGGTCGCCGATCGATCACCGCGGGAGAGAGAGAGAGAGAGGAGAGAGAGTGAAATTTGGGGGGAATGAAAAAGTTTCCTCCGTCGTTTCAACTTAAGTCTGGAACGTAAATTTAGCGACGGAGTAGCGACGGATTATTCCGTCGCTAATGCGTCAGTAAATCTCGCACGAGTAGCGACGGATTATTCCGTCGCTAAGTCGTCAGTAAATCTCGCGCCAATATTTTAGGCTTTTGCCGCCAAAATGTCCGACGTTCTAGCGACGGATATAAAACCGTCGCTACATGGCCGACTACCTATCGACGGCATAGCGACGGATATGGACATAAAATAAAAATAAAAATTGTCCACTGCTTTCCATCGGTATTCCGTCACAAATCCGTCGGAGATCCGACGGTGATAGCGACGAAAAATGTCCGTCGCTAAGTGGCCATCGCTAAAGTACTGTAATTTGGTAGTGTCAAGAGTATAAGCAGAAGGAGTGATTGCATTAATTACATTAATTACATTGGACTGATTCACAAGTTGAATTTTGAACGTCCCTTCGGTATAAAAAGCTTTCTCGAAATATGTTCCCTTAATAGACATCACCATCTGGCCAGCATTGATGTCCATCCTGAGGCCTGCGTTGCATAGTAGGCCTCCTGAGATTAGGTTCTTGGCGATAGCAGGTACGTGCTTCACTACTTGAAGCGTCAGAGACTTCTCCGAAGTCAGCTTCAACACCACCGTCCCGATCCCGAGTACTTCAGCTTATGTCTGGTTCGCCATTATAACCACTTCAGAAGTAGGTGTGTAGGTGGTGAACCACTCCTTACTGGAGCAGACATGGCAGGAGGCTCCAGTGTCTACCCACCAGTCAGAGTCAGTCCCTACCGTATCAATCTGTGCAATCATAGCAACAACGTCAGTGATCATAGATACCTTACTAGGCTCTCCTTGCTCTGATTGCTTGGTCTTTGCTTTGCATTCACTTTTGAAGTGGCCCTTCTTGCCACACTTGAAGCAAGGCATCTGAGACTTTGGCTTCTTTTTCTTGAAGGAAGTCCCCTTCACGTTCAGATTGTTAGGGTCCTTCTTCTTGCTGTGGGAAGCCGCCTGCTTTTCCCTTGGTTCCTTAGTATGAACCAGATTGGCGTTAGCCAATTGCTTGGACAGTGTGTCCACCTTCAGTTGAGCCCGTATCTGGTCCTCAATATAGATTTCCTGCAAGAGATCTTCAAGGCTGACCTCAAGCTTCTTCCTATGCAGATTTGCATAGAACTTACTCCACCCAGCGGGGAGCTTTGAGACAATCCCTCCAACAACAAACTTGTCGGGGAGGGGCATCGCCTCATCTTCCAACTTCTGTCTCAGTTTCAAGAATTCCTTTACCCGTGGCAGTATGGACTTCTCGTCCTCAAAGAGCCATTTGTGATATTTTTCAACCACAAATATCTTGCTCCTATTTTTATCTTCTTCGTACAATTTTTTCAGAGACTCCCATATGTCTCTGGCAATAGGTTTCTTACTGTAGGATTCTGCTAGGGAATCCTCCATAGCATTCAGGATAAGCAGCCTGTAAATGTTATTCTTTCTTCTCTACTTGGCCTGAAGTTTAGTAGCCGCAGCGATTGCAGCAGTATACCCAGTATCTGGAACAGTAGGTTCCTCTTCAAGAAGCACGTGATCAACGTCTCTGAGTTGAAGAGTGAGATAAACCTTCCTCTTCCAGACTTGATAATGCTCTCCATCAAACTTTTCTAACTTATAAAAGTCAGTATTTAGGAGTGAAGCATTAAAGTTTTCCATCGTAGTAATATAGCTTTGAGATTTTTAGTGCCGGGGCACAATTTTTCGATAGAAAAACTGAGAAGATGAAACAATTGTAAGAACAATATTTCAACGCAACACTTCTAGGAAGGTTACGTAAGTATAACGAAGATCTAAAAAGATCTCGTTACGATATTACGAGAATCTAAAAAGATTTCGTAATTCACAGCAGCGAAGAAGATGACAGGCGAAAGATGGAAGATGGCCTGCTGGGGTGAATGATCACCGTTGCTCAAAGCTATATTTGTCCCACACGAATAGCTTCCAGGAACCAGCAAGTTCGTCGGAGAACTTTGGAACACTTCTGCTCTTCTGACTCCTCGGATCGTACACGAACTCCCGTGCAAAAGCAACGCTGGTGCAAAGCTTCTCTTCTCTTTGACAGGCTTTATTTACTTGGGTTAAGAAACACTTGTAAACTTTTGTAACTCTTTGAATGTGTTCTGTATTGTACTGTGCTGTGAGAGAGAAGAGACCTTATATAGGCCGGAGTAGCAACTGCCCGGTTAGCACAACATTCGGGACGTGGTAATAACCACAACGCAACTTGTGCGCAACCTGGTCGTGCAACCTAAGTGCAAAGTGCGCAAACAAAACGTCACATTACGCCCATGAGCCCGAGTCCGAGTCCGAGTCGCTAAGCCCTTACGGGACTTAGCTCCCATGGAAATAAATTTCCCAACAGCAAAAAGCATCAATGCTTTTAATTGTTGATTTAGCCTTTTTCCATTAGAAAAATAACTCCACATGGCACACCCATGTGCACCTCCACACCACATGTGCATCTCTAAACTAGCATAGCTAATATTTAGAGATACAACTTCTTTGGCCTATCCGATGTGGGACTAAAGTTTCTAAAGAAAAGACCAAAAACCCCAACATAACTCACTAGGAACGTGAATACTTTCCATAATAGCTTTATAATAATTGTCTATGGGTACCAAAAAAAAGACTAAGTACATCGTCAAACGATTTTAGGGGGTCAGAATCAATCAACAGTCATTCATCCTTTGGATGACATGCATAATGCATTCAGTGATCTTAATATAGAATGTCCATTGAAGTAGCATATGAAAGGCTAGTCTATTTTGTTTACAAATATGATACATATATATGACAAGTCTGATAAAATAGCATAATTTCTTTGAACAGATGTTAGATTATAAACATATCCTGATTATAACATACATGGTAAAAAAAAGAAATGAATACAATCTGCAGCACATAAAACACCATTAAAGTTTTCTCAAATTGGTGTCTCCAACACATAAAGAAGGCATTGATAAGACATGCATACTAAATCAAACACATAATATATATAAAGATCATTGTTCTAGTGATAGTACATTTAGAATCCTTTCAAATCTCCAAAACAAAATGTACTCGATAAAGGGACATTTAATTTTTTTGTCACTAGATAAGATTTAAATAGTTTGGGTAAAAGAACTAGCACAACTCTTTTAGAAACATGCTAAATCTTATAGTAGACCAGATCATGAGCAGAATGCGCCTGAGAATCAATATTCTCATGATATACAACAATTCTAGCTTTCGTTGAAGACTTCGGGATTTGACTAAACTGCATAGAAAGGTACTGTACCATGTGAGAACGCCATTGCACTTCAGTCAAATAATCATTTTCCATCCCGTTCTCAGGTATGACTACAATCAATAATTCAAGATGCACGGCTTCCAACAAAAAGAATTCAACCAGCTTCATCTCATATTGAAGACCCTTAAAGTTTTTGATCCTTATAGTCTTCAAACTAGTGAAAACTTCCGGCAGAGGCACCTCCTTTAGAACTTCAAATAAGTTCGTAGTATACAGAATATTTTCATATGCTTTTGGGAGCTATACATAATCATTACATACATTAGAAATTATTAGAATATGAGATTATGTTGCACCACTACTTTTAAAAGCAATAAATACTTACTTCTATAAAGAGTTTCTGCAACATGGGGAAGTGACATATTTGGAACAAAGTATATATGTCCTTAAGATTGTTGTTAGACATTGTGTCCATCAACAGTTGAAGCTCTTTCAAGTAGTCAAAGCTTTGCATGTTTCCATTAGTATTTGCTCCCAAGATCAACATCTGCTAGTTCCAAACCATAAAATTAAGATAATTAGTTGCAAAAAATGACTATAAATTATTGGAAACCACCAATAAACACAAAAAAGAAAGTTAGATTATTTATCTACCATCAAAACTATCCATAAGA